>JAZEWT010000017.1:13532688-13562009 GCA_036362905.1 Mordacia mordax
TCTGACACGGCACTGTGCCGTGACTGTACGTATTTTACCCCCCCTCGATGTGATATTTATTGCCCATAAACAAGGTCACGGAACTCTCGTCCACAAAGTGGAACCCGGGCGAGGCAGTTGACTTCCTATTTTGCGACTATTTGCAAAAATGTCCGCGTGAGAAATCTCAACCTCGCCGGCCTCTGCCCGCATGTCTGCTCCCCCCGCAGCTGGTGCTTGGCTCGTGGCTGAACGCGCTGGGGAGCGTGATGCGTGCACTGTCCGACCACCCGCTCATGCCCAAGGCCATGAAGGGCTTCCCGCTGCTAATGATGGGGCAGACCCTGGGTGCGCTGGCGCAGCCCTTCCTGCTCTTCGCCCCCACCAAGCTGGCCGCCGTGTGGTTTCCTGAAGGCCAGAGAGCGACGGCCAACACCCTGGCCTCCATGTGTGAGGGCCCCCACTCCCCTCTCGCTTTCACATAATCATCATTGGCAAATGATAGCTGCATCGGTTTTGTGTACCGCCTCCTAACAATGCCCACTGACAAGCACAGTGAAGTATGAGCACATAACGCCCATGGCTGTTAAGACTTTCCTCAAGCTGAAGATTAACAAAGGGCATCAGCTCACCCCTTGCCCCTAACATCACATCACCACAAGTATTGATGTAGCGTGTCATCAAACTGGTGTTTATCATTAGTGTACCTTGACACAATTGGTGATATTGACAACATTTTAATGTCCGCCTCTATAAATTACTGCTATTTTCCGGTGCACTGATGCATGCTAGTATTTCTAGACAGATTTTAAAACCGTCATGACATAACGGCAAAAACATATTTGGAATTAAACGATTTTTTAAAATGATGATAATTATAAATTTGCATCCACTTACAGGATAGCATCCAAGCCTGAACTGGATTCAGCTCCCAGATAAAATTACTCATAATTACGTGATAGCGGTTTGCTTAAATAAACATCATGCTTCTGTTCCTCTCCACAGCCAACCCCTTGGGAATTCTGCTGGCCAATGTGCTGTCTCCTGTCATCGTCTATGAAGCAGATCAAATGCCTATGATGGTAATGTTAGCACAACGCTTGACACATTTGGTAATGGGGTTCAACTCGGCACTCAATCCTGCGTGGATAACGTTTCCTTTGCATGCAGTGTGTTCAGCTCGGATTGAAAAGATCACCAGTTTAAATTACATATCACACAGACTAACTACATGCACCTTGGCGAAAAGTAAGTCCTTTGTCTTCAAAGACATTTGACTGAACCATATAATTCAGCATTACGTACATACATTTGTTGCTCTATATTTCAGCAGTGAAAGTAATTGGTTTAATCAAAGCCTGATGTACAACTTATTTTGGTCACTCAGATTGAAATGGAAAATTGCAGCGACCGCTGGTAATAAAAGTGTAGCGGCTCTGCGTGTGCAGGACATTATAACGGACTGTTTATATCTTTCCAGATACGTTAATTATTGCCTATGACAACGGAACCTAGAATGTGCCCAATCTCATTAGATCTTAGAGGCGAAGCACGTTTGAGTCTGGATAGTGCTTGTGTCTTTGATCACCACGCGTTAAGAAAATGCTATAGGCTTCCACGCTTGTAGTCATCAGAGTACAATCCTGCAAAGTCCACTGTTGTACTACTCTACTCCATCGTCTACACTGTTCACCTTCAGTTCGCGTTGAATAATATGGAAAAGTATGCCTAAATCTCTACAACGTGCGTGGCGTGGACAAGCCTCTGTAGAGCGTTGGACTGACAAAAGGACTGTTCTTGGTACGATAGCTGTTGTGGATTTGAGTGCTGTAACGCCTAGTGGAGGTGAAGCCTGTCTCTGTGGTGTACACGCCTGCATCCTGTTTGTGAGCAGACGCAATGGCGTTGAGTAGTTGCTTGGTGGTGCAAGGACCCTGGTCCTTCACGTTTGCTAGCTTGGTACCTGGGTCACTCTGACCCAGGGGACCCCGGTGTAGGTTGCACTGCCTGCGCTCACTCTGTTTCCTTGCCGTGACACTGCGCGCCTTGCTGACTGCTGCCCGTACCTCCGCAGCTGTACCTGTACTGCCTGCCCGCCGTGCTGGCCTGCGCCTTGGCCACGTGTGGGGTGTGCAGTGGCTCGCCCCCCACGCCGCCCTCCCTGGGAGCCACCCACCCCAGCAGCCAGCCGTTCTGGCACGGCGTCAAGGCGGTAGGTCCTGTGGGTAGAATCCTGTTGACGGAGTATGCTGCGCCACGGCCGCGTTTCGGTCCAGTGGTGTTGAGTGTGGTGTCTTAAACGCTCGAGAGGAAAGTCGCCTGTGACCAGTTTACCACGCGGGGTTGAGTCGGAAAGGTGCCTGGATTGGCAACCGCGAGTTCAATACAGGTCGTTATAGGCCACGGGGCTGCTTCGTGAGCAGCAGACGGCAGTGCAGCAAAATGCATTGTGCTGTACACCTACGCTTCCTTGACTGTACCCAACGCCCATTTCAACCCGTACTGACCAACGTGGTGAACTATTGGTCAAGTAACCCCCACGACCCACACGGTGTGATGAGGCCATCATCGAGCAGTGGAGTGACATTGTCTCTGTGCATACTGTACATATCTGTGGGGAAGTATGAGATGATTCAGTCGGTTTCCGCTAAACCCCGGGGTTCCTGTTCTGCTCCCTGTCTTGCGACACACTTCAGATAACCGCTGTCCTCGTTGTTGTGGCCCAGCACCGTTGCTGACGGTGCGGTGCCCCTGCGCGTTGTTTGTGCCATGCAGGTGATGACCAACAAGCCGTACCTCGTGCTGTTCGTTTGCTTTGGTGCCGGCGTAGCCCTGTTCACCACCTTCACAACGTTGCTGGAGCAGATCCTGTGCTCGCGGGGATACTCAGACGTACGGAGCTTACCCGCCGCGCTCGCCCACTCCTCCCAACTGTCGCTCGTCCTCCCATTTATTTAAACGACGTACTCGCTCTTTTTTAGAGAGAATTGCCAAGTTTAAACTGGCTGAATTGCGACCATAATGCCGGCTGTGGCCAGATGTTCTCTTGTTGCACAAACATGTTTAATTTGGCTCCCCTCCAAGATCTACAGCTTTCCCAGAGGAAATGTTTAAGTTCATATGACTAGGACCTAAGAGGATAGACTGGTAAGCGTAGACAATTCAGGGCAGTATTATTTGCAATGAGTGATATTGCCTCGAATAGCCCATAACTTACAGTGTGCCACATCGTAACGCCAGTCTCTTTACTACATCATTACCAACATGTCATTCAATGTCCTCCATTCAATTGTGAGGAAAAGTCACATAGACTTGATTCAGGATGCTCAATGGAATTGTAATCTCTTCCGTTGTGAATGCCATTTTAAATACCATATGCGAGTTTCTTCTACTGGCGTCAGGCATAATGTGATTTTAAATTGCTTACTATATTTTCGTTGTACCTAGTTTTGGTTGTTTATTGTTTTATTATAATAAATATTACGTTCATAAACTTTTCCTGCTATTCTATGCAGCACCTTTAAACCCTCTTTTCAAAGTCGCGTGTCCATTTGGTCGTGAGTTGGACCTGAATACGAATGTCTTCGAATGTTGGGCCTCGCCCAACTTGACATGAAGAGCACTGATGCAGGCTAAGATACGTGTGTGCGCACGCGTGCGCGCGTTTTCCAATGAGCCCCAGACACTGCTCGTACCATCTCGGTCACGTGATGACTTAATTTCTATTATCAAGGATCATGGTATCAAACGATGTAAAGTTGAATGGGGAGGAGTGGACTTTTAAAAAAACCCGTTTTTTTCTGTGAGATTTTAATTAAAACCCTTGGCAGTGTTGGTGGAGATGTGAAGCAAAACCGTTGTTAGCGATCCATGTCTCTAATCGGGGGTTCTGTGGTTGGGTTATGCGTTGATGTTTCCACCGCAGGGCTTTTCGGGGCTCTGTGGGGCGCTGACGATTGGGTTCGGAATCATCGGTGCTGGGATCGTCGGCCTCTATGTCGACCGCTCTAAGAAATTCGTGGAAGTGACCAAGATCAACTTCTGTCTGGCAGCGTTGGCGGCATGCGTGTTTGCAATGGTGAGAGACTCGTTGAGCTGCTTGGGCACCCCTCCGCGTTAGGTCGGCGCACTGCTTCGTTCCACGCCTCGTGTCACAGTGGCAGATATTTAATTCGGAGAGAAAGAGAAGAGAGAAAAGTCATGAATTTTTAATAACATGCTGAGCGTCCGTAATTATTTCGGTAGAGCAGTTATCATGTTACTAACCTAAGTCACTACTTGCCAAAACGGTCTAGAAATAGGATAAAAATACATTCATAGAAAGATGCTTTAAAATTCCTCCTTAGTTAAATGTAAGTGTCTGATGAATGCAACGCTCGTGCAGCATCTATCAGTAGTCTTCACCCCAAACTAATATCTCGAGTCAAACTGTGGAAATCTGACAAGGGGTAGACAATGATCACATTGGCGACATAACAGCTTAGAGATCACGACTCAAGTAATTTTTCCATCATTGTCATTGCTTCGCTCTTTGCACGTTCGCTAAATATAAATGATGACCAATCGCATGCCTTTATATTATTGGCGTGTCTGAGATCATATGCCGCTTAAAGTTGCCCAGTGAGGGGAAACTACTCTGCGCACGCCATCACGATTGTTACTAATTCGCAATTTCTGTCACTGCAATGACTGTGAATACCATTAGTAAAGCCATCTGCGAACACAGCTGGCAACAGGGTGGCGCAGTGGTAACATCTTCGCTTCACGGAAAGGTCTTCCCGAGGTGGTTCCGTTTCCAACCTTGAGCGCCTTTGTATGAGGAGTTTGTGTGTTTCCCTGCTGTTCTGCGTGGGTTTCCCCCGGGTTCTCTGGTTTCCTCCCACAACTAAAAACACTAATTGGCCACTAACATGATACATAAGAAGCAGTGTGTGGCGGATTGGTGCCGGCTGACCCCTGGCTGACCCCCCCGCCGTTTTCTCGCTACGCCTCCCCATCTCGTCCATGACCAGACGTGGAATTTGCACGGCACGTTAAAAATTAGATTTTTCTCCATGTATTTGCAAAGACGTAATTTTTACGAGAAATGCAGCCTGAATATTGCCATTCTGAATGCCATTTTAAATGACGTCAGTTGCTCTGCCATGCATTGTGCCAGAGATTCTCAACATTTTGCAGACGAAGACCCACTTGGGTCTGATCTCTACGGACCACTAGGTGACGCTCACGGTCCACTGGTGGGTCATGACCCACTGGTTGAGTATGGTGGCATTGTGCTGTGTTGGATTGCTCGCTCGACTGCCACCGGACATAGTTCTGATTCTGTAAAATTTCATTCATTACTATTAATAATTATCGGTCATGTTCTATGCCGCTCTTGTAAATCCTCCCTTCCAGTGTAACAATAATTGCACTTCTAGAGCGCTTTTCACCCGAGGGTCACAAAGCGCTGCACAGAGCTGTGGAGAGAACGGCGTGTCGGCAACAACAACGACATATGAATGGCATCTCGACAACAATAAAACAAGTTGGTTTTTTTGTTTGTTACAAATCCGAGCTATGAAGAGAATGGCATAACAACGACGTCAGAGCAGTTCAATTAAAAGTCAGATGATGGCTATAATTTAGAGGCCATAAAATAAAAATATTTGTTAAACAAATGAAGGAAGAAATCAGTGTTCCTGAGCAGACGTAGGTCAGCAGCGAGCCATCATCCCAGCATGACAACAGTGCGCTCCATCAACAGTCCTAGCCAAAGGACTTCAAAGCGTTACAGAACAATTAAGTCTTGAGACGAGATTTGAAGATGCCCAGGGACTCAGCAGTGCGCAAAAAGGTTCTGTCACCCATCGCATGGGGGTGCGATAAGAGGAATGTCGGCCATGCCACTACGGCTGGATCGCCATTGAAAAAGAGCTTCATAGCTCTATGGGCTATACCCAAAATAAACTCGTGGGCTACTTTCATGACTTTTCAAAGCCACCCGTACTCCTACCGCAGGTGTGTGGCATGCGCGAGCAGCAGTACGTGATCGCCGTGGCGTGCTGCCTCTTCGGGATGTTCGGCTTCTCCATTTACCCCGTGTGCATGGAGCTGGGCGTCGAGTGCACCTACCCGGTCGGGGAAGCCACCAGTTCGGGCATCCTCTTCATCTCAGGGTGAGGATGGCTGGACGGTCAGACAGCCCACACCCTTCTCCAATTCCGTTACTGTTTTTTTTGTTTAATACAGTCTCGTCCATAACGCTGCACACTTGCTCCACTTTGAATGGTGCAAACGTATCCCTTGGTCTTCGCTTCAGCCAGACATGCTCACTTCTTTGGCATTTGAAAATTGCAAACCACGCGTGCTTGTCTACGGCTTTTATATAATGGAAAGCGGCAGAGAAATTAGTTGCTGGGAGCCAGGTCTGGTCATCACAGCGTAGGGTTTAAAGCTCCAAAGCAACCTGGACATGTTGGAGCTTGTGAACCAGATCATCGTGATGAAGGAGCAACACGCCATGAGTCAACATTCCTCACCACCACCACCCCCCTGATGGCATCCCTTACTCTGAGCAGTGTGGTGGCAATGACATACCCTTGCCCTTTGTGGGAACGAACGACAGACATGTCACGACTTGTCCACGTGCCCAGCTCCACTTCTCCCCTACTCCGGTACATTTCCCAGCTCCTCCCTCGTAAGTGACTCGCGCGCACGTGATCGAGCTCCGTTGGACCCGTGCCCCCCACGCCACGTGTGTCTCGCAGGCAGCTGCAGGGCGTGCTGTACATCGTGCTGATGCAGGTGATCGCGCGGCCACTCTCGCCCGGCGCCCTCCCCTCCTCCGTGTGCCACGGTGACGGTGTCACGCCGCAGGACTGGACCGGTAATTGGGTCCCGATTGTTTCCGCTCGGTGTACTCTGGGGAAGGATGCTGGGGTGGAACGGGGAGGGGGTTGGGGGTGTGGTGATCGTAGCCGTGACGAGCTGTGGAGATGATTTAATTATAATGCTTCGTCAAATATGCTTGGTTAAATTGATGATCCCCCTTTGCCGCCCCAGCCTGTCCCTTTGCCTCTATTATCCCCTTGCATTAAGCACCATCCCCAGTCTTTTTGTATCTGAATATACCACTGGGACATCTCCCCTCTCTAAATAAGGTCACGTTTGTAATGGTGTGACAGGCGCTGTAAACCTCCAGAGACAAAACAACCTCGTGGGTCATCCAGCGTGCGTACCCTTGTAACAATATCACGTCACTTGTTTTCCAAACCGCGTGGCTCTTGTTGGCAACGTATTTGTGGCCACACACTTGGTTTACTTTACGTTGCTGATGGTAAGGTGCATATAACGTGTCATATGATCTGTTTTCTTTCGATTAATTTTGATCATCTCGCATTTTTTTTGTACATAATGCTGAGCAACATACTGCCTGCCAGTTTACTGTATTCAATATCTGTGTCTGTGTTGTCTGAGCCTCGAAATAGCGTGCTAGAATTTTGTTCATACCCAGTTGTTTGAAAATGTTAAGCGGAGACTTTCACCTTCATTTAAACTCCCGTGGTACCCTACAAAGTGATGATTTATCTTTCATCTCATTGTCAGAAACGCTTCGTCCTGTACAGGGTCGCGGTGAGCCGTAGCTTATCCCGGCAGACACATGGCGCAAGGCAGGGATATACCCACGATGGGACGCCAGTCCATCATCGGGCACTGTGAGCAATTTAGTCTGCAAGCCAATTAACCTATGCAAAAGCATGTTTTTTGGACTGTGGGAGGAAAATCCACGCGGACACGGGGAGAACATGCAAACTCCACGCAGAAAGGCACCCGAGCCGAGATTCGAACCCAGGACTTTCTTGCTCTGAGGCGACAGCGCTACCCACTGGGCCACCATGCAGCCCGTGATGATTTATGTTTGACGCTTGTTGACGGTTAGGCGTGCGGTGACAAATCCTCGTGAATTCATTCGTTTTGATTCAAAACTGACTTTTTTTGCGTGAATGGTAGAGCCTGTATGAGCTGCAAGGGTGACATGAGCCCATTACATGCAGTAACACAAATAAAAAACACACTTTCATGCACATATCGTAGCCTTAGATATCCATAGCAATTACATTGAAGCATCACTCCACCCCAAATAATCAAAAGGCACTGGTGCCCAGTGCAAGGATTTGTATTCATTTCGTAGAAGGTTTTGAGATATGAGACCCCCTTTTTTTAGCACCTTTTAATGCTTATTATGACATAAGTCATGGGACAAGTTATATAATGTAAGTTACAGTGTGTGTGTGTGTGTATCTGAAATTCTCTTTGAGTGGCTCCCGCACACAAAGACGCTTGGCTGATCGATCGTCCTCAAATTTGGGCTCAATCAATTTTTGATCGTAAAATTTACTGACGCTTGCTTCGAAAAGCTGCTCTCTCGGTAAAATTTACTTCCAAAATGTTGGGTCGAATCTGACTCCGGGAACGACCAGCTGCCAAACGAGCCTAATCACACAGTTGCTTTAATTTGGACAGGCTTTTAGAAACCGAGTCGGAATTAAAATCCTCGAATACATTTCCCCACGTCTATTGGAGACACAACGTTCTGTTGACCAGCTGGGGATGAATACTGGAATTATCCAGTCACTTTACACAAATAACCCGAGTCAATATTTGGACAATTTTCATGAAGCCTACTTCTAATGAGCTCCCATGGCCTTGGGTTCACTAACAAAAAACGTAACCATTAATTTCGACTTTTTTTAAATCATCTGAAAAAAAATAACCTTTTTGAATTGTTAATCAACAAAACAATCCTTACACCTTGTCATATTTGATGGCAAATACACTAGTTCATAAACGTTAAACGAGTGAGAAATCAGGTAAATAATAATAAGAACGTTTGCATTTCACCCGAGAGTCACAATAGTAATGTCGTTGACCGTGCTGGCGTATCTCTTTAGAATAACGCAAAAGCAGATGTACACAGATTTAAGCAGCTGTATGCAGACATCCTAAGCCAGTAATGACGGTCGTGGAATTTGTTTACACGTCCGTTCGCGAGCTCCATTGCCTCAGATTACCGTGAACGTCATGAAGACGCTGGCGGTGAGTCACCATAAAAATTGGCGCACTGCCGCAGAATGCGTGGTCTCGCCGAACTCGGCTTGGATAGCGACCTCGTTGTTTTGGACCGTGTGGGACGAGAGCACGTGTGTGCGGTAACCCCGCGATGGTGTGCGGTAACCCCGCGATGGCGTGCGTGCACGTGCGCGCGACCGCCCGCGGCTGACTCGTCGTGCCGCTCTCCAATCGCAGCCCCCGTCCTGCTGTTTGCTGGGATCGCCGTGCTCGGCGCGTGCGGCATGGTGGTGGCGTTCCGGACCGGGTATCGGAGACGGACAGCGGAGGCCAGGGGGGAGTTGTCGGAGAACGAGCCCCTGCTTGCCTGAGCCAACCAGGGTTTGGAGCCATCACCCATGTTCCCTTCGGAGATGGATGAAAGCCACAGTCATTTCTACTCCAGCCTGTCAACTGATTTCATCGTTGCGTCGGACACGTATACAAGCGCACACATTATCCACACGCAACGATCCCCCGATTAATCTAGGCCGAGAATTAGCTGCTTATTATGTGAGGCTCGGTCTGCTACCTCGTACGGGGGGAAAAACACTTTTTCAGTGACACATTTCTCAAGAGAAATTCTCTTTGGACCACCCTAGCAATTGGAATCGTTTACGTAATAATATACACACGAATCATACGTTCCATTGCACCTGGCGAAAACAAAACGATTCTCCACTTGGTAATGTGTTTTTCTTTCTATTAGGCAGTGCGTGATTACTGAAGCAGCAACACTTGATTGTATTTTAAATCGCAGGGTATGTGATGATAACACGGTTCAGCTGACGAGTGTCATATTTTATAAGTCGAGGTACTTGAGCTTTAAGGCCGCTGTTGCGTTTGTCGGACTTGGTAACGCCTGTGCTGATGAACTTGTGTCCCCGCCTTCCCACCCCCCACCCCCGGGTCATGCTCTACCACAGGATAATAATTAACACATGGATGCTGCTTTGTGACGCTTCATCTTTCCGAGACGAGAGTTCACTGAAATTATTTTCATTTTGCAAAACCGTGTTTACAATGTGTGCGGGGCTGCCCAGCAGGGTGAGTGGCGACTCTTGGCTCGGTGCCCAGCATTGGTGACTGCCAAAATCAGTTGCATTCCAAGCCCCCAGAAGAAACATCTTCACTGACAGTGGCTATGGAAATACAACCCATGCTCTCTTTCAGCCAACTATTTTACAGTCTCGCTGCGAGTTTTTGTGCTCCATTTTAGATGCCCGGTCGCATCAAGATCTACGTGTGCAAGCGGAACTTTATTTTCACTGGCCACACAGAACGATGCCTCTTTTGGCAGGTCACAAGCCCTTTAAGCTGGTGCCAGACACTTTATACTTTAAAGACCAATGATCTTAATAAGCTACAAAGCTGCTTCGAATAAAAAAATTAAGTCTCAACCATGACTATGCAGTTTGTCTAGATTGATTGAAAGAAATTCTTACAATTTTTTGTACAAAAAAAATTCAATATATATCTGAATTCCTGTTGTGTAAATAATGACTTTTGTAAATGGTGGTGTATTATAAAACATACGTTAGGAATTGCACTATTTTTCCGCCGCCTATCCCACAATTTGTGTAATGCGCCGATTTCGCAAAAGTGTGGTTTAATGTGTCTGGCATGAATTAATCCTTGTTTTCTAACTTAGCGGTTGGGTCGGGCTTAACGATCTCACCCTACAATGGATCCACAATACCAGGCTTCATATCGTTGCCTTACACATGCCTAGTTTGATAATTACAATGTACAGTAATCGATCAACACTACTGAGCACGAGTATTTTGTTGGGAATACAAAAAAACATGGCCCAATACGGGTTTTGAGTCACCTTGCAAAGGCAGTGAATTGTGAATTGAAGCCCTTGTGGGATGGTTTCCTGGTATGAGATACAACAATGCTGATTACAACTCGAGTTTTGGACCAGAATGGTGGTAGAGTGGACACTGAATCCAGGGTTTGTCTTTTTAAATGCCAGAATATGATCTGCAAGACAGTGATCAATAGCGACAGGTAATTGACTGAACGACCTGTTAAGGCAACGCTCAGGTTGCCAAGGTCAGATTTTACAAGCCTATCGGGGTTGTGGGTTTACAGCGATTAACACTTATTCCCGTGCACGAGTTAACGAGCTAATCTCGCTTATCTCAAAAGTTAAAAAGTAGTATCGCCACCACGTGTGCTTTGCGCCGGCAGCGTCAAGACAGATTTGTATGTTTTTTGCAGGCAGTTATGGGATGATGGTGGGTTCCTGTTAACCCCCAGTGGCATGGCATTGGCAGGCGCTGAAGGGTGAAATCTATCGTCCTTGCCGTGTACTTGATGCGGGTCACCCCTATGAGTGATAGATTATGATAATCAGCTTACCGCCAGACCACCTATAATACATTTACCCTACCAATGTATACAAGGCAATGCGAGTTAAGGACATGTTTTGATTTGTGTTGTGATAAGAGACTTTAAAGACAGGATTATCATTCTGTATCAAGTTTGCCGCTTCCAAAGGACAGATTTTGCTCAATGACCCCGGGTTACCTTCTGTTTTCTTAAGTAAAAATAAAACTGGAATAAACACTTGCACAAAAGGGAATTTGAAACTGAGTGATTCGCTGTGACGCAGTTGTTTATGTAATACATTCTGACCTGCCCATGTACAACACCCGAGAATATGCCCTGCTTGCTAATGCATTACAGACATTAATCCCTGACAACTGTTGGATTACAGATATGACTTGACAACGAACTGCTTGCTATTCACGTGAGCATACTGAAATAACGGGTCAGTTATGAATATGCTTTAACTTGTGTGTTGATGGGCACACACCTTTTATACATTGCAAGTCAATATGAAAGTCATTTTGTAGGACAGGCATTGTTTTGACCAAAAGTCGTAAAAATGTGTTATGTTACTGTACAAGGAGACCCAGTGAACCTACATACGTAAGCGTACATGGGCGTCACACTCAAAGCACTACACAGATTCAAGAATCCATGCTTTCGTGCCATCAGGCCACCCCAGCTTTGCAGGCAATCAGTCCGCTGTTCAGTTCATCAAACTCTCTGCTAGGGCGGCACGATGGCCCAGTGGGGAGCTCTGTCGCCTCACAGCAAGAAGGTCCCGGATTCAAATCTCTGCTCGGGTGCCTTTGTGTGAAGTTTGCATGTTCGCCCCGTGTCCGCGTGAGTTTTTGCCGGGCACACCGGTTTCCTCCCACAGTCCGAAAAACGTGCTGCTGCATAGCTTAATTGGCTTGCAGACTAAATTGCCCGCAGTGCGTCCCATCGTGGGTGTATCCCTACCTTACGCCCTGTGTCTGCCGGGATAGGCTCCGGCTCACCGCGACACTGCAGGACTAAGCGGTTTCTGACAATGAGATGAGATATTTTCTAATTGTTTTGTACAGAATCTTGCTATACGTTCGTCACTCGATCATTTAAACCATTTCGTATAGACATCAAGAAAAGTGGATTGGAAAAAAATGCGACTGAGTGTTACAAGCTCGAACTGCTTAGCTATTGGACAACTTCCCAGGAACGAATGTCTGTGATAACGCCAGCAGAAATTGTGAGTATATTTTGGGACTCAGTGGAACCTTATAAAAGGGAAGTTGTATTTGTAGTCATCAAAACAATAATCCCACACTAGAACTTAAATGGAATATTGGTCTGTAGGAAATTACTCACACACTGCGGTACAACTGAACATTTGTTGGGTGACATTTGATTAAGCTGCTGCTACGTTGGCAGTGGTGCGTAAGCACAATTTAACAACAACGCAATTAACACTAATGCCACAGGTGGAGAGCTTACATCATGATCACAAACCAGACGGTGGATGTGTAATTGCCATTTAATACAAAAGCGGATTAAACAGGTAGCGAGGTGAATGGCTCACTGACATCATCTATTGGCCCCCGTACGTTTAGCATTTGTATAGTACCGTCTAGTACTCTAGTGGATTGGGAGTGGCCAATGGTCAGCAAGGAGACGAGATATAATGTGCGTGCCTGAGAGTGTGTCGGGGCCGTTGTCCTGGAGTTGGGAGAAGGTACTCTGTGCGATCAGGAGCGTGTGTTTTAGCGCTCCGTGCTGCGGCTCCACTGCTAGATGGGGCAGGCTTAGTGCTCTGTGCGGACGGATCCACTGCTGGATGAGAATAGGCTTGCTTGTGTTAATAAACAGTTGAATCGAGACCAGTGTGCCGGCCTCGCTGAGTGGAAGGCTGGAGACCAGATCGACTAGACTGCCACGCGATGTGGAGGGGGCTGAGCCTCACTCCAAGCCCGACACACTGTCGCTCAGCACAAGCGACGGCAAAGAGGGATCGGCGTCTCCTGACACGGTGCAAGAGCGTAGAGCGTCGATAAGCGACATGACCAAGACGGCGGCACCACCGTTTTGGTGTCAGAAGTGGGATTGACCACACGCGACAGGAACGGGCGAGCGCAACTCGCGATGACGTTCTCAGGACGGAACGCCGAATCATGGGAAGAGTTGGAACGCGAAGTAATCCGCGCCCGACTCTTCGCTCAGTGGAACGACCAGGAGACGGCCGAGTTCGCCGTTTTCCAGCTGCGGCGAAATGCCTCGGAGTTCGTGGACACACTCCCGGCGGAAACCAGGACGAGCTGGCTGCGGCTGAAGGACGCTTTTGCGCGAGCGATTCGGACGGACGAATGAGAAGGATGCACGGGACGCGCTGGAAATAAGACGACGGATACCGACGGAATCATTGCGAGAGTATGCGCAAGCAATAGCCTCGCTGGTGCAAAGAGCAAACCCCGACGAGGGCCCCGCCGCCTTCGTCACGTCCATCACGAAGACCACCCTACTGACCTATTTAAAGAGCACAGAGTGGTGGTACCTGGACATCACGAAGACGCGGTGGACTTTAGAGGAGGTGGTGGCGAGAGCTGCTGCCTGCGAACGCACGTGTGGCGGCCGCGCGCACCGCATGGAAGAGTGGCGGCATGCGACCCGGATGACCCCGGGGAGGGTGGCGAGGATCGGTTACCGGCGGGTCCGTCAGCGGGACAACTGGCGGCTCTGCGACCCGACGGGAGCCCGACAGCCGTCGCCCCGCTCCAGGACGCCTGGCTGGATGCCATCCTAAAAGGCCTTAAAGCACTGCAAAGGGGGTCAACGGGAAACGGGCCGCCGTCTGCAAGGACAAACGGAGTTTGCTGCAGCAGGGGCAACGGGACACAGGCCGACGCCTACAAGAATACGAGCAGTCGCTGCACGAGGTAGACCGCCGTCTTCAAGGACAAGTGCGGTCGCTACAGGAGGATCACCGGGAGATGGAGCGGGGGATAAGAGCACGGCGCTGACGCGACGGGGGCCGCCGCTCGACCTCCCGTATCGTGCTACGGATGCCAGCGACGGCGCCACATTCGGCAGTAGTGCTGCTGCCTCACAGCAAAAAGGACAGGGTTCGGTTCCCGGCTCGGGTGCCTTTCTGTGTGGAGTTTGCGAGTTCTCTCTCTCCTCCCGCGTGGGTTTTTGTCGGGTACTCCGGTTTCCGCCCCCCTTCCAAAGACATGGTGCTGCTTAGGTCAGTTGCCCTGCTGAGTAAACTGCCCCCAATTTACTTTTGTGTACAGGCGTCACATCCTCAGTAAAGCCCCGCCTTGCGCCCTCTGTCGGCCGGGATAGACTCCGGCCCCCCGCGACCCTGTACATGATTAACGCTGCTGTTGATAAACGACGTTTTGCGCTATTTCTCTTCGTGCAATGACTCTCACGTTGACTCGTTTTGCGATGTGACACACGATCAGAGATTTTCACCGAGTGACAGAGAACGATGTGAGCGGAGATGAGTGAGCGCCCGTCTCTGCCCAGAGCCTCTCGTGACTCAGTTTGAAGCGGTCACGCTGCGTGACAACTCACAGACCGTAACTACTTGTTCAGCCATTCCATTACTGTAATTGCAATGCGCTCCCCCCCCCCCACTCTGTACTGCAGCCGTGTGCCACCGCAGTGCATTTAGATTCTAAGAGGCCGCATTGCCCAATGTAACAGCTGAAAAGTAAAATATTTTCTTACCTCTGCCGTCAAATGTAAAGGTCGGGGGGGGGGTCGATGATTCTCATGGGAACGAGAAACTCACGTAATAATTATATTTGCTTTTCGAAAGCGCCTTTCACCCGAGGGTCACAAAGCGCTGCACATAGCTATGGAGAGAACGACATGTACAATAATGACTATACGTACATAAATGTGTTAAACCAAATAAAGGTAGAAGTGTTCTTGTGCGGGCGGCGCGGTGGCCCAGTGGTTAGCGCTGACGCCTCACAGCAAGAAGGTCCCGGGTTCGAATCTCTCGGCTCGGGTGCCTTTCTGTGTGGAGTTTGCATGCTCTCCCCGTGTCCGCGTGGGTTTTCGCCGGGCACTCCGGTTTCCTCCCACAGTCCCAAAAAACATGCTGCTGCATAGGTTAATTGGCTTGCTGACTAAATTGCCCGCAGTGCCCGGCGATGGACTGGCGTCCCATGGTGGGTATATCCCTGCCTTGCGCCCTGTGTGTGCCGGGATAGGCTCCGGCTCACCGCGCGACCCTGCACAGGACTAAGCGGTTTCTGACAGTGAGATGAGATTTATGATTGCAGTGGAGGTGGAGAGAGGGGGAGCGATCAAAGCGGCTGCGCCGAGCGAGCAGCTTTTCGAAGCAATCGTCGCGCATCGAGCCGTGAAAGCCGACGTCACTGCACAGAAAACATTCATCTTAAAAATACATCAGGCATTCCTGTTGCCGGTGAGGCCGAGTTGTGTTGTGGCAACACAAGCGCCGGCGGGGGTCACAGAGGCTGGGATCCCTTACCTCCATCCGACGCCGGCGGCTTCAACCCGCCATATTGCTACTCCTGCCGCGCGTTCCATTGGCCGTCGCCTTGCACGTGATCGCGGCTCGGGCTCGCCATTGGTCGGCGACGCACCGGGGGTAGCGGCGACTTCACATCGGGGGGGATGGGGGATGCGGGGGGCGGGGCGCGCGTTGGCGGGGCTGCGGAAGTGACGTCGGGGACCTCCCTCCCCCCCCGTCCCATGATGCCGCGCGCGGTGCGCGCCCCCGAGAAGAAAGGCGAGAGGCGCGGAATGGCGGCGGCTCTCGTCTGAAGGCTCCTGTCGACCGAGCGGCCGCCCGCCCGCAGCCGCGACCGGCAGCGCGCTCGCAACCCGCAGCCTTGGCTCATCGCGACGGCGTCAGAGCACTTCGTTTAAAACAAAACTTCCGTTGCCAATTTACGCGGCGGCGTCGCTAGTTTTTCTGTTGTTGTTAAACAATAACCCTCCCGCCCAGAGAGGAGGGCCGTCATTGTCGCCGTCATTGTCGTCGTCGTTCTTGTTGGCGGCGACCAGCGGCGCTAAAGTTTGCGCTGGCAAAATGGCGAGCGCCGGCGCCTCCAAGTCCGAGTTCATAGTGGGCGGCAAGTACAGGCTCGTGAGAAAGATCGGCAGCGGTTCGTTCGGAGACATCTACCTCGCCATCAATATCACCAACGGCGAGGTAAACGTCCGCTTGCTGCGCCGCCGCCGCCTCTGTTGCCCTTGCGGGGGAAGATGGTTGTACGCGCCGCCACCGTTGCGGTCGCATTGTTAACCGAGAGCGTGGGTCTTGGAAATGGTGCCCGATTGGCGAGCGTCGATAGAACGGGGAGTGCGGTTGTGCGGGACGGCTGTCGCAGTGGGCGCGGGGCTGCTTCGCGTTGTTTTAAGTCTGTGGATGTGGCGGCGGCGGTGGTTGCAACGCTGCCCGTCCGCCGTGGCGGCTGTGGTTCGTGACGACGGGCGGTGATGGGATTTTAAGTGGTGCGGGAGGGAGGCCGATTGAAGAGCCATCGGCGCCGGCGCCTCGCCCCCGTCAAATCCGCACACAAAGAAACCCATGCCAGACTTGCATCGCGCCGCTTAAATCCTTAACGGTTTATGGAGGAAAGCCCACGATTGAGAAACACCGCTCTGCCGACGTATTGTACATATGTTTTTGTTACACAATATATCTGGTAATGTTGCAAACGTTAAGCCCTAGCGTTGTCGTCCGTTCGCGTTGGTAGAAGCGACCACTATTAATCGACACGGGGCGAAGTGGATTTTTGTTTCACGGTCGTGTTGTTCATGTCCGTCTGCCTTCCCTTCTCTGTGCTGCCACCACAGGAAGTGGCCGTGAAGCTGGAGTCGCAGAAGGCGAGACATCCGCAGCTTCTTTACGAGAGCAAACTCTACAAAATACTGCAGGGCGGCGTTGGCATACCACACATTCGGTACGAGACAATGGGCCGGCCAAGCCTCACGAGGGCCTGTCTTGTGATTTAATGTTCCGTCTGCATTGACCAAAGGTACAATATTTGATCGCTGGCCGCATTGTGGTCGTGAAGGTGACATTTCGGTGCTGTCAAATACGGCGGCGGTAATTTTTCTAGCCAATTGTTTCGGTTGAGCAAATGCTTAACCTGATGAAACACGTATTCCACAAGCGGTGGATTAATAAATTCAAACTGTGTAACCTTATTTTAAATGCCCCGTGGGTTTCGAGAGAAACCGAGGGCCAAACTCCTCGGTTTTTTTACAATCAATGGGTTGGCTGCGAGGCAGCTGTTGTGAAACTTGTAATGTTCGAACCGTTTACAGCCGGAGGTATAACATTACCAGCAACAGAACGATGTGACAAGCCATTTGCAACAACAGGACCAGCACAACCCGACAGAAAAAAAGCACCATTGTCCTTTAAAGCCCAACGAGATTCTATTGAGATGGCCATTATCTCTTACAGGGTATGATGGCAGTAACTATAGCTACACAGGGACTGCTGTATACGTGGGTATTAAGAAAACAGGGCTCAATTGAGCGTAACGATAGAAAGGTAACCCGACTGTCAAAACTGGGCTCGGCCATAGCCAGGCCGCAATGCTGGCCGTGTCCATCATTGCGGCACTTCCTGTCCCACCTGTGGTGTAACATGAAGCCACATCACCACAACAACCGGGGGCCGGGGGGGGAGAGAATAACGCGAAGTTCCATGAGGCGCCTGTGTTTACACAAGCCATAGGTGTTGATGAGAACGTCTTTTTTTAGTTGCTCTTAAGGGTAAAAGAAAAGCTGGTTGAACTTTGTTCGCCATCGGACGCAATCATTCAAAATAAGACTACGTTGTTCTTTTGTTCCATTATCTAATTGCGAGCGAGAGCTGTTGCCACTTTTACTTTAGTGGCAGATTAAACTTGGGAGGATACCCTGACTGCTAGACACGAACCGATTTCACGCGTTAAAGTTGACAGCGCTTTGCGAAAAGCGCTTTAGAAGTGCAATTATTATCATTGCATTTATGAACAGGGTTTTACGGCCGACCGCTATTGGAAAAGGCGTCTTAGGATACATCTTCTCGTATGGCTGTCCCCTTGAAAGCATGTGTGATGTAAATGTGCACTATATTATTGCATTTATCATGGGGCATTTGGTTGAGCATTGTGTGATCGTGCCGTCTGTTGGATAACAAAGGAACTGTGCACAATGCGAGAAAATGGAATGTTTGAAATTGGCTCTCAGCTGTCATGTACGTGCTCCTTCCCGTGTTTGAATGGCCGAGGTATCCCGTTGAGGGTATGCGTCATGACGTCTCGTTATTATAACTGCGGCTTATTGGAGTCACATGTGTTGCACGCTCGATCCAAGAATTACAATTGATTCCAGACCTGAAGTTAAAAGGCGAAATGCGGACTGAGCAATGCAAACGCGTATGCCAGTTTTGCTGCGTACAGTGTAAAAATCCTTCAAACCACGCCGAGACACTAAATATAACTTCACCTGCAGTTTCTGCACGGAAACAATTAATTAATGACTAATGCATTTCGAGAATGCGGAAATGGGACTCGTCCATTTTGTTTACTGTAGCCCTGGGTATGAAATGACTGGCAAGCTCCATTCTATTAACATTGCGCATTCTTTTTTTTTACCATTGCCAGCTTCAGCTTCGTACCAGTAAATCGAACTTTGAATGACATAATAAAATCGTGGCGTTTTGTCGTTACCGCTGGATAGATTTAGGTTTGCCCAGGAAGGCTGGCGTATTTCCATAATCCCCGCTCTGGCACATGGCTCGTGGCTAACGCAGAGCACAAATGTCTGTTGAGCTTGGCCTAGATTTGGCTTTCTCATGGTGATTCCGTGCAGCGCCAAGCTGAGCGGGCATTGGCAACAAAAAAAATCTATAAAGGCGAAGGGGGGTGTCACGGACGTGAGTCAGCAGTGCTGACTGTACCAGCCAAGGGATTGGAGGAAGGGGACTGAGATTTCCATATATGGCTTCCTTGTTCGGGTCGCTTGTGGGTGTCGCTGCCCTAGTCTCAGCTGTTGTGCAGGGCCCTGTATTGTGCAGGGGGGGGTGGAGCCGCCGCGTCACTGGGAGACCACAAGTGGTTGGTTTCTCTGCATGTTTGTTTAAAGTTACTTGAGCGGCCGTGTTGCTTCTGCCGCCACGGTTTCGCACGTTAATTTGATAGTGCTGTCAAACAACAGTAATTGAATTAAGCTCCAGGACTCCGTACCGTTTTGTCAGTTACGTCACTGGACAATTACAAAGGTCCAATAAATGCTTAGGCAAATATCAAAGCTTTCTGTTCGCATGTTTTGCCACAAGTATGTGTGGCTTTTGCAAACTGGACACATTTCACAATGTGTCTGTATTGGTGTTTTAAGATCTTAACACCTGTATAATTGCCAGAAATGGTAAAAACCTGTTCTACTTATTATCTAAAGAGATGTTTATTATTACAGCAGAAAGTATCCAGTGAATGTGCAAGCTCTAGATGCGGGATTCCTGCGACACAACAAATATCTGAAATGACCAACGTAGTAACAACGCATGGAACCAAAGGGTGGTTGGTTCATTGTTGTGTTGGCCAAATACCTAATGGTGGATAATTGTGTGTTTTAATTACAAGCACTAACTGCAAGCTCTTGTCAATTCCCACGCCGTACTGAACGGCCTGGCACATTCTGGGGTGTGGATGTGTGGCAGGTGGTACGGTCAGGAAAAGGACTACAATGTTCTCGTGATGGACCTCCTGGGGCCCAGCCTTGAGGATCTCTTCAACTTTTGCTCACGTCGCTTCACCATGAAAACTGTCCTCATGCTTGCCGACCAGGTACCATACTTCTAACCGTTTAGTAACCAGCTTGCTGCGTCAGTCCATAATTATTCTACCGCGTCCCTGCATTTCGTGTAATTTTGGTGGCGTGCCCCACTTTAAGTTAACTTCCTGACATTAGATCATTCAGCTAGCTAAGTGCATAATTAAGCTATGGGTACTTTTGCCAGTCTGCATATGTGAAAAAGAGAATTTTAAAATTTATGGCAATTACATAGGTGTTAAGATCTTAAAACACCAACTGGACACCTTTCACAAAGTCCAGTTGGCAAAAGCCAAACATTCTTGGGGCAAATTAGCAAACAATGCTTGAAATAGTCTATTTGGTGTTTAATATCTTTACACCTGTATAATTGCCAAAAATGATGAAACCTTTTATATTTTTCATAAAGGCATAATTGTAATGATGTAGGTTTTCACGGCTCGATGCATGATTGCTTCGAAAAGCTGCTCTCTCGGGACAGCCGCGTCGATGGCTCTCTCTCCTCTTTCGCCTCACACACACGCCTGAGGATGCCTCCAACGTGTGAGGCGAAACGTCGCGAGGAGAGGAGAGAGAGCCATCGACGCGGCTGTCCCGAGAGAGCAGCTTTTCGAAGCAATCATCAAAGGCATAATTGTTTTTCATGTTTAAGTTTCATATTTTCATTTCCTCCCAAAATGTTGTCATATGCCATAATGTCAAGGCTAACTGATTGTGTATGTGGTGTTTGTTTTCTCACTGCAGATGATCAGCAGGATTGAGTATGTCCACAACAAAAACTTCATTCACAGGGATATTAAGCCTGACAATTTTCTCATGGGCATTGGACGCCACTGTAACAAGGTAACCGGATGAGCTATGTCTATGGCCCACTCGCCTAACACGTGGCCAGTTTGTGATGCTAAAAGCTGTTCGCTAAATAATAACTTTTGTTGTGCACCAACAGGCAATTGATGCAATGTATATTTTACAGATAGTTTTAGGTATCTAATTCAGATGTCCTGCGTTATTTATAGTGGCATGAGCGTGTACTTGTGAGAAACGATGCTTTTCCCATTTTTTTGGGTTTAAAGAAATCTTGGTAGAGATCAGTGTTTAAATGCATATGTGCATGTACATATAGGATGCAGTTTGCATGAAAGCAAGCTTAGTGTCTGCCATGATGACTGGGTTGTAGGTGGTTGTAAGAAAGGTTTGAGTGCCATGCGAGCAGTGCTTGGTTGTACGCTGTGACCACAGTTTCCTTTAGTGATTTTTTTCCGTGGTCCATCACGTCTGTGTCTCGTGTGCCATTTTAGACAAGTGCATTCAATTATGAGATGCTATTTATCAAACCACGTTTTGCAGGACATTTCCTTTGAAGTATCCAGAGTTATTTACAAGACAAGCCTTGTCAGGCGAAAGTGACGGATTGTGTTTTTTTCAACAAATAGTCATGTTATGTTTTTCACGTTTCAAATCTACCCCCCCCAGTTGAGCGAGAAACATCTGCATTTGAAGAATAATTGCTTTACACTTTCCTCTTCCCCGCCAAAGTCGTCTTGAGGCTGATGCCAAAAGTAGGCCATATCTTACATGGTTGAAGTGCTTTGTAACTTGAGCACTGTAACCTTTCTTACAACCTTTCAACCTGTGTCCATTTTGACAATATCATACCAGCAGCAGTGATGGCAGTGATGTTTCTACACATGTGTTTTTATTTTTTTAAGTTTTTAATTTTTAAATTTCATTTTAAAGCTTTATTTTTTTTAAAGCATTTCTTGATCAAACTTGATCAGCTCATTAAATGTGTCATTTTTTGCTGTCATAACTGGTGCTGGGATCTCAAATTGAAATTTGATGCATTCTTGGCAAATGATTGAAAACTTACGATTTCTGATAACAGAATATTTTTCGTTCAAATGTTGTGTTAAATATAAAGTAACTTCAACCAAGGTAAGATGACGTTGTATCAGCCCATGATGAGACTGAAAGTGCCATTTAATGTTATACCTGTAATGCTAATGTGTTTCCTCACACCTGCATGCCACTGCTGGTGTGTGATGAGCAACATTTTCTGTAACAAAGGCCCCGCCGCCCTATAGTGCTCGGCTATGTTGACAAATTGCCACGATCTTTGATTGCCCAGTGCACGGAAACAACGGCTGGGAAGAGGAAAAGGAGCACCCAGTGTGTTAGCCAGTGTCTCGACCAGACGTCATTCTCAGGACTGCAACAGGTCTGCCCCGTTTCGCTTTTTCAAAAATCGTAATCACGGAAATGACAAATGTGTTGGTGGTTATCGAGGTTTATTCCAGAGGCCGGATTGGGAATTCGGTTTAGTTAAATGCTGCGCCAAGGTTTGCAAGCTAGGGTTGTTGAATTGATACGTTTAGCACGGGGCATGTAATTTTAAGCCAGAAAAATGTCAATGTGAGGTTGGAATTGAATTGGATGTACAATTGCATTAAATCAGACATGATGTGCTACTTTGCACAATTGTGAAGTTTAAAAAAAATAATATATAAAATGTTTAATCCGCCACCCGAACAGGCATTTGAATCGCTTAAGATGTTTCTGTTCAGAAACGTTTTTGTATTAATTTTCACGTGAAAAAACCCCAGCTGCAGTCTGCAGTTACTGTGTTGACATTTTCATGGTTGAGGGAATGACTTTTTTTTTTCCCGTTGTGAGGACGAGCATTTGAATAATGTGGCTGCTTTTGTGCTGTTTTTTGCCTTGTGGTTTCCAAGGTTGGTATATACACGTGTTCAGGGTACCGGTGTTAATTTTGGTATCATCGGGCGTAGATTCCAGTTTCTAAGTAACTGTACCAATATTCTTTTGCGTTTAATAACGTGTTGATGTAGCTTTTCACAGCTCGGTATATGAGAATTGCTTTTAAAAGCTGCTTGCTCTTTTGAATAGCCGTGTCAAGGGGTGAGAAATGTTTGACATCGCTATTCCGAGAGGACAACTCTCATAAGCAACTGCCATTTGAAATAATTTTGCAGTAGTAGATTACGGAACCATTTTTACATGTGTATTTATTATTATTATTTCGAGTGTGGCACTGCTGCCGGGTGCAAGCATTGTAAACGCGCATGTATTTTGCTGCTCAAAGAAAGTTTCAAAGTTTGGTTAAGACACTGCGGTAAACATGAGTCGTGTGTGTGCTGCAGAATTTCACTTCATTATTTTGACTGGTGTCAGTGGAATGAGCTTTTGTTGCATCGGAGGATACGCAGTTATAAAGTACATTTCTGGAATATGAAATCTTAAGTCCACGATGGTGTGCAGACCATCCCTCATTTAGTTGTAAAGCCTGGATTGTAACTTTTGTTTTCTCTAAAACGTTTCAAATGGACGGGTGGATAGACACAATGTTCATGGCACATGAGCTTTTACAAAAGAAATAATTTGAACCATAGAGTAGAGCTTGTACATTTTTGCATGGAAGCACTACTTTTACGCGTATGACCCCACTTGTTCTCAGCAAGTGGGGTCACTTAATGCATTCATTGAATGCATGTGCATTTGCACTTTAAGCATTGCCATAATGTTAGCGACACCTACTTTTAAGTAAGGTTTTTATTTTAAGTTGATCTGGAAAAAAATGTGGCGATGTCGTCACCCCCTTTGCATCCTATGTTCTTACTGCTGATTTGCAGCAACATAAATTACACAAGCCCTTTTGCATAGAAACAGCGGCATGTGCGTTATGGTCATGATGGAGTGTTTCCTTTTCAGCTATTTTTGATTGACTTCGGGTTGGCGAAGAAGTACCGCGACAACAGAACCCGTCAGCACATCCCGTACCGGGAGGACAAGAACCTGACGGGCACGGCACGTTATGCCAGCATCAACGCCCATCTGGGAATTGAGCAAAGGTTGGTGTCTGGTCTTTGTAATATCCCCCCTATGCTGCACAATGCTGTGCCTGTGCAATTCGTCTCATTTTGTCAAAATCGTAGGGACGGTCCTTCCTCCAGCTTATACCTTTGGGGTCTTTGGGATTATGACAAATTTCCTTGTGGACAATATTGGCCCGCATTGTTGACTCATGCCCACTAAATCTGCTCCCTGGTGGCCTACAAGCACTCGGCACTGGCGATGACAATGCCTTAAATTGGGTTATCACTACACACCAAATCTGGGTGGCGCAGTGAGTAGTGCTGTCGCCTCGCGAGGTCCCGAGTTCCATTCCTGGCTCGGGTGCCTTTCTGTGTGCAGTTCAAACATTTTTCCCCGTGCCGGCCTGGATTTTTGCCGCGTTACGAATGAATGCCTGATAATGGGTGTACGCTAATGAAAATTGTGATTATCAGCTCGGAGACACCCCCACCGCTAAATGCAGCCTTTCTGAGGCATATCCATCTCTCATTCCTATGTACAAATCTGCACATGACCAGATTTTGACTGCTCTCTATCAAATGTGATCATACTCCTGGACACTTTCTCCACCCTCCGTTGGCTGCCACTAACCTTTTTTTTGACCACAGTATCTCATTTCTGGAAGCGATGATTCCTACCCAAACACACTTCAGTCAGTAATTAAAAAAATTGTCAGTATATAGATGCCTTTCTGTGTGGCGTTTGCATGGTCTCCCCTTGTCCGCGTGGGTTTTCACCGGACACTCCGGATTCCTCCCACAGTCCAAGAAACATGCTGCTGCATAGGTTAACTGACTTGCAGACTAAATTGCCCGCAGTGCCCGGTGATGAACTGGCATCCCGTCGTGGGTATATCCCTGCCTTGCGCCCTGTGTCTGCCGGGATAGGCTCCGGCTCACTGCGACCCTGTGCAGGATAAAGCGGTTTCTGACAATGAGATGAGATGTCCGTATATACTTTACTAAAATTTTCAACACCTATGCCTAGATCTTTGTAATTTTGGACAAAATTGAATAACAAATATATTAATGGAATTCGTTTTCGTTTATATAGATGTGTAGTAGTGCGTACTATCGCTTAGCACACCTGTGTTAGGAGGCATGCACATCGATTTCAGTGTATGTGTTGGTCATTGTGCATGTGTGCGCCTAACAAGCCTGCTTGCACATTGTCTCCTTGCCCACAGTTGTACAGTCAAGTTAAACAAATGGGAGCCTTGCTCACTAGATTGAAGATTCGTTTTGTCAGCCTGATGGCTTGTTAATAAGCTATTTTACAGCAGCATGAATGCCTTACAAAGTCCTCAAACTTGCTGTCATGCAGTGTTGCTATTTGCCCCATTTATAACGTTCCTAAAATAGAATATTGACTGGCATTACTTGAATACATGGAATGGTCAGGTTATGTCATGCACGCTGTACCACCAGCTGCAGAAGGGTATTTTGAGTGTCGTGGATACTTAGAGCGGCTGCTTGCTGTCTGCATTCTTAACACAAAAGCTGCTGCTGTTCTCTGTTCTCTTGTTTGCTATCGCTGCCAACATGTTCCCCAGTCCACTGGCGTAGTGAATAATGTCGCAAGCTCATTTAATGTGTATTTAGTCTTTATCACCTTATGTTCGTGTCTAAAATTGCTGCAAAAAAATTACCTTTTATCCCTTAATGTTGTTGATGGCCTCACACTTCACCCTCTAACCTCGTGTCTAACAATTACAGCATTAGTTTTAAAACTTAACACGTTCCCTTCATCGGCGTGTAGTTCTAAGCATGTAACATTCAATCAACCTCTTAATACAATTGATTTGATTTAGGGTCACGATTCTATTATTGAATTAATAAGGGGTTTTTTTGCCTAGGTGCTTACAGAATCAGTAGTGTCTGCGGTGTGTGTGTGTGAATACAGGGCAAGATGTTTGTAATGTGAGTTCAGTTTGTGTATATCGTGGGCATATTATTAATCGTTGAGCCACATCTGTATATGGCTCGTGGATAAACTGCTGAGTGCCAAGGTGGAGTTCATTGCCCACTGGTGCCTTGCAAGATGCTGCTTGTGCCTATATAAAGACATTTAAGCGGGCTCCCCGTGCACTTGTCAAGCCCAGAGCTTGGGTGGGGTGCGGGGGTAAGTAGTGGGCAGATCCTAATTATAGAATCACAACTACTGCTAACTCAATTAGGGATGTAAAGATGTCCGGGCCATTCTGCATGCACAGTGTTTTATGAGTACTATTAGCATCGTTGAAACGATCGCTTTCCATATAAATGTATTTTTTTTAAAATCTGAAATCACTTTCCACGTTTGTGTTATTGATTTGCATTGATTTTTTCCCCCTTTGTAAAATAATCGCGGTTCATTTTCCTCCCCCCCTCCCCCCGCCAACCCTCCAGTCGACGTGATGACATGGAGTCCCTCGGATACGTTTTGATGTACTTCAACAGGACAAGCCTTCCTTGGCAGGGCCTCAAGGTGAACCTTTCTCCAAGTGCCCTCCACATAAGAGTGGCAGCAGTCCTGTTGTTTCACGTGAACCCTTTAATGATTGAATAATTCCACCGGGCCAGACCATTTTTGTTTCACTTGTCATTATTGCTGGGTGACACGATACAACGTACTAGTTATTTTAATACGTTTGGAAACCGAATAGGATATCAAAGAATACGATGCGTTTGATGGTTGTAAGTACATTTGTACGGAGTTTTTCTTGTCAGGTGGAAGCAATAATTTTCACTTATTTATGGATAAATAACTATAGTTCTTCTCCAATATATGTGGTGGATCAATTTAGGTGTACACACTAGGAATGATCTCTTGGCATCAGTGACCATAACTTTGTAATGATCGTTTAACTGTGCTTGCTGGACTCAGCAGCATGGATGTAATGGTATACTAGTACATAGATTGTAATGTTGTTCATCTTATGTTTAGTTATATTTAATATGAACAATCATGTGATGAGTATATTATGCTAATACCTTAAATGTCCAGACTTGCCTGCCAAAAGCTGTGCTGCCTGATTTCAACTTTTTAAGCAATGCTTACAATTGACATTGGACACTGATAATTGGCCGTTATATTCCATGGTGTTTAATTTGGAATTAACTTGATAAATATAGCGGCACATTTTTAGAGTGAAAATGACTGCAGGTTAAATGTAGACTAATTTTATGATGGAATGCAGAAATAACTTAGAATTTGATTGCTTGAAGTCTGGCTTTACTTGATTTGAAAGAACTGGGTTAAAACCTCCCTCTGTCTTCAGGCTGCCACCAAGAAACAGAAGTATGAGAAAATTAGCGAGAAGAAGATGTCTACGCCCGTAGAGGTCCTGTGCAAGGTAAGTGGCGGAGAGGTGTGGCTTCTGTTTGCTCTGTCCGGGTGATAACTCGAACACCCTGCATTCGTAATGCTTACGTAACACTGTGGTACCTTCCATGGGTCTTGTGTAGCGGTGTTGTGGGCCGTGCCAATCTGTTCAATGCGCGGGTGTGCAGGGTTTTCCAGCGGAATTTGCCATGTACCTCAACTACTGCCGTGGTCTGCGGTTCGAGGAGGCTCCAGACTACATGTATTTGAGGCAGCTGTTTCGCATCCTCTTCAGGTGTGCAGTGCAACCCCGTATTCGGCTCTCACTGTCCTCTGCGTTTTTGCGTCTCACAGTTTCTTCTTTTGTCGCTCGCCGAGACACCTTTTGTGCTTGTGCGGTGAATGATATTTAGCCCTGAGGGATCGCAGTGTGAGTCACTGGCGTGCCTAATAATTCATGGACGCTGCCTTAGCTGGTGCGTGCTTGCATTTCACCTCGCCTTTCTGACAATTCTCGATGTTCCTGATCACCAATGATTCACTCATCTGGTATGCATGTCCTCGCCCTGTTGGTGTGCGTGTCCTAAACGAACGCAGGACTCTGAACCACCAGTACGACTACACGTTTGACTGGACGATGCTCAAACAGAAGGCTGCGGCTGCTGCCGCCGCAGCCTCGAACCCGCCCGTCCCTCCAGCAGCGACCCCCTCCGGCAAGCCAGCTGAAAAATCAAAAAGCAAAGGTTAGCCCTGTAAACCAACAGCGCGCCATGAGGGAAGGGCAGGCGGGGGGGGGGTGGAACTTCTGAGCTGTGTGATATATTTTTTATTTTGTATATTTATTCTTTTGTTTTTCTTTGCAGTTTCAATGCTTGATAGTTGTCCGATGTTATAGCACTGTCGAGGCATTTTGTTGACGTTCCCTTGTTTTGTAATTGTATTCATTAAACGTTGCTTCTCGCACCTTTTCCAGTCTTGTTTTACCACCGTGCGATCACCTATTTCACTTTACTCTTGTTACCTTCCTGCAGTTATAACTTGCTTAGTTGCATGGATTCACAAATGTAAGTCATCCATGGTGACTAAGCAAGGTGAACCTAAACATTTCGTGTTCACAGCACGCACCCGCACCTGCCGATGAACACTATTTGGGTTTCCAGTGACAATAGTGGCGTCCTATCAATTCTCTTGTTGCAGGCTAAAGGGCCTCTCCGTTTCTCCTTGATTGCACAGATGTGGACAGATCTTGCTTGAAATCGCTGCTGAGTCTGTTTCACTCGCGTGGGACATGAGGCCTCTGGCACTTCGCCTAGAACTACTGCTCGCTCAGACCATCGGCTGAGCTCTGTCCACGGTCCCTGTCTTGGTCGCATCCCTTTGTCCAGTGTCTCTCGCTTTCCCTACGCGGGATTCTGCTTTACTCCGCCCGTGCCATGCTCTTCCGTCCATAGCATGACGCACATGTCGGTGCCACTCTTGGCCATGCTTTGCTTTGAATTTTTTTGTAATCCACAAATGTTAATAATGCCAAGTGGCATAAAGTACCACGGGTACCAAAGAGGTCTACTTTTTTGTATTTACAACACTTTAAGTGAGAATGACAACTGCATAGTTTAAATAGGCTCCACTGTGAGCTTGATGGTGTTGCTGTCGGCCAATGCTGCTGGCAACTACAATGGACCTGGCACTTAACCTGCGTACTGTTCTTTTCAAATTTGCGTTGACAAGTACGTAGTCAATAGCTGCAACGCAAGTAAAACATGCTCGTATGGGGTCAGATTAAAATACTAAAGTATCCCTTTGAATATGAAGTATGAATTAGCAGTGTTACACGCTTAAAGTTTGCAATTTCAATGCATTGCCCTGCATCTATTTAAATGCCAGTGCTTGCTTTTTTTTCCTGCAGGAGATAAACCAATGTAGGTGCGGTGTTGAAGCATGCTGCACGC
>JAZEWT010000017.1:13571211-13601221 GCA_036362905.1 Mordacia mordax
GGCGAGAGGTGCCGACGAGGGTGGCGAGCCGACGAGGTGTAGACCTGACGGGTACGAGGGCACGGCGAGGAGGGGGGGGCCGCGAGGGGGTCGGTAGTTGAGGCGGGGGAAGGAGGTCCCTCGTCTGGCCGCTCGCTTGATCTCCTTCTCCTCCTCCTGCTGCTGCTGCTGGTGCTGTTCATGGTCACACTCCTCCTATTGCTGCTGTTGCTGCTGCTGCTGCCGGCGTCGTTGCCTTGCTGCTACTGTGGCTGTTGTCGCTTTCCAGCCAGCGCTCCGGAATCATCACGATCACAACCATCGCTGCCACCACCACCACCGCCACCGCCGCCGCCGCCGTCGTCGTAACCACAACCACCGCGACGAAGAGTAGTGACACGAGCGGCGGTCATAGTAGTCGCGATGTCTTCACCCACCGCTCCTTATCGGCAGCGTTCGAGCTTGACAAACATTAACCATAAACCGCCGCCGCCGCCGATTGTAGCAACAACAGCGACAACCTCGTCGTTAGCCGTCACCTCCTCCTCGTAAGCACGCTTGCGCGTACGGCGACACAAACAACCGCCGTGAGCTCCTCCACACCGTGCTCGCCTGCTGACTGTAGTAGTCCGTGTGTGCGTGTGCGTGTTGTCCTGCTTGTGCCACAAGCAGGTCGCGGTTTTAAGTTGGGCTTCACGTCTACGCGATGTCTGTTGTGGTGCTGGTGAGCGATGTTGTGGTCGGCAGCGAGGTGTTGAGCTCGAACGAGTCTTGTGAAGTGCCTTCTGGATGTTAAGTACCTTCCCTTACCGCCCTCTTCTCTGTCCTCCTCTCCAAACATCATCATCGTCATGGTTCCCCTTTTCCTTGTCGCAGAGACTGCGTGGCTTCTCTGCACACACTACTTGCAAAGCGTCTCGACATGCAGCTGTGCTTTGTAAGTGTCGTGTTAATGGCAGTGGTAACGGCAGCGATGGTCGTTGTGGTCGAGATGATTGTGTTGGTGGTTAACTATGGTGGTGGTGGTGGTGGCGGTATTCGTGGTAGGAGTTGTGGTGATGAGATAGCTGACTGGTGAGAGGGTTAGACTGCTGGTGGGATCGATTGTGGTATCAATGTGCTAGTGGTGTTAACATTGACATTACTAGATGTGGTGGTGGTGGTGGTAATAGTGGTGGTGATGGCGTTGACAGCTTTGTCCTAAGTGGTTGGTGGTGGTAATCATGATGGTGTTGATTGTGGCGATATGAGTTGGTCGTGGTAACATTACAGTGGCTGTGTCGATAGTGCTGGCGATGGTGCTGGTGTTGATAGTGCTTATATTGATGGTGTGGTGGTGATGATCGTCATGTGAGTTGTCAGTTGTCATCTGGACACAATGACCCTCTTTCGCCCGAGTCGATGGGTAAGCTAGTCACACTCGCGACAATTTCGTTACGTCTGCGGGCAGCGTGTAGCATGCTAGTCTCCAGCCTCCCCGGTTTGTTGTGATTTAATCATAACTCGGTCTGGCAACAGTTAATCTTTCAATTTACTCCCCCCCCATCTAACCTCCCACATGACTTTTGACCTTGACCGGTGCCTCTCAGTCCCACGGGAGTGGGTTGGTGGTGCTGTGGACCGCCTTCTCCGCCGCCAGCAGATAAGCTGACAATAACCGTGGCCGCAACAGGGTCGTTCCTCTTGTTTTTGTTCAAACACCTCGCCTCTTTGGTGGACGTTCCACGGTCATTCCCTAAAGATGTGCTTTTTCCTTCATATTAATTGTTTTCGGGTCTTTTTTCGACTGTATTGTGGAAGTTCTCTTCAGTTGGTAAAAAGTTCGCAAATTGACTGTAGTGATGGAGCACTTGTGGCTGGTGAGTGAGGAAGAACGAGGTTGTGCAGATGACCCAGTAGCCCGCTATGATCAGTTGCCGGGTGAGCGTGCTTAACGTAGGCTTATACAAATTGTGAACGGTCACCACGTGAATTGGATTTTAATGCTTTCTGTTCCGGGCCGATACCGTTTAATTGACAAACTTTGCGTAGTTTTCTGGAGAGTGTTGCTTGTTCATCACGTTTCGGAGTGGGCAGTCTTCAGTTTTGTAAGCTTGGCAAACAAAACGAGTCCAATAAGTTTGGTCACGACACATGAAATCAAAATAAACGGCTTCCCCGAAAACGTACGAATGGAAATAGGCAGAGCTGGGTTTGGAGCTTGTGGTCTCAGTGGTAACCTCAAAAACTAGCCAACATGTTGTGTTGATTATGACTTTGTGAAAACAGCACCAGCAGTTTCTTTACATTTAAGCGACGAATAGATAGCGGTTCACCGACGCCACACTTAACGAGGCACAATTTTGGATTCGGCAATTGATAACTTAGTAACCACGATTGGTAATCTGATTTGGATTATTATTGTTATAGTTTGGCTATGACACAAGGACACAATAGCCTGCTGTAGTATATGATGTTGAAAGGTATTTGCTCTCCATTTCATGTCAAGCTTTGGTAATTGCCTGATAAAGTGGCCAGGTGTTAGTGAGAACAAAACGGTGGACTCTGTGGAAATGTACTCCTTGACAAGCTCACAGTGTTCCTGTGAACGGCTTAAAAAGCTGCAGTATTTCCAGATAACCTCCAAATGTGGTATGCAGCAACGTGTCCCAATGTAATCTATCATGAGCAAATATCTATTCCAGAGGTGTAGTAATTTGCTTGTACGTGTGATGCTCAGCGCGTAGTGTATTTTTCCACCGGGTGGGTTGGCACGGTTGTACTGTATGTGTTTGTGGAGTTCACCGCGTGTTCTGCTTAATGTCCGAGATTTCACTGCAAGTCAGTTCGTGAAGAAGGATCCCACCCCGTCGAGCGAAACGTCAGACATCGGACCGAAACAGCACGCCGCTCTGTGCATAACCTGTACAAGGAAGCTAAGATGGCAGCGGTCAACTTTAAGTTGTGGGAAAGGCAGCTGAAGTTGGCTGCTGAGGATGGTTTATCCGCAGCCTCAGCATCGAGTTAATCAGCCAGCCGCCCGGTCGATGTTTACCATGTGGACTGTGCAGATTGCTCTGAGTGGTGGTGTTTGATTCAGAGCATGCCTTGCAGAGTCAGGCTCGTGAGCGGCCACGTCTCCAGTCCCTAAGAGTGAGGAGGGAGGACGAACCGCTCAGTGTCTCACCAAGTGTTTCTGTCCAACCGGTGCCCTGCGCACTCGGAATATTTCAAAGAGCAGGGCGGTGGTCGCGGCACAAGCGTCAGTGGAAGCAGATGCTTTGTGAAAACTGACCGCGATAAATCCACTGCTGGATGAAGGCCCCCCCCGAAGCCACTGCCATTGGTCGTGGTGCTGCTGCGTAACAATGCACCTAGCGCCTGCGTATGAGCTGATGTCATCGCGCTGTCTCCGTCGTGGACGTCTCGTCGGATGTTGTCCCTCCTTTGACTACCAATCTGACATCAGGTGCGAGCTATGACCTTCTGCCTTCTATTGACCTGGCCTGACCGAGCCGCGCACTTCTATTATCAGTCAGAATGGTGTTGCTAATGTGCACGCTCTCTAAATGCGTGTGCTCCTCTCTCCGTCCGAAATGTATTGCCGAGCACGCGTCTCTGCTTCGTTTGTATACTCTTGAGGGTTTTGTTCCTCTCCATCATTGCTCAGACCCATGTGTATCATGCGAGGCTTAGGTATGTGTCTTAAAAACGTCTAACAGTCTGCGCACCTCTGAGAAGGAGTGAAAATTGTGAAGGCTGCTGCTTCCAGAGTAGAGCAACACACAGGTGTGCGAGTGCTTGCCGTTCCCCACTGACTTGGTGCTGCCACCCTTTACATTTCTCTCCCAGAGTGAAGGATGGGACCCCAGGAATCGGTTCCGTGCCGCCGGCTCTCCGGCCGCGCTTGTGCTCTGCGCCGTCCGCCGCACCGCCCAACGTTTCGCTGCGCATGCCGGGAGTGACGTTGGGCACCGATATTTCATTGAGAGGAAGCTCCCAGCGTGCGATGGGACGTGACGCCCAACGGCTCGGCGTGATCCAAAAACGTGCCGGAGAGCCGGAGAGCACAGCCGCGCGTGACAACACGTGCCGTACGTTATCAGCTGTTTGCAAATGCCCTTCGGAAGGCTGTACTGCAGTGGGATCCGCCAGCAATGTTGCTCCAAACAGGAACATTTTATCAGCAGTCTGCAGTCCGCACTCGCGAAAGAGACAATTGCCCTCTGCAGTGGGAGGCAGCGGTGTTACTTGGCGCAGCAGTAGAAGTGTGCGCCGCATTGTTATTATTTCCTCTCGTTTCGTATACGCGTAGCGTCCTCGCTGACCTCCCCACTTCTTCGGTCTCTGATTTGTACATCTGTATGCGTGTGATTACATAATTCCTCATATCAAGCAGCAACAATATCAATTCTAAGGCACCATTCCCAACGGAATAGGAGTTTAACAATGCGTCGCCGCCAATCCCACGATTTGACGAACTTTCACGGTGGTGGGAATCGCGATCGGATTCACTTTGGTTTTTATTTGTCTCCTTTGCTCCATCTCGCTCCTATTGTTTCTTCTCCGACGTGTTTTCGGGTTGTGCTGCGCGCTCAGCATGATGTCCGATGTTTCACGCCACCATGCTGGGACCTTGGGAATGAAATTCAGAGCACGTGGAACTAAACGCCAGATATGTCACTGAACGACAACCCGCAAGCGTATCGGAGAGCTGGCCCCACACAACCACAAAAAAACCTACGCAGTCGAATTTTCCTTCTATCTCATTGGAACGTTTTTTTTTTCAGGCCATTAGCCTAAATGTAACATTTGCATACCATTTCCACACAATTAGCATAACTCGTAAATAACATTCGCATGATTCTGTACGTGTGTGTACAAAAAAAAATCCACAAATTGATGGATTGTTGTCCAATTATTCTTAGCCTTGGAAATGTATTCTCCACTACCTCTGCAGATGCTTCAAGCTAATTCCTGTTCTTTTATTGCGTGTGATGGTAGAATTCCTCACTTGAGGCAGCGGCAGTATTAACCTTCTCTTTCCACTCACTGTGCAGGCGTGGACATCTGTGCCTGTCTTTATCGGGACACTCCACTGCCTCTTGTTGAGTACAAATTTAATTTCATGCCCGTTTCGGAAAATTAATTTTCTCTCGCTCATAATATTAATGCAAGCCGCGGTGCACTCTCAAGCCACGCTATTTCCCGCTGGCATGATGTTTTTACGACGTTGCCGCATTCACGGCACATCCGACTTACCGCAGGCTGAGGTGAAAGCGGATCTGGCGACGAGGGTCGGGATACGCGACCCATCGACAGCACAATGACGGTGACACCACTCGCAAATACGCGGTTAATTGGTGGATATGCAATGGGCGGATCTGCTGCGTTTTGCTATATTGGGAGTGTTGACTGATGTGTTCGGTATTTCACTCGGGGCATTTTGTGGGGCTTTTAGGCTGGTCACACAAGACACACTTGTGTTACACAGACAGCGTGATAAACAAACATTACCTCCGTCCTTACTTTATCACAAGGCTTCTTCACTCTTAAAAGCATTCTCACCCGTGTGGCCCGTGACTTATCGTGAGAGCTTGCTTTCGTAACGTTTGAAAAATCTACACCGCTTGCTCTCATACATTTGCACATAGGTGCGTGGTGAAAGATTGTTTCTTTGTAAATGAAGACACTCCAACGAGGATCAGTATTACACTCATTAGTGATGATATCCAGTGGACCCACATTTTTACAATATGTCCGGACGCAACTTAGCTCACTACTCAGCTTTGTTATACTAGCTTTCAGTGTCATTCTGTGCCAGTATCAACCTTTGTCATTTTCAATCAACTGCTGGAGAGGACACTTCTACCCTTGTTGCCTTGCTGCAGTGCAAGTGGCGGTGTCACTTTAGGTTTAATTGAAGGTAAAGGTGCAGCCCTGCATTTGCTTGTTCATACCACTGCGGGCAGAATGGCCTCCTTTATAGCCAGCTGTAGAGGTTATTTGGCCTATTCGTCCATGTTGGTCAAACGTGTTGGAAGAGGTGGGCGTACCCACACTTGAACCCACCACACGCGATCTGCCAGGAGACAACCCACAGTGAACCCCTTCATGCCCGCTGAGTCGACAGAAGCGGTGTCGGCGGGGTGATTTTAGAAACTTTACGCCATGGCTTTGGCTTCCACGCCAGGAGATGGAATCGAACCGATGACCGCTGGATCGTGATTCCTGTGTGCTGACCCTAGCACCGTGGCAGTGTCATAATTCGTTTTGTACTATATTGCTGGAGAAAATAATATTACGATTAGAAACTCCCAGTGCCAGTGTCGTCAGTTTTGCCTAGATTCAAATGACGTGCTTTGAATACACTGCATTTTGAATGTAAGTGCAACCAAGTCTCGTGGTGTTGTACAAGCACAAAGACCGGCACAATGCGATCGTAGGCAAGAGGTAGGGTTTCATTTTTGAGACTGTGGGAAAATAGGGACAAGATATGGTAGAAAAGACCACTTGTGTTCCAAGTAGATCGTGTGTGTAGATCTGAAATGCTTTATCCTACTTTACCAAGATGCCCCTTGTGCAGAGTGACATCCTGCACAACTTATCCGCTTGCTTTTTGTGTTTAATGAGCAGTGGTGTCTATTCCTGCACTTATCCTTCTGCCCATGCATTGTCTGTGATTGCTGTGTGTGCCTGTTGTCTGCCGGTGCCTGTGGGGTTAGGGCCGCGTGGGGCGGAGGAGGAGGAGGAGGAGGGAGGATGTACACCCGCAAGCTGAAGCTACGCGAGCTCAACGCTCACATCACCTGCCCGCTCTGTCGGGGCTATCTCATCGATGCCACCACGGTCACCGAGTGTCTGCACACCTGTGAGTGTCCACCGAGTCGATCGACAACTGCCTCGCTCGTGCGTTTGCCCGTTCCATACGTCACGTGGTCACTCAGCTGCTCGCTGTGGCCCAAGTCTGTCTGCCTTAAAATTTATTTAAAAAAAACTTTTAAACTTTTAAAGTCAAGTGTCTGTTTGGTTCGATTGTATTAATGTTCATAGCGAATGCACTCTTGAGCTTCTATCTCGGTGAGCATATTCACAGCTGCAGCATGGCGGAAGAGAGATTAGGGCAGAGGTGAACCGTTACTGAGGCTTGCTGAAGCTGCTCATCATGGTCATTGTTTTCATCATCACAGGAAGAGTTCAGGTTCTGCTTAGTCCCCCAGCGGGCACACAACACTCAATAGTAACAAAAACATTGTTCATCTCATCTCATTGTCAGAAACCGCTGAGTGCTGTACAGAGTCGCGGTGAGCCGGAGCTTATCCCGGCAGACAAAGGGCGCAAGGCAGGGATATACCCGCGATTGGACGCCAGTCCATCGCCGGGCACTGCGGGCAATTTAGTCTACAAGCCAATCAACCTATGCGGCAGCATGTTTTTTGGACTGTGGGAGGAAACCAGAGTGCCCGGCGAAAACCCACACGGACACAGGGAGAGCATGCAAACTCCACATAGAACGGCACCCGAGTCGAGATTCGAACCCGGGACCTTCTTGCTGTGAGGCGACAGCACTACCTACTCGGCCACTATGACGCCTCAGTGTGTGCCACAATGCCCTGTTAAAAAAATTATAGCATTTATAGAGCAGTTTTTCACCCAAGGGTCAGAAAGCGCTTCACAGAGCTGCAGAGAGAACGGCATGCCAACGACAACGGCACTATGTTTTTGCTGCTCACTTTCCGTTCTGGTGCCGTCGTCGTTGGCGTGCCATTCACTCTGCAGCTCTGCGAAGCGCTTTGTGACCCTCGGGTGAAAAGCGCTATATAAATGCTATTGCTACAATAACATGGCATTGTGGCACACACTGACGAGCAGTTTGAAATACTGTGGTCCTTGTGCCCCGTTCCCACAATCGATGAGAGCCTGGCCCACGATCAGCACCCCCCAGGCGGTCAGGTTCTTTGCTCCACACGAGCGGCGGCTCTCCCTCGGCTCCGTGCTTCTCCCGCTGTCTCTCGCCACCCCCATCACAAAGCCAACACTCGTTGCATCCTGCCATCAATAGGGAGAGAGAGGCGCAGCCCCTCCACGATGTCAATGCGGCTCGTGGTCTTGAAATGCAACAATCCATCTGGTACCTGCACGCGAGATGATTCCTCCATGCCTTTGCTGTGGTGGATCTCCTATTTGCCAGGTTCCCTCCTTAAACTGCCATTGCATCGTTAGATTATAAACATCGGCTGTCGTCCCTGCTAGTGGCGTGTCCTGCCCAAGCACACCTTTCTTAACGGTCACCGTGATGTCTCCTACTTGCGTGTTATCTCTGCTCCGTGCAGCATAGCAAGAGAATATGTGGTGGTTTTCAAACATTCTTCTTTAGGCACATTAATACGTTGCTTCCAGTATCAAGTTCAGTTTTCAAACAGCGCCTTGAGTAACTGTCCTGAGTACACACTCCTTTGTACTTTCCAGCTGTGTTCTTCCAACAGATATCTTCAGTTGTTTAGTAAATTTGTCGTACATGGTGCTTGTTTTGCTCCTATTTTTCGTGAGCCTTCTTTATGAAGCTCTTCTGTCAATTCGCGTACATTATTGGCACTGGCTGTTATAATGACTCCGCGATCAGAAGCAGCCTCTTCACTGGTTCAAATAAAAGATCCTACGGCATACGCCCCCCCACCTCCCCACTCTGTCACTGGGGGTAGGGATTGGGAAGCAATCTTCAAAGTAGTTTTTTTTTTACAAAATGTAACAGAGTCGTTGGTTCGTTTTGTCTAATTTATGAGAGTCCATCTGATGTATTTGTTATTTTATTCAACTGTCTGTTTAAACACGAATGCCTCCTGGAATTTTTTGTTTAACCAAGCGAGGGATGTCATGGAGTATGCGTCTCGCTTCTGTGTTGACCCCGTGTGACCTCAACTAACTCCTGCGGGACCTAGGCGTCTCTAAAGCGAGCAGTACCATCGAGCGCCATGTCTGCCGAACCCCCCTCCCCACCCCCCGTACTCTTCATGGCGCAACACCAAGGCTCCTGTAGCCCTGCGGACCCTGGTGCAGTTGCACTGCCCACACACTCGATTGCTGTGCCGCGTGAGAACGTGGGCTCGCTGGAGCCAGAACCGACTCATCACGGTTTCCGCTATCCGTTCAAATGTGGCGTCGTTTAACCACGGCATGGTTTGTTCATTAACAACTCATCCTTAGCACTGCAACTATGCTCGCAGTCGTCAAGTATTGGCCTGAGTGGTGTGTTGTAGCTCTATGTGGTGTGCTCTGGTTGCTCGTGCTGTGGCTGTGCGTGATGCGGCTGTGGCTATGCATGCTGTGCGCTGTGGCTGTGCGCTGTGGCTGTGCGCCGTGGCCGTTTGTGGAGTGTCAGCGTGGTTGTGCTGTGGCTGTTCCTGGAGCGGTGCTCTGGCTGCATGTGCTGTGGCTGTGTGGGGTTGTGTGCACTGTGACTGACCTGCATACCGGTGTCGCAGTCTGCAAGAGCTGTCTGGTGAGATACCTGGAGGATCATAACACCTGCCCCACGTGCAAGATCGTCATCCACCAGAGCCATCCGACGCAGTACATCGGGTGAGTGGAACCCTGTGTCCCGTGCTCTGCTGCACACTCCTGCAGTGAGCTCTGCTCATTGTGTGCGTGCGGCAGTGCCAGTGGTAGTTGGCTCCAAGCCCATCGATGGGTCGTTTTGAATGCTGTTGCGGGTGTCGTGATCTATCGCCCGTGGACAGTCCTCCTGGGTAGGTAGGCACGGTTAGCATCAAGAGCAATTTGCTGCATTATCAAATTGTTGTTATTATTGGCGCAGTGGGTAGCGCTGTCACCTCACAGCAAGAAGGTCCCAGGTTCAGCTTCCGGCTCGGGTGCCTTTCTGTGTGGCGTTTGCGTGTTCTGACCGTGCCTGCGTGAGTTTTCGTTGAGTACTCCGGTTTCCTCCCACCGTCCAATTTCTTTTCTCCTGGCTAGGTTAATTAGCCTACTGAGTACATTTTCCCAAAAAAGTGTTCCCCGCGATGTACTTGCATCATATCCGTGGTGTTCCCCGCCTTGTACCCTCTGTCTCTTGGGATAGGCTCCGACCCCCCCCTCCCCGTGACTGTACAGGATTAAGCAACTTTTCATAATGAATGAACGAAACGAAAATTAATTTAACCGTTTTCTCACAGAGGTATATCATTTCTATCAAAAGTGTAAAGTTAATATTTTGTAGGTGTGTTTTTCCTTCAGTTTCTTCATAATGGTCAGATTTATTCCATCAGGTGTATTCATTCATATAATTAATAAAAAAATAGCCACCACATACATTTGGGTGATTTTTTTTTTAATGAGATAATTTCCTCATACCACTCATTTCGGTGTGACCGTGAAACGTTTGCCTTATCGGAAGAGGTTTTAAGGGGTCTCTGCCGTGGTCACACGAATCATAAATAATCGATAATGAAGCGTAGCGGACACGCTTGTCGCGAGCGTGAGAATCTACCGGAGCCGACACACTTGACACGTCGTGACGCGCGTAGCCGTCTCACCCGCGTCGTCGCGCGGCGTCCGGCCGGGTGGGCGGGCGCGAGGCTGCGGTGTGAAGGAGTCGCGCGCGGGAGCCACCGCTGCGTCATCATCGTCACGCAGCGGTTTGCATCGATGCGCTGGCCCGGCTATTGACTCGGTTTGACCTCACGCATCCCGTTGGACTCGACTCTATTCACTGAGGTTTTTCGTTGTTGTTCTTACGCTACTTAGGATATGCTGCTTGGGTGGCAGGGTGGCGCAGTGGTAACATTTGCGCCTCACAGAAAGAACGGTCTTGCCCGAGTGGGTTCGATCCCCACCTTGAGCACCTTTCTGTGTGGAGTTTGTGTATTCTCTCCCCCTGTTCTGCGTGGGTTTCCTCCAGGCTCTTCGGTTTCCTCCCACAACTTTAAGAAAAAATTGTCATTAATTAATTGACCGATGACATCCTAATATATAGGAAACAGTGGGTGGCAATGTGGCGCCGGCAAACCGCCTGGCTGCCTCCTCCTCCGCCTCTCTGTGCTCTCCTCGCGCCTCTGAGTCGTTCCCTGTCGAATGAATTCCTTCGACAGTGAATGAATACGTGCGTGTTATAAATGTAATTTTTTTAAATTATTATTATTAAATAATTGATCGACCGAACTCGACTGCACCCACGAGTTGGCAGTGGGCGGACAATATGCCTGGCAGGTGCTCACTCAGGCAGCCGCAGCCAATGCCGACGGCAATGTCTTGGCGAGTCTCATGTGTGTACGGCTATTCGTGATGGACATCGCAGAGAAAAAGAGCGGCGCGTCTCTGGGGGTCATCTTGTGCAGGTGTGATGGCCCAAAGTTTCGCATTCGGTGTGCGGCAGGACCGGGCAGGGACCTGCTCCTGATTCCTTCATGCCAGGGGGGCATTGTAGACAGGGGCAGTTCGATCATTGAGATGGAGTGATAGGAGAGGGAGAAGGTGGCACGGTGCTGCAGGCCACACCAAGGGTCTGTGCTGTGTGCACATGCAGTGCACTGACCAGGCGGTGCTGAGCCCTTGCAAGGAGAGGAAACATTTTCATGTTTCGCATTGAGTTTATTTTATCTCCTGGCTAAGTAAGCAATACTGACTGAGCCCGGCTGGCACTTGGGATGGGAAGCTGCCTGGAAATGCCAGGTGTTATAGGGTTTGAAATGTGGGTTGGCCAGCAGGTGGCGACACCGCACAAGATTCTTGTGGATAATTGTTTTCCCGACCATACGCTCGGTGGCACATGCTCGTAAACCAGTGCTGTGGAGGCGAAGGTTGGTGGATCATGTGGGGATTGGTGAAACTTCCAAACCTGTTGGGATGAAAGTGGCCACAAAAATCGAAGGCAGGGTTTTTAAAAATATCTGTTTATGAAGACATTTGAGCCTTATCCTAATTAGTGTGTACAGCCGTGTTTCTCTGACGTGAAACAAATCACTCTTTAATGCAACTAACCGACGGCCGTCATGCCGGACTGTCATCGAGGCTTGTGTAGGCTTTTATAAGCAAATAAAGGGCATTATTACTATGATTCACTGCCATTGGCTAGCATTATTCAGACGTTTGTCACCAGGCTGATGATGATTAAGGGTGTCTTGTACAGCGGGGGTCCCCACCGCTACGCTCGGCATTTGTTAACTTTGCGTAGTGATGCGCATCGGTTGGCGGCCCTCAGGGGATTGTGCCAGCAGGCGCAGTTTGACTGCCTGACTCGCCGGTGCCCGCCGCTTGGCTCCGACTCGAGCCGCAGCGTGGGGCGCTGCGGGATGTGGCCTCTGGCCGCAGTTGTGCCGTGCTCGCTGCTGCGGGATGTGGCCTCTGGCCGTAGTTGTGCCGTGCTCGCTGCTGCGGGATGTGGCCTCTGGCCGTAGTTGTGCCGTGCTCGCTGCAGCGGGATGTGGCCTCTGGCCGCAGTTGTGCCGTGCTCGCTGCAGCGGGATGTGGCCTCCGGCCGTAGTTGTACCGTGCTCGCTGCAGCGGGATGTGGCCTCTGGCCGTAGTTGTGCCGTGCTCGCTGCTGCGGGGGTGACGATGCCACGGCGTAGGACAGCGGGTCAGCGGCGATCACGCCATTAGCACAGTTATCGTCATATCGTGGTCGTCGTTGCGAAATAGTTTTTCTCTTATTTCCCGACTGTATTTGAGTAAAGAAAGACGTTGATTAAATTTGTAATTAAATTAACGTTATCCGATAAAGTTTTAGTTTACAAAACGTTTTCTGGTGTATTTGACAGTATGGTGGTTACAGGATGTCATCATTTCGATATTTCCGCTCACAATTTTGTCCTTGTTGTTGGTGTATCTGTGTGTGCGTTTTGAGCATTATATTTTGTAAAGTCATTTTGATTATTAGACTCGGGGCAGGCATATCTAGCGTTTATTATAGTTGAATTAATTTTACATGGCGCTTCGTGACACTGGTGTCCTTGAGTGCCAAGAAAGGTGCCTTTAAATAAAATGTATTATTATTACTACAGCATTGCCTGAAATGTGACCTATTATATAAATATATATATCAAGGCAATGGTTATTAATGATTGTTTCGAGTTCGGTTTGTTAATTTTGCTTCTATGCCCGGCGATGGACTGGCGTCCCGTCGTCGGGTGTATTCCTGCCTTACGCCCTGTGTTTCCGGGATAGGCTCCGGCTCACCGTGACCCTATATAGGATTAAGCGGTTTCAGATAATGAGACGAGATGAGAGATGAGAATTTTGCTTCTACAGGGCGGCACGATGGCCTAGTGGGAAATAATCTGCTTTTAAATACAATTTAAAGTTTACAATTATAAACTTACAGAAAGTAGACGTCGCTGTTAATCGCCACATCGTGAAAATTCCTATCTCATCTCATTGTCAGAAACCACTTTGTCCTCTTCAGGGTGTCGGTGAGCCGGAGCCTATCCCAGCAGACACAGGGCGCAAGGCAGGGATATACCCACGATGGGACGCCAGTCCATCACCGTGCACTGCGGGCAATTTAGTCTACGAGCCAATTAACCTATGCAGCAGCATTTTTTTTGGACTGTGGGAGGAAATCGGAGGAAATCGGAGTGCCCGGCGAAAACCCACGCGGACACGGGGAGAACATGAAAATTGCACACAGAAAAGCACCCGAGCCGAAATTCGAACCCGGGACCTTCTTGCTGTGAAGCGACAGCGCTTCCCACTGGGCCACCGTGCCACCCCATAATGAAAATTGAATCCTCAAATCACAGGCTCGGCAGGGAGAAGGGACAGAGGGCGGTGGCGAGTCATTCTGTTTTTATAAGCCACGCTAAATTCTTGACCCTGACAATGACATCTAAAGTTGGGATTCGGGTGGCGCTAACTTATCGACTCGTCCTGCATAAGGACTGCGATGGATGCTGTGCTGTGTGTTTGCGGCTAACAGCGGTGCGATGAACATAAATTACGATTTGGATTTGTTTTTGCGTCCGTAATGCCGCTGCGTCTCAAGACGCCGTTGTACGGACGTTGGGCACGTGCATCATGGGAAATCGCCCAAACACGGGCAGACACATAAATCCACTGAATATGTTTATATTAGAGCGCTCGCTCATAGGCGGCAGAAAGATACGTCTCTGGGAAAAATATGTTTTTTAAATGGAAAAACTGCATCAATATGTAGCCTCATGATCACGGTTTGCAATAATAAGGAACTGTACGTCGGTGTGTGTGTGTGTGTACAGGTAGTGTGCATAATTGTAAAAAAAAATTGACTGAAAATCGTTTGTCAAAAAAAAATTCCGGTCTCCGTAACGCAATGAGGCTTTGGTTCAGTGGTCCCTTGAATTTGATTAGTGGTGGTCAAATGTTAATAACGCACACTCGTGCCGCTCATAAACGCTCGCTGTGCCTAATTCACGGGCTGGTGTGGTAGCATAGTCAGTCCTGCACAATACTGCACCTCACCGTAACATATTGCGCGTGTGCGCACACGCCGATATGGTCACGATGTAACACGTATGTGTGCACGTGCGTGCCGTGTGTTCATATATCGAGTGTATGTGTGTAATTGCGTGGATGGGCTAGATTTAATATATATGCATTTAATATTTCACCTTTTATAGTGGCTCGGTGCCATTTAAATAATAGGACTGTAAAGTTATAAAAAAAATGGGAATTGGTATTTCAGTGTTAAATTGTATAGGTGTCACAGTCGTAAAGCAGGGCTCTGTAGCACGGATTATGTTGTGAACATTTGACGCAATAGCTTTCTTAGTCAAGGGACTTTTAATTTCAATATGATAAACCAACCACCGCATCGGAGAAGTCAAAAGTGCTAATGATTTTGCTATCAAAAGAAATTAAGCGTATTGAAGCTTGCTCCTAAGTTTTGAAACATCACCAGCAATCAGTATTATCATCAACCATGATAAATCTACTGCTGGCTGAAGGTCTGGCGAAGATGTTGCTATCTCTCGTGGGCCTGCAATGAACCGGCAACAATTTACATGTGTGTTTATGTCTCGAATGTGCCCGATCCCATCGAATCCCAGGCAGTCGGAGCAAGGTCGAGTCTGGATGATGCCGATTTCCTGGGTTGCTAGTCATAGTCATTTGGACCTTGTTCTTTTGGCATTTGACATAATATCCAATCACCGTAGCGTGTCTATTTGCGGAACTTGGCTCGTGAGAATTGTACTTCAACTGACCCGTTGGCTGAGGAACTAATCGTTGACTGGGTTAAACACTTACACACGTAACAGTTTAATTAGTTTGTGTTGGGTGGCCGAGGGTTCTTCATGACACAGGTTTGGGTCATCGCTACGCGACGTAACCCAAAACTCAAATTATGAATCGTGGTCAAATAGCCCTGAAAGCCCGCACGTTTGTGGAATGTGACCGAATGTCGTGTGCGTTCGTGCTTGTGCGCGTGCATGCGTTGGCGCAGGCATGATCGCACCATGCAGGACATTGTCTACAAACTTGTGCCGGGTCTGCAGGAAGGTGAGTCGCCCGAGGGGCTCGCCGTGCGATGGTCGCGTTACGTGCGGTGCCACCACAATGGTGATGGTGTTGGTGGCGAGCCAGATTTGTTTTGTTAGTTCCGGCGCGTGCATCAGGTGTGTGACATGGATACGGGGCCCTCCGTTAAATCGTTTTGACTGTAAAAACACTGCTGTTGGCACAGCCGTATATTTACACGTGGCAATTTAATTGAGACTTGTCATCTCCCCTGCCACGCTCCGCAAGGTGTCGTCATACGAGGTGACGACCCTCGTTCCGTTTGCCCGCACGTTTAATGCAACACGTGGCACAGCGGTTGAGGCGTTGCGATGGATTGGCTGGGTCTGTCCGTGGCAGTGTGGAATTATACATCTCTAGCTCAGACTTGTCAATAGAAACGAGAAATGCCTATTGATGCCAACTCGACACAGTTGGAAAAGGGACAAATGTCAAGTAGCCCACAGCAATCAGCGCCGAGAAAGTTTTAATGGATAGTCAACATGTGTTTTTTAATTGAGCATAGTTGCTTTGGGACCTAGGGAAGGGAGACGATAGGAGGGAATTCCAAAGTGGAGCAGTGCGAGTTAAGCTTAAATAGATATTTTTGACATGTAGTGTAGTGGTAGTTGGACACAGTATAATGATGAGATGAATCAATCATTCTGGTAAATGGAGTATCTATATGGGTGGAGAAGCCAACCAGCGAATCTATGGTTTCAGTGGTCATTGCGAGGCTACTGTTCGTTTGTTCATTAGATAGCATTCCGTATCACACCTTGGGCATTTTTGGAAACACCACAGGTCTCTCTCCTGGCGGGTACGAGTTTAGTTTTAAGGGAAGTCGCTAAGTGAGTTAACAACACTTGCCACCATGCCAAGACCATAACATTTGTCACATTGCTCTGAGATCTTTAAACCTGTAATGCAGCTGCGCTGACCCCATGCTCCACCAACACTGGCGTTTAGCGTTGGGCCCCCTGAGCAACCCAGCATCCCAGTGTGGAGCCATGACTGTGGCCGGCAGTTCCCAAAACCTCCCTCGCTTCTCCTTCTGTGCAGCGGAGATGAAGCGACAACGGGACTTCTACTGGACACGTGGCCTGGAGATGCCTGGTGACGCTAAAGGTGAGAATTGTGTTTTCATCGCTCTTTATTCCTCATTCAGCTTCGAGACACACATCAACGAGGTGACCAAGTTATCCTATTTCCATCTCAGAAATATAGCCAGACTGTGCAACATCTTGTCAACCGCTAATGCTGAAAAGCTAATACACATTTTCATCTCCTCATGAATTGATTACTGCAATGCACTGTTCCATGGCACCCCTGTCTACCTAATCAATCGTCTCCAATGTTTGCAGAGTGCGGCTGCTAGAATCCACACTCGCACATCCATCCACGATCACATATCCCAGTACTGATATCTCTCCACTGGTTACCGGTTAAATACAGGATTTAATTCAAGATCCTCCTTCTCACCCACAAGGCTCTCACTAGTGCTGCTCCGACACACATTCGTAACCTACTTCAGGCACCCTCCTCGACAATGACAACTTGGGTCCTCCAATACAGGCTTGCTGCATGTGCCCAGATTGCACCTCCATTCTATGGGTGACAGAGCCTTCTTGCGCATTGCTCCCAGACTGTGAAATGGCCTTCCATTAGAGATTCGATCAGCTGAGTCCCTGGGCATCTTCAAATCTCGTCTCAAGACTCACTTGTTCCATAAGGCTTTCAAGTCCCCTGGCTAGGACTGTTAATGCGGCTCAATGTTGTCGTGCCAGGATGATGGCTCTGCCGATTTGCGCCTACTCAGGCACACTTATTCCTGCTACTCTTTGACTTTCAGTTTAACTGTCCTGATGTTGTTGTTGACATCACATTCTCTCCACAGCTCAGAGTTGTATCAACAAAAAACTCAAAAAAAGCCGTTATTGTTGCTGATTTTCCGTTCTTTTGTGATTGTTGTTGACATGCCGTTCTCTCTGCAGCTCTGTGCAGTACTTTATGACGAAAGGCACTCTAGAAGTGCAATTATTATTATTATTATTATTCATACCCGCTTAATCCTGCACAGGGTCGTGGGGGGCCGGAGCCTGTCCCGGCAGAACAAGGCGCCAGTGGGGGCTATACCCAGGATATGACGCCAATACATCGCAGGACACTGGGGGCAATTTACTCAGCAGGCCAATTAACCTAGCCAGGAGCGTGTCTTTGGACGGTGGGAGGAAACTGGAGTACCCGACAAAAACCTACGCGGACATGGGGAGAACATGCACCACACATAAAGGCACCCAAGCTGGGAATCGACCCTGGGACCTTGGTGTGAGGGGACAGCGCTACTCACTGCGCCACTGCACCGCCCTGAGCCGTGTTTTCCCCACCCGTATTCCTGGTTTTAGCCCACAGTTGGTACCACCTGGAGAAACAAGTGTTATTGGTTTCACCACAACATCTATCATGGGCATGATAGATCCTCTGGTGGAAATAAACCATAAACAAATGGTTTATATACCATTTGTCTTACAAATACATTCCATATTTGGATTTTTTTTTATGTGGCATTCTTTTATATTTAAAACGATATTCTTTATTGAATATTCTACGGTGCCAATTTAATGGCATTTGTCATATTATAGCTCGTACGGCGACATTGCTATCCTAACTCTCTGTGATGTAGAAATAACACACTTCAAGAGTATCATTGTTTACACCTGCTGCCCTCGTTGATACCTAGAAGCCATTTTTGAGACCTACGTTATCCACAACTTTTAGAGCACCTTCCTCCCTACGCTGCACACCCTGCGTCAGGGATCCCCACGTAATTTCGCACTGAACCACATGTGGCCATTCAATGTATTCATAATAGTCGATAGGTCCTAAGACTTATCTACTGCTGGATGAAACCCTCGCCATGCCATTACCTGCTGTTGGGATTGAGTTTCTCCATTCTTCATCGTGCTGGTCAGGTCAATGCAGGTTCGTGAAGGTGGCACATTTTGTGTTCTTGCAGAGTGTCCGACAGTGTCTAATTTGTACGGTTCACTTTTTCCTGTACAGATACACAGATTTGCCTGCACTGAATGTTCCTTGTCAAGTCAGTGCCCCCACTGAATAATAATGCTCATGATGGAATTTATGTATTACCCAGAAAAGTATTAAGTCTCTAGACTCATTCAAGCGGAGATCACACATTGAGTTGCCTAGCCGGTTTAGATTTTAAGCAAGTGTTCTGCAGGTTCGCAGTAACCTGGGAGCTGGGAGTGTCCGAAATCTTCGCAAATAGATTTACAATCCAGTTTGTTTGTACTGCCTTCTCCTGGACACCCGGCATTCTAGCAGGTTTGAGAGTTTCGCACACCTCTACATGATCCACCGACCCTCCCCTCGCAGTAGTGCGCGTTGCTACAGCGGTTGACGATGGCAGCTGCTAACAAGTGCAGCTTGTAGCTTCAGACCCCCGGTCAATAATGATTGTGAGCGTGTCATCTCGTAATGAATTGCAATTGCGGTGTAATTGCAATTTCGGCTAACAATGCTGGTTTAATTGTTATTATAATTGACCCCAGGTCCGCTTTGTTGACAGTGGCAGACCGACCCTTGGGCAAATCCTGCGATCGCAGGTGTCGACGTGCGTGAGTGGGCCATGCAATGATTCACGATCACGGATTAACTAAGAGTCAATTAATTAAAGAGGAATTGGCCAAACACCCCAGCTGGACCATTCTGAAAAAATGTCTTGAGACCCGTTATGGCTTTCAAAGATAAATAAAGGGCATTATTAGTATTGATTTTCAATTTGTGGAGTGTTGCTGACGCTGCAGCAAATGACAGGGTATATATTACAGAGACGGTGCCGTCTGTTTTTGCAATGTGTGTATAAAATTAGGTGCTCAAGCGCTAAGCTCCTCTGAATGCCTTCTCAACGCTGACTCAGGTCCATGTGCAGGCTGGCGCAACAGGAGCCATTGGGCAGACAACGACGAGCTATGCAGAGATATCTGGAGAGAGCGACATACTTGAAGAGAGACAGTCGCAGATAGATTCGACCACGTGGGAGAGACAGAGGTTCATTCTGTGATTAAATACAGGTGACAACTACAGTTCACGTTATAGTTGCAGTGATGTCACCACAGCGCTTGTTACCAGGGGGAATGCACTGGGACGACTTGTTAAAGGCTTACTCGCAGATCACAGGACAGACACAGGGTCTTATGGGTTACTTTGAGTTGACTGACAGGTGCAGCAGACGGCACGGTGGTCCAGTGGGTGGCGCTGCCGCCTCACAGCGAGAAGTTCCTGGGTTCGAATGTCAGCTCGGGTGCCTTTTTGTATGGAGTTTGCATGTTCTCCCCGTGTCCGCGTGGGTTTTTACCGGGCACTCCGGTTTCCTCCCACAGCTCAAAAAACATGCTGCTGCATAGGTTAATTGGCTTGCAGACTAAATTGCCCTCAGTGCACGGTGATGGACTGGCGTCCCATCGTGGGTATGTCCCTGCCTTGCTCCCTGTGTCTGCCGGGATAGGCTCCGATTCACCGCGACCCTGTGCAGGACTAAGCGGTTTCTGACAATGAGATGAGATGAGACAGGTGCAGCGCTAAGCTGTGCGAGCGTCACTCCTCTGCCTTGCCTGTTTGCCGGCGGACGGCTGACTCCCATTGCCCGAGCGTCTTTTACAACCGCCCCCCGCCATCCTGGACCGAACACCAATCGTACCGGGTGTCGGCAAATCCACGTAGCTCCCAGTTGCTTCTGCGCCACGTCACTGTAAAGACGCACACGGAGACAGACAGAGACGTCGAGGGGGTGAGGGACATGTCTTTGGGAGCCTCTCAATGAGTGGATGCCCTCTGTGTGTGTGTGTGTGTGTACTTGTTGCTCGCGGTATGTGAAGCCATCGTGTCTGAAAGCTCCGTGACTGATGTCCGTCGACACACCGAGCGTTCCCCCTCAGTGTCACCACTGTGTTGACAGCAGCAGCAGCAGCGTTTGCAACACACTCCTGGGCACGGGATTCCTGACGGCACTCCATTTAGAGCTCTCGTTGGCACTAAGTGCTGCCCTCGTTTTGATGCGCGGTGCGTTGGAGGCTTCTGAATGAGTTGCGTCGTTATCGCCGGCGCGATGGGTGAATCCCGCGCGGTGGCACGAGCGAGGGGGTTGCCTGTGCATGTTGTGCGTTGCGTGCCCCGCCACTGGCTTGCCGTCGTCGCGCATGCGAGGAGGATTGACGATTTGTGGCGCGCTGTCGGCACCGCGGCGTGCTGGTGCGCTCGTGTTATTTTATGTTCATGTTGTTTAATTACGTTGCTGATTGCCACAGATGGGAGCCGTTAAAGTTCAACTAATAGTATTTCTGCCCACACCAGCAACTTCTGTCTCTCTCTCTCTCTCATTGTCGCCGCGGCGGCGTATTGCACGCGGTGTGCGCTGTGCGCGCTGGATATGTTATACCACGCTTCAATTCGCTTGTCTGAGCGATCCCCACCACAGATTTATGTTGACAGTCTAAGTGAGTGGATTTTTTAAAGGATAAAGCCACCTTAGGGGCTAAAAGACACCAACTTAGTAAGCACATTCAACTGTTATTTTTCAGGTTTAACTTTACTTGATGGGAGAAAGATCATTTCTGCACTATCTGTGAAAATATGGATTCGTGCCAGAGCCTATTTAAAAGTGCCGTTGGCTTATTTTTTTTTCTTATCTTCTGTTCAGTGAAGAATGTGTTTCTTATCCCATTCCAATTGTGCTGTCGGCCTTGAGACAAAGACATTTCCATTGGGAACTCTCGCTGGAGGCAGCTTATCTTTTAGGGACTGTCGGCACGCTCCTCAACTCGCGAACGTGTGTCCGTCTCCGTGCAGCACCACGGGTCACCGCAAAGCACGACGGCGTTCGCGCTTCCTGGCGCCATCGCGCACCTGTGCAATGGCGCTGCCGCGACGCTTTCACCCACACCGACCTTTTCACGGGTTTAAAAAAAATGTATTTATGAGATGTGCACGTACAGCTGTTTCTCTAGTGCCAGCAGTGGGATAATTTCCAGTTGTTTTCTAGGAAGTCACTGGCAGGGTTTTGCGTTTGCAGAAGCCTGTATTCTTCCTGTGTTCTCCTGTCATCGGTCGTCGGAGGTCAGGGGTCCCACTGGTGAAAGTTTTCGGCCCCAGATGATCACGGCTCCAGGTGCCCTACTACAAGAGCATCTTTGCAGACGTGAGTGGAGTTTAGGCCCAGCGGTTTTCCAATCTCTGCCGCTGCGATAAACTTTACGGTGTTCAGTGCAGTTGCTATAGCCATCGCGGACTGGGCTTTTAAGATCTGTATACGTTACAGTGGTGGCAATGCGTACCATGTTCGGAACATCTTATTGGTAAAAGATGCTTTTGCACACTTGGCATTTGAAGGAGGCCTCGTGTTAGAGAAGGATGCGCTCGTCCAATTTGTTCACAAAAAAAGCAGATGAAATCTGATTCGGCTCTTTTGATTGAATGAGTACTTTCCGGGCTCAGATAGAAGGCCTCTTTATTGGACTATAGAACAGGAGGAAGTGGGACATTTCACATAAGTAGGAGCACGACCAGAGAAAAACTGCCAAAGAGGATTCCAGTCATTACAGCCCTTGGCACCAAGCAATCGTCGAACAGGGGGAGTTTCTTTAACAACATTGTCACTGAGAGACATTCATTAGGCACACAATGTCGAGGGAAGTATGGGACCTGCTGCTTTGGTCTTGGAGAGAGTCCTATTGGAAGGTGCACAGCAGCCAATGAGCAAAGACATCCAGGTGGTATCAGCAACTCGTGCAGGCAGGAACCAGTGGCATGTGGCTTGCTTGCCACTCACAACCAGACCCACAAGGAACAGTTCAACCACGACCGGAAGGCACTTGACTACGCCCGTACCAACCATTTTTCTAGCATTCTGGCCGATAACTTGCGATCAGCCCAGGATTTTTTTCTCGACCATAAATCAGTTCCTTTGTCCAAACCAGTCGCTTACCCTCACTTCTCTTCAGTAATAAAGATCAGGCAGATCAGTTAATTCAGTTTTTCTGAGAAAAATCTGAAACCCACTATAACTCTACCCAGCCCCATCTCAAATCTACCATTCCTCTCGAAGGTCCTTGAACGCGCAGTCGCCGCGCAACTCCAAAAAAACGTTCTTAACAATGACCTCCTCGATCCCCTCCAATCTGGGTTCAGATTCGGCCATAGTATTGAAACTGCTATGGTAAAAATAGTTGATGACCTCGTCGCTGCAGATGAAGACTTGCCAAGTATTCTTGTCCTTTTGGACCTGAGCGCTGCCTTTGATGCCATTGACACCTGATCTTACTTGAGCGACTTGAGGGAAAAGGGTCTCTGGCTGTGGCCTGCATTGGCTGAGCTCCTACCTCTCCGATCGGCAACAGTTCGTCAGCTTCGGAGGACAAAACTCAGACATCCATCCTGTTTTGTCCGGAGTTCCTCAAGGTTCAGTTCTCGGCCCACTCCTCTTCAGCATCTACATACAACCACTTAGCCATATCCTGTGCAGCCTCAATCTCAGCTACCATCGCTGTGCCGATGACATCCAAAGCTATATCCACGCAAAGCCATCCATCAATGCGTGTGGTCTTTGCATGTAGTCCTAATTATCAACTTTGAAGGCCTGGCTCAATTAAATTTTCCTAAAACTAAATGGCGACAAATCAGAAGTTTCGCTTGTCGGAACACTGCACCAATTGTTCAAGGCTGAACCTATACAATTCGTGCTTGATGACCATACCATTGAAGTTGCTTAGGCAGCTTCGAGACACACATCAACAATGTGACGAAGGTCACAAATTTCCATGTCAGAAATATAGCTCGACTGAGAAACATCCTGGCACCCTCTGATTCTGAGAAGCTAATACACATCTTCATCTCCTGACGAATCGATTTCTGCAATGCACTGCACTCTGGCACCCCTGCCTACCTGATCAATCGTCTCCAACGTGTGCAGAATACATATCCCCAGAACTGATGTCTCTCCACTGGCTGCCGGTTAAATACAGGCTTCAATTCAAGATCATCCTCCTCACCTATAAGGTTTTCACTGGTGCTGCTCCAGCATAGATCTATAATCTACTGCAGGCACCCTCCTCAACACGACAACTTCGATCCTCCAGTACGGGCTTGCTGCATGTGCCCAGGTCGCACCTCCATTCGATGGGTGACAGAGTCTTCTCGCGTGCTGCTCCCAGACTCTGGAACTCTCTTCCATTAGAGATTCGATCAGCTGAGTCCCTGGGCATCTTCAAATCTCGTCTCAAGACTCACTTGTTCCATAAGGCTTTTAAGTCCTCCAGCTAGGACTGTTAATGTGGCTCACTGTTATCTTGCCGGGATGATGGCTCACTGACTTGCGCCTCCTCAGGAACATTTGTTCCTTCCGTTTGTTGAAGAATTATTTTTATCGCTTATTTTATATGCAATAATTTATTGCCACTATTTGACTTTCAATTGAACTGTTCTGATGTTGTTGTTGACATCACATTCTCTCCACAGCTCAGAGTTGTATCAACAAAACCCCCCAAAAAAGCCATTATTGTTGCTGATTTGCTGTTCTTATGTCGTTGTTGTTGCTGACATGCCATTCTCTCCTCAACTCTGTGCAGCGCTTTGTGACCCTCTGATGAAAAGCACTCTAGAAGTGCATTTGTTGTTATTATTGTGGAAACACTCTCGTTGTTTTTTGGCTCTGAAACCTGGACTCAAACCCAGGTTTCCAGTGGTGTCGCTTAGGCGCTCGCACACAGTGTTTGCTGTCCCCCACCCCCCACCAAAGCCAGATGTCTACTTCTATGCCGACAGTGTCTAGAAAACTCTCCCTCACTGTCGTGCAACACGGACTGGTACCGGCTCCCTAAGGATCGTTTCCCAATTTACTTTTGAAGCGCGCTTGCAGCTGCTGTGGTGCAGGGCGCCCTGGCACCGATAAAACGGGTCGGTTGTGCTGAGGTTGTGAGGCCGAGGAGGAGACCGAGTGCCCCCTTAGTGGCGTGTGCTGCCACTGACGCGGCACGGCTTCCATCCGTGCCACGAAACGGCACAGCGTCGTTCGGGAAGGAGAGCAAACTGAATGTTGACGTTGGCTGTTCCGTCAGGATAGCCGTGTCGAGTGTTCCTTCTCCTTCGCGACGTTTCGCCCCCCACATTGAAGGCATCGTCAGGCGTCCTGAGAGTGCCTGGTGATGACTCAAGAACTCCTGCCGATGCCTCCTTTCACTATGGGAGATGAAACGCCTCGAAGGCGCGAAGGAACTTTGAGCACGGATATCGCGAAACAGCGGCAATGGAGATACATTCTCAAACATCCAGCCGTGAAAACCTACGCCCAAACATGATCTTCAGCCCATGGTCAATCCAAACACACCGCCAGATAAAGGACTTTCCTGCCCCGCGTGCGCCGTAGTTGTGAGCGCGATGCACCGTGAACCCAGTGACCCGAGTTCGATTCCCAGCTGCGACTGATTTCGTTGGCGAGTGTTTTGTGAACTGTTTCTGGCTTCCTTCTCGTTCGGTAACCCACACTGAGCAGCGTCGTGAAGTATTGACAAACACCCCCCACTACCCGATTAAAAGTACTCTCAATAATTGTTCATTGTTAGGTATGCAATTCAACGCAAAAAGCAAAGCGTTCTAGTCTTGGAGGCGTTTACCTTGGCTGTGCATCTGTGGCACCCTGCTGGCAAGAACATGGCCATAATCTTGCATTTGTCCGTAATGTTGAAGTTTTTTTTTTTTAGAATCATTTTGCTCGGATGATGGCTCGCTGTTGACCTGCACCTGCTCAGGAACATTTATTCCTTCCTTTATTTGTTTAACAATTATTTTATGTGTAATTTTACGTCCTTCACTGATTTATACTCTAATTGATCTACTCTACAGCCCTGTGCAGCGCTTTGTGACCCTTGGGTAAAAGGTGCTCTAGAAATGCAAATATTATATTATCAGTAGAATGTGAGGTCTGTGTTGTGTGCCATGGATCACAGAGCTAAGGCGCATGTCTGTGAGAGGAGAGGTTTTTGTATTACCGGTTATGTCTTCATGTAATATGGAAAGCTTCAGTGAGCCAATTGACTCCTTATTGGTTTTCACAGTAGGGGATCGATAATTGTTGCTATGTCAATTAATTTTCTGTAAATTGCAGGTACATAAAAAAATGTAACAAATTTGTGCAGTGACGCAGACACACATTGACTTATTATTGCAAATGACATTACGGGATGTTTAACGATAACTGTACAGCAGATGGTGCACGGTAATTTTCTGGTTGATACCTCCGCAGCGTTCGTCACGGCGGCCGCTGAATTTGCACCGGGAACCTCCGTAATGAGTGGCGAGCGCGCTGCTTGTCGAAGCACGTCGCTGCGCGCACACGTGCACGCTGCTTAATCGCCGAGCTGACTGGAACCGTGCTTGTGTCGCGCCGTCCCTGGCGGTTTGTCTGACCGCGGTCCGCGCGCAGGCGAGGTGAACGGGGATGAGATGCCAGAGAGGAAACCCAAGGCGGAGGAGAACGGAGAGGAGGATGACGGAGACTACCACCGCACGGACGAGCAGGTATGATGCTCGTTCGCCTGGCACCTCTACCATACGATTACCCTCTCCGCACTCTCTCGGTTTCCCCAGCTCCCATTATCTTTCCCGGCAGCTGCATTTGCAGCCAGTAACTTGTTCCCCTGCAGCAAATTGGACAGGGACTTTTATGGCTGCATACGACTGCAAAGACAACAAGGAACAGCCTCGTGGATTACAGAACTAATGTATTTTGAAATTGATCTCGCTTAATGATATCAGTGGTTGTTTCTGAACAGCGTCGTTAGATTCTGTTGAATTAAAATTCAATTAGTGTGTTCAGGTTGTATTGATGAGTGCTTGAACACTGTCCCAGTGTGTCATGGCATTAAGTGGCGAGTGAGGAGGGATTCAACCCTGGGCCCGAGGTCCAGGGTTTTTATTAAGTTGTCATCCTAGTTGCGCCAACCTCAACGGGGTGGAGTCTTGGTCGAGCTCAGTGTGTGGGTTTCATGGAGTCGATCTCTCAGTCTTGTCGACTACAGCAGTCTGCACACTCTTCATTGTTAATGTTGGTGTAAGAGGCACGCAATTCTGTTCCCGCAGTATTATGGTGAACGCTGCAAAACGTGTGGCGAGTTTCATACACACAGTTCACCACCGTGGTTGGCCTTGCTCAGTGAGCTGCGGCAGTCTGCACGGGTGGCATTGGATAAAAAATTACTCGGGAATTCACCCCAGGTCCACGTCCCCTTTGGAGGGGGAGGGAAGGTCTTGGGTTCCTCTCCCAGACAATTCTGAGTTCATGAGAATTCATTTCCTGTATTTCTTTGAATTCCGAGATGTAAAATCACTCCAAATTTAAGACGATGAAAGCATAATAGGATCCCTCTGAGATTGTCACCGAGAACGGCATTCCCGTGTGTTCCCTGACGGTCTCGATTAATTCCATCTTGTCACAGTCACGCTTTGGTCTCTTTTGGGATAGTCATCGCGCCTGAAGAGGTTCATTCACTCGGTCATCATCAACTGATACGATGGGCTACTGAATGAACGCCACCATGGCCACGCATTGTGTCGCCCGCCACTCCTGCCGGCAGGTGAGCGTGTGCCTCGAGTGTCACAGCGGCAAGCTGAAAACCCTCAAGCGCAAGTGGATTCGCTGTTCGTCACAGGCAACGGTTCTGCACCTCAAAAAATTCCTCGCCAAGAAACTCAACCTCCCCTCCTTCAACGAGGTGAGCGAGGGTCGCGCGCACGCGCGCGCGCGGCGTTGCCCGTCCCGCGGGTTCGTCCGTGGAGACGTGGCTGACGTTTTTGGCCACCGCCGCGTTTGGCGTCGCCCGCCAAGTAGAAGGCGTGTGTGGCAAGCAGATTTAAGGAGTGACTCCCACGTTGGAACTGCGCATATTTAGAACCGGGGTACTTATCCCCCTGTTAACTCGGATAATCGGCAATTTTGCGCTGATGTTTGATGGCATAAGAGCAACACAAGCGAAGGCTTTGAGCTGCCTGCGTGTCGGCTACACATGAGAGGTTATATGCTAAGCAAAGTCCACTGAACGACTGCTGAAAAGGGCTACATAGTTCAATAATTTCTTGCAGCAAAACAAACTAAAAGAGGCAAACATCTACAAACGATGCATTTGAAACGGCGTGCAAGAATACGTTTTGGAGTCGGTTCGTCACCCCGAATCGTTACCGATTCGCCAAGTTGCGAGTCGGTGGGGAAACGGTGACTTTGTCAGCCATTCGATGCTTGCCCCCCCCCCTTCACCGTTTGAGAGCGCCCGTGTGAAATCGCTCGTGTGCCATCCCGCGGTGTGGCGTGCGCACTGGCGACGTGCCACGGCGCTGAGTCTCGGCTCAAAGCGCTCGTGGCGCGCGACGACATTTCTCTGGCAGATGTCTTGGTCGTCCACAGGTGTCGTGCTGCTGCTGGTGATTGTTATTGGCCGCAGTGTTACAAATGTGCGTCGTCTCACGCGACGTTTGGCAGCGCCCGCGCCGTGCCGGCCGCGGCGCCCGCAGTTGCCTGCGCGGGCACGGTCTCGTTACGGCGCGCCACCTGCCCTGCGCGGACACTGCGCACTCGATTTGGTAATGAGGCCGACGCACGCGGGGGAAATTAGTGTGATTAAGCGGAGGAGAGTTGGAGGAAATGTAGAACATCTGGAGCTTACCAGACCTTGCTTACTAAGCCCGTCGTGGCTTAAGAGGGGTCGCATTCCATCGTGACGGCAGCCAAGTGTGTCAGTGTGTTGGTAGGAGTCATATTTTCATATCGAGTACAAAAAAATGTTATTGTTGTTGATTTTCCGTTCGTGTGTCGTTGTTGCTGATATGCTGTTCTCTCCACAGCTCTCTGCAGCGCTTTGTGACCCCCGGGTGAAAAGTGCTCTGGAAGTGCAATTATTATTGTCATATAGCCAGAGTTTGTCCAAGCCATGTTGCATGCTTACAGCCAGATTGGGTCAAAAAAACTAAACCGTTCTTCTTTTGTATCCATTATACCACCTCACACCAATACCTACCCTCATCCCTCCGAGGACAACCAATGCAATCCCAGATAAATTTCAAGGTCGCACCCGCTGTCTTCAAGATTTCCCATGGACTCGTCTCTGCCTCACCCCTCCACTCCCATCTCTTTACCCAGCTCCCCGAACTCTCCCTACCTATCCACTATCATCTCACTCCTATTGCCGCCCACCCACTCTCCACTCCAGCAACCACCGCATTCTGTCAAAGCCCCGAGTTAACCTTTACGTTGTAGGAGGTCGCCCAGTCTCCCCTGCTAACCCCAGGGTGTGGAGCTACCTATGCTGTCGGCTCCCTGCATCTGTTAAAAGTCCAGGCTGGAAACTTACGCCCCCCCACCCGCCCCACCCCCTTGGCTTCCTGCCTGTGACTACCTCTATACTATAAACGTACGCACTGTGTCTGTAAGGCATGTTGAGATGTGATCGCGATTAGACCCTGTAGCAATCCGCCCTTGTATTGTGGTTTCGAGGCTGTCTTAACACGCTTTTGAAGTGTTATCACTGAGACGAATGACTTTTAACTTCACTGTCAAGTGCTCAGCCATTGCGCTTTAGTGGCAGCAATGTGGTGATGTTGGGAAGCGGATGTGGGTACTCGTACAGCACCGTCAGCAGATTACAATGCTGGTGTTTTCTGACCGTAATTTGAAATGCTAGTCTTTAACTCCCTAATGCAGATTATTTAGATGCATGTTCAGCAACTTGAGACACACCCTGAGACATGTGGCTACAAAACCAGAGATACTTGTTTTTGCTTAATAAATTGCCAGGAGCCACCCTTAATGTGCGACAATCATCGATTGCCTTATTAGGACATTAATCAATAGGTCCAGACGTTATTTGTTTTATTTATCTTGCCAGGACATAGTATATATATCTTACCAACTTGACAGGAAATCAATTATCGATTCAGAGCAATGTTATCAATTCCAACCAATTGGTCGATTATAATTAATGAGCAACGATCAAACCTATCGTGAGCATGCATGATAAATAAAGAATGTAGTCTGATATCATCCATTACAATTATCCAAACTGACCGAATCAATTAAGATGTTTCATGCATGAGAGTGTGTGTCTGCTCTCTAGCTTCCTGGGTGAAAAATTGTGGTGCTGTGTTCATGCTCAGTCCTGCCTCAACCTGGCTCAAAAAAATCAACCAAACACATGGTTTAGTGCAGGCTGGTCTAGGATCGGAACACAGACTCTAACCATACAAGTGTGGTATATAAGTATATTTTCCTTCAGTGCCCCCTACTGCTCTACACGTAGTCATGCCAGCCCGATGACTGTGCTTGGCTGTGCTTGGCACAGTGGTTAACAATCTAAGCACTATCCAGGTTCAACCAGGCTTAGCTTCTAAGCACTGTCGAGATCGGGCGCACGTCAGATAATTTGGCCATAGGTCTCATCTCATCTCATTATCTGAAACCGCTTCATCCTATATAGGGTCACGGTGAGCCGGAGCCTATCCCGGAAACACAGGGCGTAAGGCAGGA
>JAZEWT010000017.1:13758619-13777690 GCA_036362905.1 Mordacia mordax
GCACTATGGGTTAATGGACTGGGGAGATTGGCGCACGCACCACCTGTGCTCCCTATCGCGTGCAATGACAAAGATTTCCCGTATAGCCTTAACAGACTGTAGAGTCCAGTGCCGTTAGTGATCACCGATGAAGGCCAACATGGCACACGAAGGGGTGGGTGGCAAGCACCATGCACGGCTGCCTTTGTCCCCCAAGCAGCAACGTTTACATATCACACTAGGTACTCGTTTGAGGCCGATTCGACCTCGGGGAGGCACAGGACCAGTTCATAAAATCATTAATGCTGTTTGCCATGCGCATAAATAGAACTCGGGTCACCAGGATTGTTGCCCAGCGCGTCTGAACCGCCGAGTTACCGCTATAAACGCAGGCGGACACACACACGCCGACACTTACCGTTGAGTGCTGTGTGCGTGCGCAGCAGGGAGAGGTAGTCGGGGGCAGCAAAGCCGGGGGGCAGCCCCCCCACCAGCAGCTGGGTGCTGCCCCCCACTTCCTGCTTTGCCGTGATGTAGAAGCGCGTCAGGTTTATCCGCTGCACTGAAAGCTGCACACGCACAGAAAATGCAAAGGTCCCCCCATGTAGGCTAAACAGACGCAAGTGAGGTCAAGGTCAAGTGCTATCAGAGTCGGCACGGCACACTTTGGGGTGCGTGACCAGCGACACTTCCGTCTGACCTTCGTCTCCCCTACGCCGATCGTTGCACACTACACCAGGTGCTCATTTAAGGCCGAGCTGACCACGGGCAGTCCCAAGACATAGTTTGAAAATCATCGTCGCTCAAGCTGGGCATGGCTGGGAGTTTAACCCGGGCTGCCGGGAATGTGGTGCATAGCGCAAACTGCTGCAACGCCGCCCTCCGTACACATGAACGCGCACACAAATAGCACAGCACCCTCACCGGAGAAACGAAATAAATGCGATGGGCTCTGGGAAAGTGCCTGGATTAGGTTGCGTTTCCATTCAATTCAACTCCAAGGATATTCTAATTGTTCCGTTATTGCCGCCGTCATATCATGTAAGTCACAGCCCTTTGTAAACCCACTGCTGAGTTCGTTAGTGTAGCACACGAGTCACCGGGCTCACCGCGTCATAACGATGGAGACAGTTTTCTCCGCGAGAATCGCGGGGGAACGGCGCTGAAAGCTGACATCGCAGAAATGCTTCGGACGTCTCTTCAACGGACTGATCTTCGCCGAATTCACGAGGGTCTCGCACTGGGATGCTTGGCTAATTCACGAGCGAGAATTTTTCCACACGGGAGGAATCCGGAGTAGCGTGGAGAAAATCCACGTACGCTGGCAGTTTGATCACGAACACAACTTGCTGCACTGCAAACTATTGGTTGCCCCCGCAGCCCCGAAGGGCTTTGCTAGTTTCGCAAACATCCGAGTGATACTCGAGCCCTCGGCTCCACAGCACAAAACGACGTCAGGTGCTGCCAGTACGATTCATTAGTGGAGACGATTACGTGTGGTGTGAAAATGCATATTAATAGGCTCGCTGTAGCCACACAAACGGGTGAGCTCGTTTTGGCTTGATTACGCATTCTGCAGATGTATTATTTTCCACTTAGCACCTCAGCGGGTTCACAAATCCACACCAAAACTCAAGCGCGTACACACAAGACCCTCTGATGGGAGATGGTGAAAGGGTTGAAATGTGTGCCGAGATTCATGAACTGGGTTGTCGTTTAACTCATTAAGTTTTCCTTTGCCAAGAGAATACTTCGTCCGTGAGCACGTACGCATGCCTGTTCCAGTCTGTTTCAAGACACTGCACGCGTTTTTCCAAGAACTCCAAAAACCGTAAGCCATTGCGTCTGCACTTTCTTTGCACGGTCAATGGCCTTGACAATATGGGGAGGATCCCTTAAGGGCCTGGCTTGGCAGCTTGCCGCCAGGTCCGCTGCTGCTTACCTTTCTGATATCCTGCATGTGATCCAGCATGCTCTGCTCCATGACCAGCTCCCTCCTCTGCACTGGAGACACAAAGAAGCCAGCAACAGCAGCAGCCACAGCCACCCACACACACGTTGCAGACCACCGTGTCCAGCATGACCTCGCAGCAGGTGGATCGACAACAGGGTCACCGACGGGGTCTAACTCGTCAGTGAAATGCTCTCCGGGTGGCTGGTACACCAAGCAAGGACATCTGCTGCAGTCATAGCAAGAAAAAGAGAGCTCTACTAGGTGCAGAGAAAATCCCTCGCTCATGGACTCGTTACACCTGGCTGAGCACAAGCACGGATTGCCGCCACCTCTCACGTAGCGGAGCGATTGTCCATAACCAAGAGACCTCTCCATCTCCATGGGGTTTGGGAGGATCATCGAATGGAACAGCAACAGCCATGGGACTTTGTAACAATTCCAGAATCCCAGCTTTGACCAGATTTGCAGACTCCAATTCCGTGGAACCTACTATCCGGTCCAGATTTCCATGGTAGCCAGCCTCCTCCAGTTACATATAAATCAGTTCCCCATTCAAATGTAAATACTGCAACATGCAACACACACACACACACATGCCAGTCACGCACACATGGCAGTCACACAAAGATGTGCCCTTTGGGTTTGCAGAAGCCTGAATTCAACTCGCATGAATAGCAGACAGTGGCGGCAGCTTCCAGAGGAAATATTAAAATCTAGACATATATGAATGTCGAATAATGCACGTGTATTAGAGGCAGTGTAGAAGCACTGCCTGAAGAAACATTCTGCCCCATTGCAACGTGATATTTATTTTAGATAGTTACTAATGATTATGCCTATTATATCGTTACACTGCTGAGCAGTCTGCGCTCTTTCACTTTTTGTAACGGAATCTCTGGTTTTGAGGTTACGGGGCAATTGTGCGGGAACATCGCCACTATTAAGGCGGTCAAAGACAGCGTGAAGACATCGCACAATCTTTCCCGTATTTTGGATTCTAAAGCCGCGTTAAGGAGTTTTTTTTTCTTACGGAGGTGTGTCTAAGTGTTTAGCGATTCATCGCATACTGGGGGCCTTCTCCAGGTCGCAGCGATACGTGCTCGACGTTTCATCGTTTTGCAAACGCCGTACGGAAATGGGTTCACGTCAAGCAGGGCAGCGACTAAACGACCCATCATTCAGCACAATGCTCGGCAAAATAATCAAATCGTCGCTCAAATTTACGATACTTAAATGCGACAATTAATCAAGCACCGAGGGTACAGCGGCACATTACGCCATATCGACTCGTTCTGTAATCGCCGACAGAAGGGCACTTCGTGCATACGAAAATCATTTATAAAACGATTTCGAACTCATTAACCTAAATCTATTTCCTAAAGGGTGTTTCCGGTTTCACAACCGATCAGAGCACACAGAGGCTGTCTCTCCTCCCTATCCACCCCCGCCCCCTCTGCAGCAGGGCAGCCCTGTGACGACCTCCGAAGTCGCCATTGCGGGGGTTTAAGCCACGCGGTTGCCAGCAACGTGTCTCCAGCGCCATCCAGCGGCGGCATCAGGCAACCCCCTTGCCGCCCCCCCTCCCCCCACCAACTTTCGTGCGAGCAGCCCGTACGAAAGCGGGTGCAAATATCAGCGGTGGGCTGTGATCCCTGGAACCGCCCTCCCCACCACCAGTGTCCTCACGGCCACCAAACTCAACCGCCGCCGCGGTCACCGCAAGCACACGGCGAGGAATGCCACGGGACCGGTCGGGCGTCGGAGATCTGCGCTCTCGCTCTTGTGCGGTGTCACTGCAGAGTCCTCGCAAGGCACAGCCCGTGCAGACGGTGGTGACCCGTGTGCGGAGAGGATTAGTGAGGCACGAGAGAGATGCGGAGACTCGAGACTGACTGCACGACGGCGCTCACTGAGCATGGCTGCTCCCTTGCATGTGGTCGGTTTTCTCGCTGGGCTGCAGTTTGTTACCACGAGGCCAAAATGTAATTAATGGAATTGGCCAAACAACCCAGTGCAGCAGCCACATAAAAGCGAGGTTTAAGATGTAGTGAGGCTTTCCATGGGAGATGTTTGACCATACTTCACCACACATAGGGTCATTAAATTAAAATACTTCCTCAGTCAACACTAATCCTCGGGGCAGGGGGTGGTGTTTAAAGGGGGGTGGCAATCATTACCATGGCCCCCCTTTGAATCCGCTGCCGGCTGGATGCCTCCATTCACTTCGGCACATGGACCAAAACGTCGGACCCCACGTGCGAGGACACGGGGTTACGGGGTTGAACGCGACACGGCAGCGGAGAGCCAGAGCGCCGCAACCACAGCACGCGCTCGGCCGACCCTCAACGCTGGCTTACGCCTGATCTCTGCTGCCAGGTGGTGTCGTGAGCGAGTGCTTGTGTTCGTAATGCCTTCTCTCCCTGCGAGGAGAAACTCGTTGGATTCAGTGTCGTGGTTACGTAACCGATTGCAGACGTGCATCTGTACAGGGAAATCTGGGCGAGTTTTACACGCCGAGGGAAACCACCGCACTGCTCGGAGAAAGTTCGTGAAAGTTTACGAGGGCACTGGCACCGCTCGGACACTTTCGGCGAGCGCTTTGGCACGCGGACGGAAAATGAGGCAGCCATATGAAAGAAACTCGCCGCGCGTACCCGGGTAATAATTGTGAGGTCGCCCCACAGATAGGTTTCTTAAACCCACTTATCGTAACACTGCCGTTCCCTGGCCACCTCGCAGCTGGGCAAGCGTTTGCGAGGATTTCAGAAAATAGGAGCGATCGGCAAACCACTTCCTGGATTATTGACGGCATGTGGCAGCACGCTCGCCCGGGGGGCTGGAGCATGGCGACCAATCGGATGCCAAGTCACGCCACTTACCTTCCCTGCAGTTCATCATCACCTCCGTCAACCTGTAGTCGTCCGGGCATTCGTTCTGCGGAGACATGGACGCGACTCGTACTTTAATGTAGAGCGCCGCGACTGTGCGCGGAAATTTATAACGGCGCGGGCGAGCGAAGGCAAAATCAAACGACGACCCACCGAGGCACAATTCGGATAAAAATAGTTGGGCTCGGAGGGGGGGGAGGGTAGTAAAAGTACAATGCAGCGCTTGAGTGAGCCGAGGTTTCATGGCACGGGCACAGTGCGTTACGTAGAGACATATACCGTCCCTCGCTTTGCTAAACAGATGCCACCGCGTGAAGGTATGTTTCCCTCTACGAGTCTCTACGTCAGGCTATGGCTCTATGTGAGTCTACACGACCGTCATCCACAAGTGGGGAAGTAAGGATCCCCATCGCTCTCACTGTCGATCATTGCCCAGTTATGCACGCTTTCACAATCCATCCGGTGGCCCCCAGGCACCGTCAAACGGCTTCTCCAAAATCAACGCCCGGCCACCAATTCACTCGCAGCTTTTCCCAGCGCCGCACGAGACGAGTTACGAAGCCAACCGCAACTGTGTCTCGCAAGCGCCTGTGTGTCCGTCAGGCACTGACCTTGCGTCCGAGCTGCAGCAGCACCTCCTTGATGACGGATCGCACCGTGTGGCTCTCGTCGATGCGGAATGACACGTACGCCACGCCTTTGCTGCGCCCCCCGACAACGGCAGCGCACGCGGCGAGACGACGCGCGTCACGCGGTGGCACACAGAGGCGCGACTCGCGTCTTGCAACGCGCACAGCGCCGCGGCGCGCGTCACGCGGTGGCACACAGCGGCGCAGAGCGTGCCGCGCGACGCACGCGTAGTGCCGGAGCGCGGCGTCGCGACGCACGCGCGGCGACGCGCGTCACGCGACGCAGCCGCAGCGAGGACCTCCAAGCGGCGGGCGCAGCGAGCCACTCAAGTCTCACTCCGCACGAGCAGGGCCGCGTCGCGCGCTCGAATCTAACGTCGCGCATCCAGCCTCGCAGCCTCCGCTCAGCCTCGCCAAGGCCATCGTCTCTCAAAATAAACGGGGCGTTTTGAAATTCACCACCTCTTCCTCATCTCACCACCCAGCCCATCAGCAACGTCTCTCAAAATCTTACGACTCTTCTACATTACTTAATTTTGCACCCCCCCCCACGCCTCTGAACGGCAATTTCAAGCTGAATTTGCGCACATTACAAAGCAGTGTCACCCAGTGAATGGAACGCGACGAAGAGGACGCCTGCCAAGCAGATGGTGTGGTGAGGTCGTGTGACCAAGAGGGATGGCAACGGCTTGAGGAGACTTGTCACCTCCATCCAGCAGTGGATAGCATGGATCGTTTCTCATAATGATGATGATGCCGCGAGGGCCCAAGCCATAGATTTCCTCATGGTCTCAGCCCAATCACCAACGGCTGCGCAAATATTTAGATAAAAAATCGGTTTGCCACCAAAATTTGGTTTCACCACCGTGTTTACGCGGAGGAGTCTTTGCAGCCTTAACCGATGAAAGGTATCGCTTAAGACTGCAATGTGACAAACATGTCTCTGTAGCAGGGCGTGCGGAAGAGTGTGCCATCGCTTTCTGCGGGCCGTTCTCGAGCCGCTGAGATCGCTCTGCTCTGCGGGAGGTCCCAATGAGCACTTCATGCCGTGACACCGACAGCAAATATTCCAAAACAACTGGAAAAGGACGAAATAACACTTTGACAAATGGCTAAGCTATTGCAGTCGGAAGACGTCCGCAGCGCTTGTAAAAGTCCTTGCATTTGTCCAACGACGGCAACCACTCTTGAGCTGACTGCAGCTACAGTTAATAGGACCCTTTAACGACATCTTATAATTACGGCGCGAGTTAATATGCGCACACCGAGGTATTGCCTAAGAGCGCGTAATTAAAATATAAAAATACAGCGAGGCCTTCTAAGAACATTTGCGTCACGCTTAAATTGAGCTGCTGCGCCGTTACAGCGATGATTCACGCGCGGTGCTGCCTGGCGGCACGCGTACTGAGGTTTTATCGCGCGTGGCCGCAAATTAACAAGCGGTAGGAAGAGGCGAGACCTTCACGGCACACTCTGCGGAACCGCAATTATTAATGAAAGATAATAACGACACTTCATGTTACCCAAGACGTTTGTGCTTTTGAAAGGTTTGGCCAATGCATCCGTGAGCTTTGTACGTGTGGGAGGAAATCAGAGTGGCTGGAGAAAACGCATACGTACATCATTACAAGGGAAGAGTAGTTGAATAAAATTGGCTATGATGATTTGTAATGAGCACGAGATTTCACAAAACGACCGTGGCTGTGCACCACGAAGCAAGAGCTGAGTGCTGCTCGAAAGCCAGGCGACAGAGTTCTAACATTTAGGAAGCAGGCCTTCAACAAAGCAGAGGGCATAGAAGAAGGAGATGGGGCCTTCAAATGCCTGTTAAAAAGTCCGCGCGGGGCGAATGCTGCGGCTGCGAACGAGCAACGGTGGGACGATGACGACGACGACGATGACGGCCGCGCGCTAGCGACGACGGCGCGGGGGTCAACCGTGGAGAAGCGATGCTCGGCAGCACCGTGGGGAGGCTGGGTGCTGAGCAGGGCAGGGAAAAGGGCAGGGAGCAGGGCAGGGAGCAGGGCAGACAGCAGGGCAGGGAGCAGTGCAGGGAGCAGGGCAGGGAGAAGTGCAGGGAGCAGGGAGCAGCACCGTAACAGAGGAGACGGTGCCGGTGCTCACCACAGCCAGTCGGCGTAGATCTTCACCACCTCGGAGGAGGAGCGCTTGGCCCGGATGACGTACGCCTCCGGGAGGGTGTCCCGGAACACCTGCGCAGAGCAGCAAGCCGTGTGTTTCAAATTTCTAACATTTTTATCAGCGAATTACTTTCAAAGAACCACACTGAGCAAAACCTCCCCCTACTGGCAGGCTATAGCCCATGTGCAGGCCGCTGCTGCTTAGACCTTGTGCCACGAAAGGACAGTTGCCCCAGGAGGGCGGGGGAGTCCCTCCTTTAGTGCAAGGGACTGGATCTTTAGCCACGTTCTTTCACTCTGCAACACCCATAAGAGACATCCCCACATCCCTCCCGCGTCCCGACTGCGGATTTGAGGAATGGAGAGCGGGCATTTGTTGCCAATCAACAGAGATAAATACATTTATCAGACGGAGGTGGGACCTTTGAGGAATCACCAAGCAGCAAGACCGAGGCGCTCGTCACACAAACAGGAGCGCGCGGTCACCTGGAGGATCTGCTGGTTTCCGGGGTCGCTCTCCGTGCTCGGTTCGTCGCCCAGGTGACCGTTGCCGTGGAGACCGCTCTCCTCGGGGCTGAAGAGCATCCCGAGGCTGAGGCTGCGCAGCTCGTAGTCGGCGGGGTTCCCCGGGAGGAAGTACTCGCGCAGGGCCGCCTCCTGCGATGGGCAGTGTGAATGGGGTTGTTGTGTCGCGCGAATCGCGCATCCACACGTTGCGAGCTCGCTGGGCATTTTCTGCTCTAATAACATTCATCCACCTGCCGCACGCAGTCACGAAGGTCACCGACTCCCCGCGAAGACCTGCAGCAGGGCAACTGATAGGGCAGGCAGTGTTAGCAAGCACCTATTGTGGCCAGCATTGGGAGGGGTAGCAACGCGCCAGGTCTTCGCTATTCCTCACAGCGCAGGAGTAGGAGGTTCGGATAAACCGGTTATTCAAATAATATGGTGATGTGCCGCTTACGCCACAGCTGCCGGAAGGGCCACCTGCACTTTACACCTCTGCACAAAAAAACCCGGCCTCAATTGCAACTTCCCTGACAATTGCTGACGCAGCACCAATTTCATTGCTTGTGGCGACAACGTCGCTGGACTTAACGCCCACAACGGACTTGATGTGAAGTGCAGAGACCTGAGGAGTGAACCTATCATGGGGCTCTCTCTTACGTTAACTTAGTTGGTGCCGGCTGACTGCATTGCTGCCTTCCCCTCGCCTCTCTGTGGCTTCCTCGCTACGCCTCTGTAATGATAACGGCGTGTGCTGAATAACAATTAATTAACTGTAATGATGTAGGTTTTCACGGCCCAATGCGCGATGACTGCTTCGAACGCACACATGCGCCTGACGATGCCTCTAACGTGCGAGGCGAGACGTCGCGAGGTGGAGAGGGGGAGCGATCGACGCGGCTGTCCCGAGAGAGCAGCTTTTCGAAGCAATCATCAATTAATTCACTAATTATTGGCTAAAACTGTGGAGCTGACCACTCCAGCAAACCAACGACTCAGTGCATCATACGGGCATCAATAGGTCACACCAGAAAGAGTTGCTTTGCTACACGAGCCACGGTGTGTGTGTGTGGTATCCGCAACGCTAGGCTGTGTTCAGAGCACTTCAATTTCAGCCGGAAGGTGACAAAGTTCTATACCGGGCCAGTGTGGCAGTCTATCGCCAGCAACACCCTGCCATGGTCATCAAGACAGCGTGGAGGGGAGAAGTGAGATGGAAGAGGAGAGGTAGGAGAGTGCACGGGAGGGGAACAGGGAAGAATGAGAGGGGAGAGGTAGACTAGTGTGTGAGTGTGTGGACGGGAGTGGAGTGAGATGAGACAGGAGAAGTTAGCCAGAGACGAGTCGAAAGAGGATTTCGAAGGCGTTGATTTGCGATCCTGAATTTGATCCAGGCCGGGATTCAGGGCTGGTGAAGGAACTGGGGGGTAGTGTGGGGGAGGGGAGTGGAGGTGGTGACAGCATCGTTGACATGGGCGTGCGTGCGAGCGTGCACGCGTGCGAGCGTGCACATGTGCGAGCGCGTGTGAGCATGTGTGCGAGAGTGTGTGAGCACATGTGCGAGCGTGCGTGAGCACGTGTGCGAGCGCGCGTGAGCACGTGTGCGAGCGCGCATACGCGCGTGCGTTAGCGAATGCGCGAGCGAACGTGCGTTACCACGACGTCGTCCGTTCGGCTGATGCGTGGAACGGAGACCGTGTGGTAGCGCCCAGCGCGCGCCGCCTCGTCGCCGTCAAACACCTTCATCTTCTGCTTGCCTGCGCCGACGCGGGGGGGGAGGGGGGGGGTACACCGTGGTGAGTCGCTGGGACATGTGCAAGCATCGCCCATGACACTGTGTGCGGCTGATGAAACAACAGTTTCTGCCCACTCCCCCCCCCTCCCCGTTCATTTTCTCTTCCCTACCCTTCACTACCCTGGTTTAGCTTAAGTTTGTTTGAAACTCGCTCGTGTATTCGTTTTGGTTTTCACGACTCAATGTATAAGAATTGGGCGGCACGGTGGCCCAGTGGGTGGCGCTGTCGCCTCACAGCAAGAAGGTCTCGGGTTCGAATCGAGGCTCGGGTGCCTTTCTGTGTGGAGTTTGCATGTTCTCTCCCCGTGTCCGCGTGGGTTTTCGCCGGGCACTCCGGTTTCCTCCCACAGTCCAAAAAAACATGCTGCTGCATAGGTTAATTGGCTTGCAGACTAAATTGCCCGCAGTGCCCAGTGATGGACTGACGTCCCATCGTGGGTATATCCCTGCCTTGCGCCCTGTGTCTGCCGGGATAGGCTCCGGCTCACCGCGACCCTGTACAGGTCTAAGCGGTTTCTGATAATGAGATGAGATGAAAAAAAAAACACAAAACCCCGTGTGATTGCAACAGAAAAAATATACAATGCCTGACGTTTCGGGAAATGACCCTTCCTCAAAGCATGCAAAAGAAGCCAGAGCAAGTTGATAAGGATCGGATATGGTGAGAGCTAAGCTGATGCACTTGCCAGCTGGAGTTCAGAACGAACGTGTCTTTGGCACATGACATAACTGTGAAATAAACTGAAGCGGGCAGAAATGCTATGAATAAATATTGTTTTTGTTTTAATGGAACCAACAACCTTCACCTGGAATCGAATGTGGTCATGAGAACTGTGGAGCTAGAGTGTAGACACCTTCACACAACCGGGCAGTGAACCCCAACCAACCCAGTGGTGAAACTCCACCGCTACCCTCGTCAGTTTGTTGTGTTCCAGAAACACCACATCTCGAGCTTGCAAGCTTACCGGTTTGTTCCTGCTGTAATAATAAACATCTATCTCTCTACACATGAGCGCAAATTAATTTCAGCGTCGGTTTGATGCAATAAGGGGGAGACAAAATTACGCACGGGGCAAATTCTCTGTTCTTTTTTTTTAACGTACAAATATTGTAAGAGGAAGGGGGGGGAATGAAGAAAACAAGAGCTAAAGCTGGCGTTCAGATTCCTGTGAAATTAAAATTGCGCGTAGAATGAAGGTGCGGAGACTTGGGAGCAACGCAGGAAATGCGCAGACAAGAGGGGGAGGGGGGGAGAGAGGAGGAAGCAGGAGATGGGGGAGGAGAGGGGAAGAGGAGTAGAGGATTTTCTTGACAAACAACCACGAGAACCACCCAAGCCAGTGCTGCCCACGCAGTGCACAAACACTCGCCCCCGCACGCAGCCAGCTTATCGCAGTCACGCACCGCACCACACCGCAGCGTGCCTCACCACGCCGCGGCGCAGAGCCACAGACCGCGGCATTTTTCCATCACTCCCGTCCTCTTCGTGACGTTTTTTTTTTCTTCTTCTTTTGCAACGAGTAACGGGCGTCGCTCGAAAAGGGAGCGACTTGAGAGCTCAACGCGCACCGGCTGCGCCGAGAGCGTTCGCGACCTCAGCGCAATCGGTGCCGCGGAGGCCCCGTGCCGCGCACCGGTGTGAGCTGGCGTTGCGCGGACCGGGCAAAAATTACGGTGCAAACGGAGACGGCGGGGCCTGCGTTACTTTCCCTGGTGTTTACGACACCAGGGCCAAGCAGGAAAAATATGGTGACAGCCCCCCGAGAAAAAGAGAGGGTAGATAAACCTCGTCAGGTGTACAGTGTCAGGTGTACAGTGTCAGGTGTACAGTGTGTGGCATGCAATGGGATTTTTTAGAGGGGCACCTCAGAAGCAACCGCAATAGAAAAACAAAGTGGCTATTCTCAGATCTCAAAAAACACGAGGAGAAATAATATAAATGAGTAATTGAGCCATGAACCTAACCGGGACTCCAAATCGTGGCACCTTATATAATTGCTGTCAGGTTGGGGCTGTTGGGAGGGGGTTATGTGGAATAGGTATCAAGTGCGCAGACAGTGTAACAGAACCGGGACCCATGGGACAGAGCAGCCCAGGCGTCGAGCTAAAATGGAAGTGGAGAAACAAGGTTGACCCCCTCGAGCCACTTCCTTGCACCAGGGAACACCGGTGCTGCTCCACAGGCCAGTGGTGGGGCGTCAGGAGGCTCGGCTGGAGACGGAGCGCAGCCTGCACGGTTACAGCCTCAATAACGCCGCAGCAAATCGCCGCAGAACGGTCAAGGGTGACGTTGGAGACGCAAACGTGACCGAACCGCCGACAAGAGGTTCGGAAGCGGACGGGATCGCGTGCGCCGCACCGCCCCGCGCACCGTGCCAACAAACACGGGAAAGCGGTCACGTGCCGTGGCGGCCTCGCCGTGAAACGTGCCGGGCAAACAAAGCGATCGGGTGACAGCGCCGCTGTTGTAAATGCGGCTGTCGTTGTTGTAGTGGTCGTCAGCCGCGGAGGAGAGTTTGGCCGAGCGAGCGGTTCCTGTTGCGGACATTGTGCGAAACGTTAACCGCGAGATAAAGGGGTGACGTGACGAGAGAGGCGGAGGCGAGCCGCGTCGTGTGGACTCGCAAACGCAGAGCCATCGGTCCGACTGGTGAGGAGAGCGGAGTTAGCGAGCACTCATTGAGGCCCGCACGGGACGCGAAGGTGTGAATGTGGTCAACGCTATCGCCAGGCACGTGTGATGACAACTGCTGATGTTGATTCGTCACAGCGGGTACGTGCACCTTTACGGTCGAGTTAACCAAAAGGAGGCCCAGGACAGATTAACGTGATACGTAGCATTGAAGGTGCTCAGGGATGAGAATCGAACTCATGCTTCCCCGTACGCCGTGCGCACCACTGCCGCTAACTTGTCCTCCACCCCCCTTCGTCTCCCCTGTGGTAATGGTTAAACCCCACCGGATATGCAACCCAGGTGCGGACTAAAAGTGCATCGTATTGGCCACTCCACTAACACTTTCAATGCACAAGCCAAAAATCCCCCATACATCCCTGTCACACCGCAAGGTGAACAGGGAATGGCTCTGACTCCCGATAACCTAGCTTTACCCGGGCTTGCCCACCATCATGAAGGTCCTTATTGACAACCAGCAAAGAGTTAGGGACCCTGAAAGCATGAAGAATAACCCACAGCCCTGGCCTAAACATGGTATAGTAAGCCTTGACCAGGTCAATAGAGCAGAGATGTAGGTTCTGTTGGATTTCCCGACGCCTCTGCTGTAGCAGCCACACGGAGAATATGGTGTCTCTGCAAGACTGCTCTATCCTGAAAACAGATTGGGGTTCCACAAGCCTCTCCTCAGCGTGCCTGGCAAGGTCTCATCTCATTGTCTGAAACCGCTTAGTCCTATACAGGGTCGCGGTGAGCCGGAGCCTATCCCGGCAGACACAGGGCGCAAGGCAGGGATACACCCACGATGGAACGCCAGTCCATCGCCGGGCACTGCGGGGCAATTTAGCCTGCGAGCCAATTAACCTATGCAGCAGCATGCTTTGGACTCTGGGAGGAAACCGGAGTGCCCGGCGAAAACCCACGCGGACACGGGGAGAGCATGCAAACTCCACACAGAAAGGCATCCGAGCCGAGAGATTCGAACCCGGGACCTTCTTGCTGTGAGGCGACAGCGCTAACCACTGGGCCACCGTGCCGCCCGCCTGGCAAGGTGATGTTAAATCATGATTGCCAGAACTTTTCCCAGTACATTGAGGAGGAAGATGCTCGTGTAGTTTATTACAATCGGTGCAGTCACCCTTCTCAAAGAGTGGGGGCCACAAGTGAATCGTTCCATTCCACGAAGTTCATTCAGCCACCGCTGCCCACACACGCACACACGCACACACGCACCTGTTTCAGGTGTGTTAACCGGAGAGTCTTTATTCAGCAGCCCAGGTTGACCACACCCACCATCTGCGATCACACATGACACGTGGAGCAAAAAGCAACACCGCACGGTCAAAACACACAATCGCATGCCCTTGCGCAAAGTCACTGCCAAGTCATTGCACATTCGTTACAAACTCACTGCAATGCGGAGGCGGCAATTGTGGCAAGGGTCGAGGAAGGCGCAGGGAGCGGTCATCATTGTTTACATGATCAGCTGTCATGAGAAGCACGGTTTATAGTGACTTGGTAATAAAGAGTAACGCGTTACTACCTGAACAATATTGCAAATGATCAGTCACGTGAAACATAAAAGATATTATCTGGCACATTGGTGATGCACGCTCTCCAAGTACACCGGCTTCACAAATGCATATCACTTCCCAATGGAAAATCGGTCAAACGTCCTTATCCAGGACCCTCTTGATGCGGCGTCTTGAGACGTAGAAAGGCTATCCTAGATGTATAAGTGGAACGTGTGCAGGTACCGGGGGGTGGACTGGACATAGGCCAAGACTAATGATGGAGCGACAGCTAAAGGAGGGACAGCTCCCGGAAGAATGCCTACAGCAGCGACGGTGGGTAAAGGCTTGGGCAAGCCTTCACATAACAGTGATCAAGGTTGATGATGACGATGATGACGATGATGCTGAACGGTATTAATTACGGAAAACATCGCGTAACTAGAAGCGCATATGAGGAGTCTGCTGAAGCACGGGGACATTTGTGTGGAGGGAATTTTCAATGTTGGGGTGGAGAGAGTGAGTGAGCGAGCGAGCGGCGCGGCACAGATGACATAGAAAGGAGACAACAATATGGACAAGCGCATGGTCAGACCGCTCGCACAGGGAGGGAAAATTATCGATAGACAGTGGATACGTTTTGGGTTGGGTCTGCAGCGGGCAAACATCCGTGGGGGAGGGGAGCTCCAGACATAAGGGGGCAGCAATAGTCATGAGTCATGTGACCTATGACTTGTTCGGGAGGCCGTGCATCAAGGGATGTTTAGAGAAATCCTTTCGGGTGAGTGTTTTGTACGTGGGGGGAGGAGGGGGGCGCAGAATGCCTGTGGAATAGAGATGCCTTTTAAAAAAATGGACAGAAGCCGTATTCCAGGCGCGGAACCTGCTTCACGGCCGCCCCCCCCCCACCCCTCCATACCTGTCTCCGCAGCGATGGTGTCCTGATGTAGATGCAGGTTGCCATAGAGACGCACGCAACTCGGCGGGAGGACCAGGCTGTGGAGGCGCCCGAAGGAGCACTCGGGGGGGATGGAGGAGCAGCAGCCGGAGTGAACCTGGAGGCACGGAGGACATGAGGACGCGCGGGGACGCGGGGGGACGCGGGGGGACGCGCGGGGACGCGGGGGGACGCGCAGGGACGCGGGGGGACGCGGGGAAAGCAGAGACACGGCGGAGACGCAGACACGAGGAAAAACACAGTGGAAACGTGGGGACACGAGAGCAGGGGTGCGCAGGCACACGTGGTAACATGAGGACACGTGGACACGGGACGACCAGGAGGAGGAGGAGGACTCACGGTGAGGCGGCACCACGCACAGCGCATGCTGCACAGTGCCTCGGAGGAGCTGCACGCTTTGCGGCACACCTCGCAGCGCGAGCCCGACGGCAGGTTTCCCTCCCGCCAGTGGTGGACAGACAGGACCTGTCGGGAAGAGCGCGGCACCCGCGGCCAGCCGCGTCAGTGCGCTCTCGCCAAAACGCGCACCGCCCCGTTTGTCAGTCCGCTGCTGGATGAGGACCTCCGCAGACCGCGTGGGGACACGTGGGCCGTGGGTGTTACGTGACCACAATTCACCGCGCTCGTCACGGTGAAGGTGAGGAGCACCGCTGCGAGAGCATATCGGTGCAGCGGAGCGGTGGATCATACGGCATCACAACACCGCTGGTCAGCACGTAGCTCCGGGGGTCCTGTGACAACGCGTGGCGGTTGTCCGTCTGAGCCGCGTGCAGTTCGAACGCCTGCTTAGCTTCCCGGTGGCGAAGGTGTTTGGCGCATTCCCAGCGACGTCACACACATGCAAAAAATGATCCGGTAAAGTAATGGGACGAAGACGCAGAGGGGAGCATTTCTTTGAGTTAAACCGAACCGCGAATACGAAAAGTAATTTCAAAAGCGAGCCCAGAGATTGCGGAGCATTGTGGAAGAGGTTCTCCGCGATGACACGCGGATCAGCGATGGAGCGATACGATGAGCTCGTGCGCGAGTGCGACTAAACGTGCGGTCACATCGCAGCACCATGGGCAGCAGATTGACCACAGCTGATAATTAAATGATACCGCTAAATAAGTATCCACCTCTCGACGTGTCTGTGGTTGACTCTCACGGCCACAGACTAATTGTGACCGACTGAGAAAATTGCCCCTTTAACCGGCCACGTCTGCTGAGATTTATGAACTCCGCCAATGTACTTTATCTGCACAGGGAGCCCACTTCGCGATGGAATGTTGTTATTTAAACAATGCGAGACATAGGTTAATGGGCTTGCAGACTACATTGCCCACAGTGCCCGGTGATGGACTGGCGTCCCATCATGGAGCATATTCCTGCCTTGCGCCCTGTGTCTGCCGGGGCAGGCTCCGGCTCACCGCGACCCTGTACAGGACTAAGCGGTTTCTGACAATGAAATGAGATGAGACGAGAGCCCATCGAAATTTACTGCAAAGAAGACCCCTAACCGTGAAATCGAGATGGTATTTTCTCTTTTTTTTTTGCTACAATTCGGCACCGTATCTCTGTAACAGGGGCGGCGCGGTGGCCCAGTGGTTAGCGCTGTCGCCTCACAGCAAGAAGGTCCCGAGTTCGAATCTCTCGGCTCGGGTGCCTTTCTGTGTGGAGTTTGCATGCTCTCCCCGTATCCGCGTGGGTTTTCGCCGGGCACTCTGGTTTCCTCCCACAGTCCAAAGCATGCTGCTGCATAGGTTAATTGGCTCGCAGGCTAAATTGCCCCGCAGTGCCCGGCGATGGACTGGCGTCCCATCGTGGGTATATCCCTGCCTTGCGCCCTGTGTCTGCCGGGATAGGCTCCGGCTTCACCGTGACCCTGTATAGGACTAAGCGGTTTCAGACAATGAGATGAGATGAGAGATCTCTGTAACACAGGGGATCTGCTGCCGCAAATCGGCAAGAAATGTGTTTTTATAATTCTGGAGACAAATGTACCATCATCGTCATTAATAATAATAATAATTGCATTTATAGAGCGCTTTCACCCTAGGGCCACAAAGCGCTGCACAGAGCTGCGGACAGAACAGCACATCAACAACAAGACACGAACGGCAAATCAACAACAACGTTTTTTTGAGATTTTTAAAAAATACAAATCCTAGCTGTGGAGAGAACGGCTCGCCAACAACACCAGGACAGCCCAACCGAAAGATGAAAAGTAGCAACAAACTATGGAAGGACAAAAAAATAAGCGCTTAAAAATAAAAATAATAATCCTGCCACACAACATGGATGGATTAAATGTGGCCAGGATCAATCCGCTGCTGGGTGAAGGCCTTCCTCCCCCCCTCCTGCCGTCGCCGTCTCACATGATCTTGCGTCATAACAATCCGCCTGGCGCCTGCAGATGGCAGACGACACGTAAACCTGACGTTTCCGAGAGCAGCTCGAGCCTTGTCCGAAGCGTTTGCCGTCAAAAAAATACCAGCGTAAAGACTGTGAAAAGAGTTGCTGCTTTTGGGCCTTGGCAAGATAAGTCACGCGTGGGGTCCTTGTAGCGTTCAGCTATGGGCGCGTCTAAAAATATTAGCGATTCTCATCGCCGTGAAAGTAAACGAAAAAAAAACGTTAGGGGGAGGGCAGCGTTCTATTCCGCATCGATTATGAATGCATCACAGAAAGTTGAGCGCAATTTTGGGCGCTATAAATACCGGCGGCGCGAGAGCCTGGTGGCGGGGGACACGCTCTGCTGGACCGCGTGTGCCAGCCCTGCGGTCCGCAAGTCCCGAGATGCGGGGCGGCAGGCGGGGGGAGGGGGCGGAGAGCCGGGGGTAGCTTTGTTCACACGGCAGCCGTGCTGTTCCGTTCCATGGAAACGACAACGCGACCCGGGGCGTATAAAGCCTCGACTCGCTTCCCCGGCAAACTTAAACTGTGACGTAACGGCGCGATACAATAGTCACGCAGAAACCGAGTTCGATTCCAAGCCACCACTAAGATTAGTGGCGCGTAACATCAAAGACAGTTCCGGGCCCCCATTCACAAACCCACACTGAATGGCGTGGTGAAATATGGTCAAACAACCCTTTTGACCGATACGGCGCACAGGGTCTTTCACCCATCAATGGATTGACAAAGATGACGTGAGCCTCAACCTGCAGTGCTCTGCAAAAGTGATTTTTTCACGAGTCACTTCTGGTACTGGCATTGCTTGGCCACCTGGCACCTCAAGCTGAAAACACCTTTCATTCTCCTGCAGTCTACCATTCATCTGGCATTCTCCGGCAGGTTCGGCTCTGCTTGGCTTGGATATTCACCGGGATGAATTAAAAATTGCCAGCGCTGACTTTCCTCTCAAACACCAAATAAAATTTGGGGGGGGGGGGGGTTGGAGGGGGCATAGGGGGGCAGTGTAGGGGTGCGGTGCACCCATCGCATTCGAGACGTATGCCTGACTGGCATCATCGCGGTGAATTTACAACGCACGTCCTATTTGTAAATTCCCACGTCTAAAAATAAGTCATCCATAAACATCCTGGGCTATGGAGCATTGCTTGTTCAAACAGCGTGAAGTTTGCAAAAGCCAGCGAAAAAACTGAGCCCCTGAATGCCGGCTCTCAGTAGTGACTGGCACCCACGGTGGGTGTGGAGCGAATGGGTGTGGGGAGCGGTGCTGGAGCGGTTAGCACGCTGCGTGCGGTTGTGTGTGGGGAGCGGTGGCTCGGCGGTTAGCGTGCTGGGTGGTCTACGAACCCGGCGACCCGAGTTCGAATCCCGCTCACGGCGAACACCAGTGACGATTTTCTGAACCGGTCCTGGGCCTGCCCTAGGTCGACTCCGCCTCAAATGAGTATCAAATGCAGCGTGTGAACATTACGACTTCGGGAGACTAAGGGGGCAGCAGCGGTAGGCTGATCACCCACCTCCCGATGTGCCGTGTCGACTTTCAATAGGTGCTCGCTTACTGCACTTGACCCTAAAGTCCATTAAGGCTATACGGGGGATCTTTGTCTTCTGTATGCGTGGGGTGGGTAGGGGGATTTTTTTTTT
>JAZEWT010000017.1:13791235-13803819 GCA_036362905.1 Mordacia mordax
CACCCCCCCCGAGCTACGCACCCAGTCCGCCCGCGGCTTTCGTTTTCAAATGGCGCATCGGCGCGCTGGGGAATTGCGAGTGAAGTTCGCGCAGGCGCCTCGTCGTCAGTTTATTCAGCGGTGCGGGGTGGCTTGCGTCGTGTCTGTCAAGCCCGTGATTGAATCACCCGGAACACAGCGCGATGTGCGAGGATAAAACCGGTCTGGGACTGGCTCGTGCTCAGACAGACCACCAAGCGTGTACACAGGTGTCGTAATTTCCTTCGGGGACGCGTTGTATTTAACAGAGGGCTGCGCGACAAAAGTTCTTAGTTGTAATGTACTTCAATGTGCCACCGTCTACGCTACCCGCTGGCATTAAACTGCAGTGACCAATATGAAGACAGAGTCAAACAGCCAGCTATGACACACGGTCTGCAGTTAAGTGCCAGCTCACATCTCCCACCAAAAGCCAACCACTTCGCAGCAAACATTTCACTCAATTCCCCATGCCATGTGGTGTCTCCACCACAATCCTGGCAACCTGGGTTTCAAGCCGCATAGATTAATGACCAGTGATTTCTCAGCCTGTCTTGTACCACCCCTAAATCGACTCGGCATTAAATGAGTATCTGGTGACCAAGGCAGCTAAGATAAATCCTCATAGGTGACCGTACCATGCCGAGCTTAACAGGTGCTCGCTAATAGCAATTGTACCGATGACTTGCAAGGGAAAAACATGATATTTGTATACATTTGTCTCACCTGCCTTCTATCGCTCCCGTCGAATCTCGACGGTTTCACATTCCTGCTCACACAGAAACGCGTCCAACCAGTTCGGGTGGACACGCAGTGCCCGGTGTGGACAGTGCGCTCGCGGGCGGCACGGTGGCCCCAGTGGGCGGCACGGTGGCCCCAGTGGGCGGCACGGTGGCCCCAGTGGGTAGCGCTGTCGCCTCACAGCAAGAAGGTTCCCGGTTCGAATCTCGGCTCGGGTGCTTTTCTGCGTGGGGTTTGCATGTTCTCTCCCCGTGTCCGCGTGGGTTTTCGCCTGGCACTCCGGTTTCCTCCCACGGTACAAAATTAACATGCTGCTGCTCACCGCGACCCTGTACAGGACTAAGCGGTTTCTGACAATGAGATGAGAGGAGACCGTGCGCTCACTGCGCCGTGCACGTGTCTGCACCCCACTCTCTCCTGCACCGGTCGCTTGCGCCCACGCCACGCTCCCGTGCCACGCACGCGCCACGCTTGAGCTCGCACAACACTAGTGCCTGCGCTGCAATACAAGCAGCAATTGCGCCTCTTCGATCGAATAATGACGACTCGGAATCGTTACAATTTGTCGAATCATTGTTGCGGCTTTGGAGTGCGCAGACAGTGCAACTGCGTTGGAACTGGACAAGGGCCCCTTGCACTAGCACCGAGTTACGCCACTGCCTGTAGTACTACGTTTTAGACAGAGAGAGTTGATGGATCACACATACAAGTGAAACTTCCAAACTCACTGGCCACGAGTTTGCCAAAAGGACGACAGCACTGCACGTGGGTTATTTGTAGAGCTTTGGGCCCTCTGGGTGAAAATCGCTATATAAATGTAATACGTAATTATTTAAATGCATTCTGGGCAAAGCTTACATTATTTCGGACTGGATTCACTAGTTTCCAACCGCACGCAGCCACACAATCGTTAGTAACATTGCTCAAACATTCTGCTACATGACCTCTACAAACAGAGACCGGAGACTCCGTGAGCCTCTCGTGGACAAAGGGCATTGTTATACACCAAGGCAGCAAAAAATATATTAGTTTGACTCACAGCTCACACCCAAGCAGCAAAAACATGCAAGGTTTACATCGCTAATGTTTAACTGCAGAAGCTGTGCCGAGGAAACGGCAGAAGCCGTGCAAATTTAAATGTATTCATAGCTCTTGGTTAGATATGAATGGCGTTTTTGATATTTTATTGTTGCATTCCTGCAACGAACAGGCACAAAGTCCGCATACTTCTTTTTTCATCCAACATCTATTTCACCTGCCGTGAGATTATCCTTATCGCCGCAATCATCGTGATGTAGCTAACAGAGAACCGATCTGCCTTCCCCCCCCGCCCCCCACACACACAATCCGGCGATGCAATTTTAGTGAGCATGCATGTGATACAACGGCACAGCGCACACCGCAATAACCAATTATCCTGCACGAAATTCCAAAATGAGTGTTCACGGCTGACCGCTGCCACGCAGGTCGTCCTCTGTTGCACCGCGGAACTCCGATGCCGCTGCTGCTCAAGATCCAAGCGAGGCTTAATTTCCCACCGCACACATTTCAGATAGCCGGTAACAATGAAGGTCGCACGTGACTCGAGCGGCTGCAGTGACACCCGGTGTCATTTTCTCTTGTCACAGTTCGCCATGGCTATGGAGACCGGTCACAGAGAGAGGTATACTTGCCGTGGCACCCCTACGGTATGTCGCTCGCTATGGCTGTGGACACCGTGCCACGTGCAACCGACCACATACAGACTACTTCTCGAATAGAAAAGGTTTTTACCATTTCTGGCAATTATACAGGTGTTAAGATTTTAAAACACCAAAATAGACACCTTTCACAAAGTACATGTAGCAAAATATGCAAACAAAAAACGTTTTTACAACATATGCATTGTCCTTCAAACTGATTGGCTTACACCAGACATGGCTTTCTTTTGAGCCTGACTGTCAGTGTTAGCAAGATGTTGCCAAAAGGCAGTCAGCTCAGGACGATGCAATATCAATGCTTTAGTAGCTCAAGTCGAGCTCTTTAAGCTATGGATACTTTTGCCAGTGTACATACGTACACCTCGTAATTGCTGTAACTAAAAGCCAGAGCCACAGACAGGTAAGCTAGCTGTGGCATTCCAGCGGCAGAAATACAATTTCTGGGACGCCGAGCCGGACAGGTGCGGCTGAAATTAACCGGGATTCTCAGGCTTCAGCAGGGGATCGATGCCCCAAGGCTCAGGCAACCAAAAGGGGAAGTGGCTGTGGCGCAACGGGCGCAGAAAAGCGTGCCGTGCGTGCAGCAGTTTTGTGTTGATGCGACGCTGACGGACGCGGTCACAGCGCCGCAAACAGCGCTTCTACGGGCAAAGGCAGAAGGTGGAGGCTCGTCCTTCCCAAATCCGATTGCCCATAATGAATGCCTCCAAGCAACCGTTGGAACAAACAGGGGAATGATTCAATTCGCTTCAATCGGAGGAGTCAGTTCATTTGGAGCCAGATTAGAGGCTGCTGACAAACAAAATATCTGCTGCAAGGGACTGATGAGTAACTGCTGTTCACAACAAAGCAGTCGCTGTGATAATGTGTTTTTTTTTCTTTTTCCAGTAATCAAGCTGCCAGATGTCCACACGACAAGTGTTTTCATCGTAACCCTGACGTGCGTCAATCGGCTCTTGGGGAAGCCGTCACGGGATCTATAATGCCCTGTTTACATCAGCAAACGGTGCACAATGGAAATGCAACACATGGCCCGCGTAAGCTTGCATACAGGTCCTTGGTGGATCGTTCCATCGCATGACATTGACGGAGAGCGGTGGCTTGGGTAGCCCATCATCCAGCAGCAGATTGATCACAGATAATAATATTAATATTTGCACTTCTAGAGCGCTTTTCACCCGAGGGTCACAAAGCGCTGTGTACAGAGTTGTGAAGAGAACGGCATGTCAACACGATGACATTTATTTATTAATATTACGGAGCAATTGCGAGGATTCACAAGATACCTGCCGCATACAATATACACACATCGATATACATCGATTAGTGGACAGCATTCACTGCATGTCACACGACCTTAATGATCGATATTTTAAAAAAAACAGATTCAGTTAAGGTGCCTTCGAGTGTTTTCTTAGATGACGGGCATAATTTAACCATGAAAATTATGACCACCGACGGCCAATTGTGGTATGGAAGCCGCTAATGCGCATGCTAATGAGGCCTTGAAACGAATATTTCCCGCCCAGATTACTGGCCTCACACGCCGAGACCTTGCACCATCATCTCTCTCTGTCCACACGCAGCCATCGATCCCAGGGATCTGAGTGCACACAGCAGACACCACTGCAGTGCCCTCGCAGAAGGTCATTTATTGTGCCGCGCTCTGACAAAGCCCGCAGACGCCGACAAGCAATGGCGCAACCCGACTGATTCAAGGATTTTATTTTGACACGTGGCTTTTCTGTGAATTTGAATTTTAAGAAATTTCCATAATTACGACTATAATTTTTCGCCTCGTTATCAATTTACTGCTGGATGAAGGGTTCTCCCTGCTGTATCAGTCATCGGGGTTGTCTGACTGCAATTCACCGTGCTGACGAGCGTGAATTAAAGAAAGGGGGCAACCCAAGGATTGGTTCAGATCACACGGAGTGGATGTATGCCATAGCTGAAAATCGAATCGAGGCCAATAGCTGTGCTAACTACTGCACCATTGAGCCATCTTGCTTAAAATTACGAGCAATCCAAGTGTTTTTCTTATGGCATCTTGTAGACAGGTACCTGGGATGTGTGCCCCCATGGTCGTCCTGTATGAGTTTAAGATTCAAAAATGAGAACAAAATACGGATTTCAACCAAACATAATTGTATACCTGGCATCGATACAATGTGCTAAGCCGGAAAACCTGACAAGAATTTACACCTTATTAATGGCACTTAAAATATGCGTTAGACAGCCCGGAACGTAAGCCTTTAGATCCGTGTGTAAAATATACTGTGCTTTTAGGGTCGGGTCTCACTTTTTCTGATCGGTCCACCAGCCATAATGAGCCTATAACTTTGAGTAAGCCAAATGGGGCTATGCAACAGAGAAAATGACAACCTCCATAAGAATGTAGAAATTTCCCAACTAGCTCAGGGAAGTTGATGGAGATCAGCATCGATTTCACTCCACATTCATACTCTGTGACATTGTTTATTTAAAAAAACAGAAATTTCAACATCCCTAATGTCAATTCAACTGGGTGAAGGTCCAACTGGAAATAACTACATTTGCAAACCGACGGGAGACACAGAAAATGTTTTGTACAGAAAGTTATTGCTGTAGAAATGACTTTGCAATGCCTTTGGCCGTGTATTTTTAGAAATAGTGATAATCAGACACATCTCAGCCACGCTAGCAGTCATGATATAAACATACTCTAATCGTTTACAACCTTTTGTCGAGATATGGCTCCCCTGTGGCGTGACGGTCACACATCTCCCTTGGTTGTACAGACTGATAAGTGGGAGCGGGGGGATAGGGGAGTCAGGACCAGTTCTGACTTCACCAACCACCAAACTCAGGTGGTGGGATTGACAGCATCGCGCACTGCTCGGCCACCGCTGCGCCCAAGACGTTAATGCCACAATGGAGACAGCGTCTGAGCGCAGAGCTGAGTCACTAGCTGAATACACTGGTGACCACTCATGCATCAAGGAAACGACCTCCCCAAGGTGTTAGGCAATCTGAGCCATCAATTACATGCCTCTCGCACCGACATTCACAAACGCGTCCAAGGCTTGTAGCTCAACACCACTACTACGACCATTCACTGCAACGACCATTTACTGCCACCAACACCATCGTCACACCACCACCACAACCACCAACCATCAAGGGCAATTACCCACATTCACCTGCACAGCGCACACCTGATAGTTGGAGAACACGGGCAGCTAGCTTGCAAGTGGGCTGTGCAAGGCCAGGGTCAACGGCTTATGCCTGGTGTCACAGAGGTATATCGCGCGGGAGTTACAGCACACGTCGCACTTTGGTCTCATCTCATGGTCAGAAACCGCTTAGTCCTGTACAGGGTCGTGGTGAGCCGGAGCCTATCCCGACAGACACAGGGCGCAAGGTAGGGATACACCCACGATGGGACGCCAGTCCATCACCGGGCACTGCGGACAATTTAGTCTGCAAGCCAATTAACCGATGCAGCGGCATGTTTTTTTTGGACTGTGGGAGGAAACCGGAATTCCCGGAGAAAACCCACGCGGACACGGGGAGAACATGCAAACTCCACACAGAAAGGCTCCCGAGCAGAGATTCGAACCCGAGACCTTCTGTCGCACTTTGGTAAACGTGGCAAATCACCAGGATTTGACGTTAAAGACTCCGCGGGATCGTTTGTATAAACACAAAGCAAGCCTGCGGTGGGTGGGTGTGTGTCAGGTGAGAATAACAAAACAAATGTTTCCTGCATCACCGGGGACAACCAGGTCAACCTAGTAAAAGGGGTCTCGCGTTCTCATTGTGCCATCAAGGCAAGAATGAGAAAAGACAGCCGGCGATCTCAGAGGGCTCCCACCTGCTTTAAATAAACGACACTGAAGTGAAAATTGATTTGACCCTGTGCAAAGTGGCTCTGCAGCAAAACCCTTCCCACTTCACGTGGAACCCAGATATATCAAACATGGGCCCTCCCCCATGTATGCCGGATGCTACCAGTTCCTCCAGCCCCCCACTGTGGCCTGATCGGCATGACATTGAACGGTGCGGCCCCCCCCACACACTTTTGTGTGTGTGGCTAAATGTGTCCCCTTTAAATGTATATGTGCTTTACGACGCATGTGTTGATTCTGAAAGCTGCTGAATATACACGTAATGTTAATTTAGTTGTGAGTTGATCAATGAGCAACAGGTCCATACCCGCTCCCCTTAAATAGGTTGTGGTGGATACCTGTGTGAGAATTAATGGGATCGTCTTGGGGCTGGTTCAGTGTTCTCCTGTTTATTGACTAGGTTATTAGATGCGCACAGCTCCACAGGTTGGTTAATGGAAGGGTTCTCAATATTTTTCACCTCAAAGTCCACTTGGCCCACTTGTTAAATGGGGTCCCGATGTGAGCTGCTCAGAGCCCACTCACTGGTCACGTGCTACCGGTTGAGAATTGTGGGAGGAACGTAGTACACGCACTGCCATTTTGGCCATCAACAGGTGAATGAGTATATATATATTTTTTTGGGGGGGGTGGTTGTTCTTATATTATCAAACTTCACTCTAGTCCAAGCGGCCTGGTGAGGCGGTAGCATAGATGTGTAAGCATAATGAAATGCACTTATCAGTTGAATTAACTTCAATAGCTCTCTGGCTGTGCTGCCCGCCTCCTGAATCGGTGAGTGCACGTAGGTGGACGAGCAAGTGGGTGGACGAGCAAGTGGGTGTCCGTCGAATGGGTGAGTGAGCAAGTTAACGACTGCATTGAAACGCTCACCGAGCATCACCACCGGTCAGCTCTTCCTCCACTCACCTTCGCATTGGTAGCCAACGATGCCCCACACGAAGTCGGTGCAGTGCTGGCAGAACGTGGGTTTGGTGAGCGTCACTTTGCGGAAACAGTGTCCGTGAGAGCCCCCCCTCAGCAGCCTTTGGCGACTCCTGGGGCTCATGTCACCTCCGCCTCCTGCTGCTGCCCCTGCCGCCGCAGCCCCTGCCGCCGCAGCCCCGGATAGAGCCCTCGCCCTGTGTCGCCTGTCGGCGCTTGGACTGCCGATGTCGCTACCTCCTCCTCCTCCTCCACCACCACCACCTCCTCCTCCGCTCTCGGCCATGCAAACATGCGCTGCTGAACAATTGCTCCTAAATAAATGAAGGCCAGGGCACTCGCCCTGCCATCCCTCCCCCCTCTCCCCCCGCGCAGCCCCTTTGCCTCCTCAGGTGCGTCGATTAATTGGCCCCCGATGGGGCTGCCACTGAGGTCCCGATCGATGTGGCCTCGGTCAGATCAAGAGCTGCTGTGCCTTTACGAACACCGGCTACACGCGCGAGCAGTTGTATTAATTATAGCCATTGTTAACTGGCTGTCCTCGCTGTCGTGTCGTCACAGACCGCTGTTAATGTATCGCGCTTGTGGCGTGCGCTGTGCGTGCCGTCTACCCTGTGTTCACACACGAGTCACTGCAGTATACAATATATACTGTATGTTGCCGACCGCAGCCGGAAGGCGCTACGAAGCCGTGCCAATTCACCCAACAAGACCTTTAAAAAAATATATAATTACTAACCCAGACAATGCGCTACTTACGATGGTAATAGTCTGTGACAGCGTGAGGACGGTCCCTAGCAGACACGTTCCCAACCTCCTAACTCGTGCGTGCACCACGCGCCTCGCGACGCCCAACGAGGCTGGGGCCGAGCCCGGATCAAACCTCCAGATCGTAAAAGGGTACCGTCCAGACCGGGTCCTGATCACGGTTAAGAATCCGGCTCCAGCCCAGGTCTCTGGACGACGGCACCCAACAACAACCAGCGGCGGCGGCGGCAGCAGCAGCAGTAAGCGGCAGCAAGAGCCCGCGGTGCCTCGGTTGTTGCAGCAGTGGAGCCACGCGCTCCGGAAGAGCGCCGGGCCACCCCCACCTCCTGGTAGCTACGCCCATTCATTGGAGGCCCTGCCTCCCCCCCCCCTAGCAGCCAAGACGCATCCTCTAGCATGCCTCGCCCCTCATCACGTAAAGCCCAACACGTCGCCATGAATAATAATGATATATTGCCTTCAAAGAGAAGGGGAATATGTATGCAGTATGAGCGTATATTACAAGTGACGTTTTTTTTGGGAAATGGATCTTCGTTAGACACGTCACTTGCTCTATATATCGTTTCGAGTCATCAACGGACGTGTTGTGGTTTTCTGTGATGAATGCTTTTTGGACATATGATGGCAAAATAAAGAGACTTTAAATTCCTCTTGTTTTGACTGGGAAAATTGGAGGCACAGCATTAAGCTGGGCGAGGCAACAACACATTAAGTTGCACAGGCACTTTGAGCAATTGGATGCTGTAATTGCAAGTTTCTAATGCAACGCTCTGTCGTAAATATCATGGCCAAATGGAATCAAGGTCATTGATGGTAGAAGGTAAGGACATAGCTCCCTGCATTATGCTTTTGCACCACTGCCCGCGCAATATCAACAAAACATCTCTTAAAACGTAATATAGAAACAATTATGGGTAACGCATAATCTCAACGAGATGAGACTTTCTCTAAACGTGGTATTTATTTCTCATCTTCGAACGTTTCGACAGCCGGACTCTGATGATACATTTTGAATCCTTGCCCAGTCCACGCGCCACTGTCATCTCAGGTTACATGCCCAGGTGATCCCAACGCCGCACGCACACATTGTCCTTTATTGCGGGGCAATTTGTCCCAGAAAAAAAAAACTGCCAAGGGTTAAATAGGTCTCAAGGTCGTTATAGACGTGACACTGAATGGCTGGCGCACGGGTGTTCATGACAAGAATTCTAGCACAAATCTACCACGTGGAATATACCAAAAACATGCGACTTCATTTACCCCCCTCCCCTCGCTTCAGCATTAACTGTCACCCACGAGCAGTCTTAACTTAGTAATGCACTGCTGAAACAACGGTTCCTCGGCCTCTTGCTTTTCCGAAACAAATAATATCCAACAGCATTTGTTAATGCAAAGGAGCGCTGTACCGGCTTCGACCACTGAGGTCTCATCAACCGAGTCAGACTCATTAAACAAATGCTGCCGTTACCGGACGTGATGGGCAAGGGCACTCCATGCCGTCCTCTCCACAGCTCTGTGCAGCGCTTTGTGATCATCGGGTGAAAAGCGCTCTGGAAGTGCAATTATAATTATTTAAACGATTGGTGCTGGATAATATTGGCTTGAAAGGTAATGCAGTAGGCCGATTGACTATTTGCAAAAAGTATGTTACAGTAACGCCTAACATAGGTAATGTTTCGGTCAAGGGACCTTCTTCATAGTACATTCAAAAAAACATGTATCAGCCGTGAAAAATAATAATAATTGCACTTCTAGAGCGCTTTTCACCCGAGGGTCACAAAGCGCTGCTCAGAGCTGTGAAGCGAACGGCACGTCAGCAACAAGGACATATCAACAACGATATCATTGTCGTATGCCCTATCAGGAAGGGCCATTGCTCGAAGCGTCGTTTGTGCTCTTATACGTGCCAAGAATAAGGGCCGTTGCCTGAAACGTCTGCCCATGCATATGTCATGTCTACCCAGGCCCCTCCCGGCGGGCGACACATGCCCAGCCCCCAGTTTCAATTTCCCACACGCGATGCGCAAGGCCGTCGGTGGGAACGCGGCGGCGACCAATCGAGTGGCTCCCCGCCGTGCGTCACGCGGGGCCCGGGCCCCCCTGTGCTGTCTAGGGAATTCGGTGCAGGGGCTGCGCTACGGAGGGATTTGATTTCCCACCGCTGATAATCGGGGGAGCGCCACTTGTGAGCTGTTGGAAATTGAGCGGTGACGCACGTCGTGTGTGGACGAGAGATGATTGATGTTGATGGCATAGCAGGCAACGTCCGCCTTGTAATTGACCGATATCTCTCGTTTAATTGGCTCACTTTAGAGAGTATTTACATTTACTGCCTTCTTTACAATGTACGGTTTCGTAACCATATTTTGTTGCGTATGTTTACGTGCGTTCCAATTACGAAATGTATCACATTTGCAGGAACTGGCCCAGGCGCCTCATTAACAAGAGTAACGATCCAGCTGTCATTAGTAGCAACACCAATTCATTTATTCAGTATGCGTGAAAAAGCTGTTAAAATACATTTCCTGTAAAACCAAAATTATCCCAAACGAAAATCATAACCCTCGTGGGCTTGATTGACTACACTGATGGCTCCATATCGTCAGGATAAAATGTCATTTCACTATTGTCAAAACTAGCAGCAAAACTGCTCCGGAAATTGACAGCAGTCAAAAGACGATTCTCAAGTCACCGCAACAAGGATTAGGCACTTATACTAGGACTCCCACGCACTCAATATCCTAATTCTATTCATAGATTTGTAATGTGTTTGCGAGCAGTAGCGGGTGACCCAGGTTGAGATCACGTACATTTTTAAACCATCTGCTAAGTGTAACACGCTGGACTATATTTTAAACATGTGCCGGTTCCCGTGTGCAGTACAGTGCGTGAGATGTTTACGTCTGTTGCGAGCCACGACGGTAGCCGCAGAGTTTAGCAACGCGAGTTTCCACTAGGGGGCATGAGAATGACTACAGTGTATATTTTTTTTGCGTGGAGGAAACCCATCGAGAGAAGAAGTGTTGAGAGTGGTTTTTCGAGATAAAGGTACCCATTTCTCACGCCAATGACACGCGCGCGAGGGCTGTCAGTACCGCGCCGCCGTGAGAGCGTGGCCACTCATCTCGAGTGCGGTTGTCACCAATATGTCGAGATGATGCTCGGATGTATCAGCGCTGCCGTAGCGTCAGAGATGCCCTCCCCCCCTCCCCTTGCTCTCGGATGGGTCGGTGGTACAGTGCTGTGTGTCTGAGCTGAATGTGTGACGCTTGCTGGCAGTGGGATAGCAATGTCATGAACACACTGTACTGGGTGAAAGTAGTAAATGTTGTATTGGTTGGAACTAGATGCCGTGGGTAGATGAAACAGGACTGCTTAATAAAGGTGCTGTAGAATTATGTTCACTGTACTGGCCGGGGTAGAAATGTGTTAAGATGCTGACCGTAACAGTTGTCCGATATATATACTGACTGAGATGATAGTCATCATGGACGAACTGAGATGATGACTATCATGATGACTATCATCTCAGTCAGTCCATAGCACCTGGGTTTGCTCCATGACCTCGTTAACAGCGACCTTTCAACACTTCGCGTGGCCTCAAAGTGCACCCAGCCTGGCACAGGCGCCCTAGGGGACATCACCGCCATTTATTGGCAAACGGCGGTCGCTGTGAGATGGTGTTGACAGTTTCTGGTTGTGTGACGACCCGTGCTGGGTGAGACAGTAGCTGAGAGATATTTAAAGGTTCAGTGGTAACCGATATGCCGGCTTGGGACCGTATGTGCAGCCCCCCTTTTTTGTTGTTGTCAATCCACTGCTGGATGAGGGACCTCTCTCTACACCGCGCGGGGGGACACATGTCAAGTGATTTGACCATACTTCGCCATGCTGACCAGTACGGCTTGGCGTGCAGCATAGTGCAAGCACCGTGCATTTAACCGCACTGCCCTATAAAATCCCACCAAGTTGGCTCACAACCTATAACGCCTGTGTTGCAGTAGTGTCTGGCTGTTCACTGATGAATGAATGTTATTAGATGGGTCTGTTATGCACGATCTAAGGCCAGAAAGACAAGACAGGTTGACGGGCGGTTACATACGGCTGGTCTACTTAACTATCTTGAGACTTAATGATTGTGACAGCGGGCACCATGATATTTCTTGTTGTTATAGAGGCTGGTTAATATAGCATAGTCAGTGGTGCCTGTCAAGCTGCTTGTTGCATCAGCAGTGACAACTAGAACACAGCGGCGGGGCCAATGTATTTTAATGATTCGAGTCCAGCACTGCGCTATTAGAATTGGACACAATTCGTTGCGCGACTAGACTTAAAAGTGGATTATTTGATCGCTTCGCCACTTCGTGTGTGTGTGTTTCTGTGTCGATGAATCGCGATTATATTCGGGGCAATGATCGACCCCCATTTAAGCGCTTTTAAATTCGAACGGCCTCTAGTGGCTGGTCGACGCGAGCCGCTTCGCATATATTTTTTTTAGTTTAAATACAATTTCAAAGGCAGTTGCGCACGATCGCACGTTAAA
>JAZEWT010000017.1:13804425-13823178 GCA_036362905.1 Mordacia mordax
GGCATTGGTACCAATGCCCCTTAGCTGATGGTGGGGAGGAGGAGGAGGGTGATGATGATGATGGTGGTGGTGACCCTGGTGGTCAGCAGCTCCTGCGCAGTGCCAGATTTCAAAATCCGAGAACCAATTTGGCTCCTTCGTATACCTCGACAAATCCCGCTTGTGTAGATTACATTCGCATTGTTATTTGGATCGGCGATCATCCAAAAATAAATGATCAGCGAGTGAAAAGGCAGGATTAATTAAAGCCAAGACTGCGGACCACTACCTGATGATGTTGACGGACAGGCTGTGGGGTAGGAGTCCGGGTTCAAGGGTTAATGGATTTCGGGGTTCGTTTCAATTAACTTGAGACACTACCAGCCACCAGATATTAGTACAGAGACAACAGTCATCTCGCATGTGTCATACTCGCCTGAGTGCGTGTGAACCAAGTGTTTTAGACATTTTTTTTTGAATAATGATGATTATTTGAAGCGTCCGCGCTCGCCATGTTACGCGAGTTGCTCGGCCCGTGAGTGAATACGAAAGATAATCTTTTGACAGGAAACCTAAGCAACTAAACGGCTACAGATTAATTAACTACGGCGCGAAATGCGAAACTTGATTTCGTGATTTATGGTCAAGTTAAGACTGCGCCGGAAGAGACTGGATTAGGTCAAAAATTGCAATTTCAGCCACTCGATTATCAAACCGTTATTGCATGAACTTTCAATCACACGGTACAGTACTCAATATTTGAATGCGAGAATTGTTCCAATGGATTTGTACAGTTTTCCAATACTACAGTATAACGTATCTGATTACAGCTGCCCAACCCGTGGTGCCTTCACGCATACCGCCTGCTCCCAAGACAGCGCGAATTGCCCAGTCTACCCGTAACGGTGCGTAACCCGCTCGCCACTGAATTCTTTATATTGTACTGTACCATACCATACCCACGACTTATTTTAAACCATTCAATTAAGGCAGTCACAAGCGCTTTGGTCTAAACCCAAGGAAACCAGATATCGTTGCCAGGCCGGGTCGGAATGGTAAGACGCGGGGTCACCCCCAAATTGTCCGCCCGCCCGGGACGGTCGAAATTGTCCCGTGAAAAAATAAATTTAACAACGACCGGACAAACATGTCTAGCGAGCAGCCATGAAACAAAATGGTTGCACGGCTTATTCTTTGCACGGGCCTTGAGTGGGTTTTTTTTTTGTAAAAGCAGGCACGGACCCCGCGTGCGGTCCTTTTGTGTGGGTAAGCAGCCGGCTGGCCTTTGGATGTGATGGAGAGATGGGGGCCTGGGAGGAGGGCGAGGAGAGCCCCCTGAAAGACGGCAAAGCTTTAGCCCGGGGGGTCTTATTAGCTCCCCTTTGTGGCCGCTAGCTTCTGAAATCAACTCATTTCTCGCGGCAGAAGGCTAACGCTGGGTTTGGCCCTGTGACCGACTCCGTGGACGCATTAACATCGATCAATTTAAGCCGCTTTAACGGACTAGAGAATAATAATAGAGCAGATTTCATAAATTGTGAAAATGAAAGATAGGCGAAGGAGGGCACCATTATAAGTAGTTAGCCTTATTGGTAGTGGTGCCACATTGGTTGGTAACAGCTGAGGACTTTGACATGATCTTGCCATTCATTATGTAAATTATTGCCATCGGCTTTAGTAAACCAATTAGGCGGTGAGTGAGCGGTGGAACGTAGCTGTTTTACCATACAAGTTGCACAAAAAATCTGTACTTGTTCTGTATGGATTGGGTTCGGCCCCATTGAAGCCACAGGCCTATAAGGCACACTTCAACCTAACGCTCGCCATGTACTTCCGCTCTTACTGTAGGGATCAATGAGGATTTACCCTTGAGATGGAGCGACGTCATATAATGGGAAACGTTTTTCCGCTGTCTGAGGAAGGCAAGCGCTGTGCACGTGCGGCGGTGCCTGTGGGGGGAGGGCAAGCAACCCGGGAAGGCTGCGTGCCGGTCACGGCTGCGGGGGTCACCATGGAAGGCACCATTGGCCCGTGGAGACTCCCAGAAGAGAATGGCAGGGCTATGGGCAAGGTAAACGGGCACTGCCCACTGGTGGCCCTGCAGCAGGCGGTGGCGCAGATCCCTAATGGGGGTGAGATGGAGAGCGACCCTCCAGGCCTTACTGTTGGTGAGCCTGCATTTGACCTCATTTGCAAATTCACTTAATCGCGTGAAGTTATACACATGTTTTCGATAGTTATATGTTCATGATGCTGACATTACACAAATAATGTAGACATATAACAGCTGTAAAGTGTACTAATCAAAGTTTTCAACAAATGTGATCATAAGTTAACAGTTAAAAAGTGGTATTGTTGTCAAGTGAAAGTGAAATAGTAGTTTAGCCATAACAACATTCAACTCATGGACCACTTTGCTAGACTCTCGCCTCTTGTACCAGGTAGCCCCACTTCATTTGTTTAATAGTCAATCCTCTTCAGGCAAGTTATAGAATGATGAATACGATCCAGTGTTTGCTGCCTAAATAAGTGTCACTGGAAAACATTGTTTCAAAAGGCCTATATGCTGTTATTTTTTGCCCACAAGCCATCACGACAACATAACATTTTGTATTCTGAATGTGTGAGAAGTCATAGTTGATATTTCTGAGGCTCGGCATGGGCTGATGGTACTCTATCTGCCTTGTAAGCTGAAACGTTTTGCCATCCCCAACAGTGGCCGGATGCCAGACCCCACCTCATTCCCAGCCTACACCAGAAAAAGCATCTGGGTCCCCAGAGATCAAGCTAAAGATCACAAAGACCTACCTTAATGGAAAGGCCTTGTTTGAGTCCTCATTGTGCGGGGAGCTGGTGGTGACACCTGAGCAGCCTGGCCAGCAGCAGCCGAAAGAGAGTTCGGCAGCTTCGGGAGCAATCCTCAAGCAATCGACGGTGTTACGGGCTAAAGGCCGGCCACGTAAACTGCAGCCAATGAAAAGTCCACCTGGGTCGGGTATTTCTATGCCACCTGTATTGCAACATGTGGAGGCTTGTGCCATGGTTGCACAGCCAGTGCGCCCCTTAATACCACCGATGCCCACCACTCCTCCCTTGCCTGTCAACAAGCCACCCATGCAGTTGACGCCGCAAGAAAACAGCGTGAGTTTTTTCGTGTTTTTTTTAATCTATTTGCGTGCGTTTCTGTACGGATGCCTCGTATTGCAGTGTCATGCCTCAACTTTGCTCGAACTAAAGGAGTGAATCAGTTGAAAAGCGAAATGGTGTAAACAAGTTTTTTAAAGTATGTTCTGTGAATCATAAAATTCGTAAAAACATTGGTCATTATCATATCAATGGCTCGTTAAAGTGTCAATTACTTAATATGATGAGAGAAAAAATGCTTCACGTGTTAATGGCGTTCCTGAGTAAATCCGAAATCCGTTATCATCCTGCAGGTGGCAGTCCTGCCTAAGTGGATTGTTGCGTGTGCATGTTGTGCTCTGGGGTGATGTGGTAGTGTGATTAATACTTGTAAAACATTAGTGTTTCCTGTTTCTCACATTCCATATCTATTGCACCGATGACAATGTGCAGCTGCGCCTTGTGTGGGTTTTCTGTAGGCCGGCTAAGCTCAGATATGCACATGTTTTGCACTTAATCACAAGTGCAGTTTTCCCAGCTCTGTGATGATCGGGCATAGTGCGTCCTTCCTGAAATAAGTGAAATAAGTAAGGAGGCAGTAAGGGTTGGTGTTGCGGGTGTGCAGGATTTGTATTCTATCGGAGATGTGGTCTGGGCCAAGATCAGTGGACACCCCTGGTGGCCCTGTATGGTGTCCTCTGATCCCAAGTTGGACATACATATGCGCATCAAAGGTGAGGACTCCATACTGTTAAGAAATACATTTACATTGAATACATTGGCCACCTACCACCATTTTCAGTGTATTTTTTTTCATATACATTTGGAACTATGAATAATTAAATCTGCAAACTCTTGTTTTTGTAATTTAGCACTTAATTTAAAATATATATTTATGATCATCACCGCAGTTTCTCAATGGTGTCTTTAAATTCTATGTTGTCATTTTTTTTGTAAGGCAAGGTATCTTTGTATTTATGCATCAGTAGAGGGATAGTTTATAAGGCGATCATATGTTATACGGTAGTATTAGAGGTTTTCTGAGGGTTCAGGTTGCATTTCCACAGTTATACCAGTGATGATAATTAAAAAGTGTAGTGTGGAGTACAGACTTGACGATGGGCATTTGGTTATTGTACTGCTTATTTAAAATGCATTATTTCAATAATTCTGAAAATGATTAAAGTCTGAACATTGATATATAGATTTGAGAATTCTAAGCAACATGGACTGGGATTGAACCGCAGCAATAAGAATCGGAAGTGAACTAAATGATTTAATCCAATTCAAAGCGTTGTGAGGCAGGGCTGGGAAGTTTCACCTGACTTGCTTAACTTGTATAGTGAGAAGATTTTGAGAAAAATTGAAGGTTTGCCAGGGTTGATAATTGGCCGACAGAATATGAATAACCTGCATGATGCAGATATAGTTTTCTTATCGGTTTGAGAGGGAAAGCTTCTAGAAATTCTGGATAAGGTTTTTAGAGAAATTCTAGGAAAATAATACATTGTAATTTCAAAGAAGAAAAGTGTACCTTTATGCAACATCAAAATATAAAAATTTAAGACAAGTCAATAAATTCAACTCTATGGGAAGCTGGATAACATCAGATGGTAAATGTGATCATGAAATAAAATTGAGGCTAGGGATGGCCAAAGATAGCCTTTTCAAAATGAAAACGATACTGATAAATAATTACATTTCTATGGGGACGAAACTACTACTTTTCCATTGTTACTTTATACCAGTTTTCACGTATGCATCAGAATGTTGGGCAATATCACCAAGCAATTGAAATGTGATTCTTTAGACGCGTCTTGAAGGTATCTTTGAAAAAGTTACTTCTCAAATGAAGAAATTTTGTCAAGACTGAAATATAGAAAGAAGGTGTTGAACGACAATAGGAGGAGACAATTGAAGTTTCTCGGGGATGTTTTGAGGAAGGAGGAAATAGAAAATTTGGTTATAACCGACAGATTTGAAGGAAAGAGAGATCGTGGACAACAGAGATTAACTTACGTCAACAGTCGAGATGAATAAACATTATCAACAACGGACATTCTTTAAAGTTCAAAGGGCAGAGATTTGTTGAAGACCATTGTCACCAACGTCCTTTAGGATACGGTACCTAGGAGAAGAAGAATATTTTTTATATTTACTAGTTATATCTAAATTATGGTAATGAAATCGTCATGTGTTATTTAGGCTGATAGGTCTTACAAAACCATAAAAACAACACAGAAAATAAACTACAAATGAGACTAGTATGTCAATTATTACAGCAGAAAATACCCAAGTACTGAATGCGGGATGCCAGCAAAAGTAATTAAATGTAGACCTCAGATTCTCACAATTATCTAAACTTTTTTCCCACCCGCTTTCCCTCTTGTAACCCTGGTACACAATTGCTACTCAGTAGGGCAGGTGAAGTCCGTCACAAGGCAGTACCATGTGCAGTTCTTTGGGGAGGCCGCAGAGCGAGCGTGGGTGAGCGACCGCTCACTGGTGATGTTCTCGAGCGTGGAGCAGTATGACCTTCTGGTCTCTGAGCTGGCCAAGCGGACATCCTCAGCCAGCGAGCGGGCCAAGGTGAAGCCTCTGCATGACACCTGCATATGTCCTATCACCAGACCGTGTGGTTTCAAAGGGCACTGAGCTTGACAAGTGCTGTAGTGACTTGGCGCTGTAGCGACTTCTCTGCTACTCAGTGGCAAGCAGCGGCTGTTGTGGTTGAGTGTAAATGTAATTTGTGTTATTCTATGATACTGCCATGACCTTTCTGAAAGGCAATCATATATAATACACCACAATGTCTAATCATAGTTTTGGTGGCGGGGGGGTTATAGTGATAACTTCAGAGCTGACTTGACCATGCCATCAACTCTGATTCCTCTAAAAGCATGGTTACTCAGTGTATAGTTTACGTTTTTAAGCATCACTCCCTCTTATGACTTCTTAAACGTAGAAATCTTTTTTATCACTGGTAGAAATATACTTTTCATATCCAACAACCAGTTAGCTTTTTGAACCAGTAACTTACAATTGTTAAAGCAAAGCAAATCTTCGACTTGTTTTTAACTTAAGCTCCCCAAAAGGCACATTAGTCATCAATGGGGGTAAACATTTTATCAGTATTTTTCTGGTAATGGGTCAGACACGTATTAATAAAGAAAAATTTATCTAAAATCGATGAAGACCGCTTAGAATATTTTTGCATTTTCAACACGTGTGCTGGAAGGCGCTGGACAAGCAATGGCTGTTAAATCTTTACCACGAGTGTGTGTTCGTGCACCGCAGATCTTGAAGCCGATGGCTTCGCGCGTGCAGGCTCAGTGGTTCGTAAGCATTGCTGAAGCGGAGGAGGCAGCCGCACTGTGTCGCGAGGAGCGCAACGAAAAGTTCACCTTCATTTACTTCGATGTGAAGCCGAAAGAGAAGGGCCACCACAAGGGGCACGTGTCTTCCTCGTCACGGAAGCGAAAGTCAAAGGACTCTGTGGACTCTGAAGCTGATATGGTTGACCTACACGATAGGAGGCATGAGTTAGACAGGTGAGAGATCTGCTTAGTACACACACAGTAATATGTCAATGAGCTATGACAGCCTTACCTTATAGCAAATTTGATCTTGCATTGGAACATGCCAGATGGCTTAGGGGTTTTATATTGTCAGCTGGCATCGTGGTAATGCTGTGTTCAAATGTGGATTTCAGTCACTGACTAAACTGCCTTTTCAGTTGGCGAGAGTTGATGGTATCAGCCCGATCACAAAGCCTTTGTTGGCTTCAACATGTTCCAATTCTGAGAACATTGTAAAGTTTCAGTTTGAGTGTCTTGCAACAAATATCTCAGTATTAATGTCGGTCAGAATGCGAAAAAGCTCGTGTGTTATCGTTTTCCTGAGGCTGTTCGCTGACATCCTAACTTAGGATGATGTTACACTGCTTTTTGTGAGTGTTCCAAAATAAAACCAACTACAGCTCAGAACGTGATGCTATTAGCACAACACTGTATTGTAAACACTGAGCTGCCTCTAAATATACACTCGCTTCAGTTTCATATGTTTATTTGGACTTTAAAGATGCGGTGGTTGTGAAATACTCTATGTAATATTTTTGGCTATAACATGTGGCTTCTGAAAATGTGGTCAAAGTTAAAATATGAAATGACGTTATTAGAATGTAATAGTTTCCTTATAAAATATTCATCTCATCTCTCATCTCATTATCTGAAACCACTTAATCCTATATAGGGTCACGGTGAGCCGGAGCCTATCCCGGAAACACAGGGCGTAAAGCAGGAATACACCCGACGACGGGACGCCAGTCCATCGCCGGGCACTTATAAAATATTCGTATAACAAAAATAAATGTAAAAAGCTACATTTATGCAATATATTTTCACAAATGTGGACCAATGCTCCCTCTCGCTTGTAAAATTCTATAAGTCTTGAAATTATATCTAGAAGTTGAGTATCTCTCAGAGGGCAGAAAAGGAAATCAACTGTTTCCCTCACACCAAGTAATCCCCAAAGCTTTTTTTTGCAGCTAAAATTCCCAGGAATTACGGCGAATAATAGCTCTGTTTGTGGTGTGTGGCTCTCTAGGAATCTCCCACTTTTGTCATCGGGCACTCGCCGTGGAATGGCGACATTTGGTGACAATGACCATTGTGCCATCATCTCCTTATTCTGCCCCCACAGGACGCTGGACGGTGGAGGCAGCCCGACTGCAGCTTCAGCGTCCAGGCAGAAGCAGGATGGTGTCAGCGGCGGCGAAAACCACGAAGTCACGAGGGCCGGAGGGCGCACCAATGGGGGTAGCGCGGCAGGCCTCACGCCGAAGAAGAAGCGTGGCATCCGAAAGAGTGATACTGCCGCTGCGCAGTTCATCGTCTTTTGCCAGAAGCACCGCGAGCAGGTAATCGATACCCTGGCTCGTTGCCTTGAAAATCATGTCGTGGCACACAATTGGCAAAGGGATATTATTATGTAATTGTATCATTGCATAAGTGCCCACGCTATCAATAGCTTGTGTATGAAGTGAACTGTAATTAACCGGCACGTGGTTTTACATGCAGATTTTGACGTGGTTTCTGACTTCCGTGTTAGCTTGAAGTGCAACCCCGTTGAGAGCTCTGTTTTCAGTAGTAATTCTTATTTGCCAGGGAGATGGAAAAACATCATGTAAAAACAAATTCCTCCCTACGATTGTAAGTCCAAAAACGTGCTGCTGCATAGGTTAACTGGCTTGCAGATTAAATTGCCCGCAGTGCCCGGTGATGGACTGGCGTCCTATCGTGGGTATATCCCTGCCTTGCGCCCTGTGTCTGCTGGGATAGGCTCCGGCTCACCACCACCTTGACCAGGACCAAGCAGTTTCTGACAATGAGATGAGATTGTAACGTTTACCCTTAATGGTTTTGGTTAATGCAGCCACCTCGGGTGTATCGCCCTGATATATGTGCTCTACCATCTTCGAAACCGTATTATCAAACCTCCTTTGTATGATTGTTTTATTTGCACGCGTATCCGCTTCACCTGTGTGTTTGCGCTCATGTGCTGTTGTCCATCCTGCCCAGCTGGTGCAGGAGCGTCCGGAACTGTCCCCGGTGGAGGTGGAGGAGGCGCTGATGACGCAGTGGGAGATGTTGACGGAGAAGCAGCGCGCTCGCTACAAGTCCAAGTTTGCGGGCAACGCCGGGTTTATGGTGCCCACCTCGCATCACACGGCCGTGTCTGGAATTAACTCACCTCCAAAAAAGAGGGACCCTTCCATCGTTAAAGGTGCCTAGCCCACAGCTGGCGTCAATGCTTGTGACACGGTTATCACAATATCCATCCCTTGCGACGCGTCGTGTTACGTCTTTCGAAATGTACCCAATATTCTTGTGTTACATTACAATTTAACAGGTTATAAGCTCTCCATGCCTGATTGCGATACACATTGACTAAAGAACATTGACGATTGCTTTGAAAAGCTGCTCTCTCGGAACATTGTTTCACATTAATATTTTGACCTGAATATGTGTGCATCACACGAGACCTGCAGAGATTCAAATGAAGTTTTAGATCTCGTGTGTGTTCCAGGTGGCAGAGCACGCTGAATAAAAAGCGCTGTTCATTATTATTTAACAAACGGCCTTATCCAGGGAGACTTGCATTATCACACACGTACATATATATTACAGATTGCCCAGTGTTGCTGATTGCCAAGGTGTTGTTGTTGATGTCAAATCTATAATGGGTCTTATTGTTTAACAGTAATGAGAGTTGAGCGTGTAATGACCTTAATTGAATGCAGGATACTGATAAACAATGCAAAAGTGAACCATGGTTGCTAGCGAAAACTGGCCCCTAAGAAATCCTTCTTTAGCAGAACGGTTTCCATTGCAAACCGTCATTGCCTCTTCGCAATAGAAAATACGGTGTCGTTCATGTTTGCTTGCCGTGACCGTTCTTATGGCATGTACCCAGCCACCTTCATCACTGCCACATTGGACGTGTGCTTAAATGCGTACATATTTCCACACAGCTCTCGGAGCAGAGAGCCAAACTTCCTTGCTGCGCAGGCCGCAGACAGGAGAGTCCTCTGTAGAGGAGAGTGTCCCACGCAAGAGGATACGCAAGGAGCCCAAGGTATGGGAGCGTGGCCTCGTGATCGAATACTCTTTGTGGTCAATTTATGTAAACCTGCTGCCTTGAAATGCATGAATCCCAAATAAGGTTATAGTTGATTGCATGGCTCCTTTTAAACCGAGTGTCTAGTTCTTTTAGGCAGTGCAGAGAACTCTGTTGCACATAATGCTATGTAAGACCCCACTATGTGGTGTCAGCAGTTAATACAATAAGGATTAAGGTTACTAGTGTCCCAACAGTAGTTTGACATATACAAGACGCACATTTTGCTGTTACACATATGTTTCTTTATTCAAAAGAAAATAAACATTAAAAAATAAGTTTATAGTGTTCCATAACAGTTTTTTTTATCAAGGATCTTGCACACCCACTCTACAATTTCCATTATATTTTTTACAATGCCTTTGGCTAACAGCTACTTGCCTATGCCTCCAGTCTACTGGCGACAATTGAAATATCTGGACTTTTTATGTTAGTCTTCTGCACGCTTGTAAGCAAATAGTAAATAAATTCTCAGGGTGAGTGATTGCCGTCGGAGGTTTAGAGAGTGCTCCATTTTTTTGCCACGTGGCTCTTGACACCTGGTTTGTTCACCAGACTGAAGTTTTGCCCACATTGGCTGAAAAGGGGAAGTCCGTTTCATCTCTGCCTGTGGATTCTGTACAGCCAGGTGAGTTTGTTTAATGATTGTTTTGATCGACATTAACATTGTATCAAATCTAAGGAGCGACCCCTTTCGTTCTGTCCCAAAAAGAACACGTTTTTTATAGAAATAACACGTAAAAAAACAAGAATCTCAGCAGAAACCTCACGTGCCTCCCGCAGCGGTGGCGAAGCTGTCGGACGCGTGCAAACCGCTGAAGAAGAGGAGCCGAGCGTCCACCACAGATTCCACAAGCCCATCTGAGTGTGATGATGAAGGGATGCTCCCCCCGGATGCAGAGGTGATGCTCGCGCCGCTCAATTATTTCCTGTTTATTTTACGTGAACGCCTCAGCCATACACAGTTGCACGTCAGACTCCTCAAGTTGTCAGCATTTTGCACGGGTTCACAATATAAAAATCCAGCTATCTCCTGCACACCAGCTCGTATATCAAGTTTTATCCACGTTTGGTTATTATTAGTCATGATAATAACCACTGGCCCTAGAAAACTTCTAGCAATGTGTCCTGCTCAAGCCCATATTCTTCTCTTCACAGGCTCGAATACATCTCCATCTTGCGTATGTTGTCTAAGCACTATGTTCCTGTTTTTGTTTGCGAATTGTTACACATCTAATAAAAATGTCATTTGTATAAGAATGCCTTGTTGAGTTCCAAGAGTATGTCCAGTAGTTTCCTACATTGAGATGCTTGACCGATGCCTCTATGAATTAATCGTTTGTTCGCCACCTATTTACACCTGGTGTGGTATAAAAACCACCCTTGCTAGGGAAGTAAAGGCAGTTGGGCGTCGTGCTGACCACAGCATCCCCTCCTGCACCATGCTGGCCTTAATAGGTGCTCCCTAACAGCAGTTGCACCAACAGTCCGTTAAACGCTACACGCGGGACCTTTGTGTTTATCGCAGGCTTCACCGGCGGGCCAGGGTGAGGCTGTCTACCAGGAAGGAAGTGAAGACTCCCAGTCGGAGGGCAAGCGAGGCAGTAGTAAGCGGGACCCCCTGTGCCTGGTAATGCCACGTGTGTTTTTTCCGCTGTACGGTCCCAATTATACTAGGGTGAGGTTACATTTCGTTTCGTATGTTCCAGGCCTTTTATGGACACAGAACTTTGTCGACATGCCAGTCCGCTGCTAGATACGAGCCTCACTATCCCGTCTGGGTCGTGGGAGTTATTTAACCATACTTCACCACGCTAGGCGGTGGGAGTTGGAGAAGTGCGTAATTGCAATCGCCTTTCGAGTTGCCGTTCAGCAACAATAAACACAAACTGAGCTGTTTATTCACCCAGGGAAGCCACTCAGCTTCTCAAGTGTGGCTTTCTACGATGCGTAAAGACTCCGTGTCAGAGGGGTCCAGCTATTACATGTCCATAAAAATATACCTAAGTAAACATTTCCTCTTACATACCAAGAAGATAAACGATGTGATATATATATATCGTGCCTAAAATGTGTATGTTAACTCCAATAGTTTAGCAAAAACATGGGGAAAAACACATGAGTGAATAACACGGGGTTATGACAAAACCCTAACATAAATAAGACTCCATGGGTTATGTTGACAGTGGTGTATAAACACAAACCCAAAAGCCTAAAAGAAACATAGAGTAAGATAACATCTCTGGCAATATATTTGACCACAGGCATGCGAGAAGACCGGTGGCACCTTGGTGTCTTGCGAAGGCCAGTGCTGTGGGACATTTCACGTGGAATGCTTGGGTGTCCAATCAGCGCCTGGTGACAAAGTCAAGTGCAACGAGTGCTCCACAGGTGACCGAATGCTTACTTCGCATGCAAATAGATTTGCAAACGCAGGACAATTCCTTGCGGTCAGCAGCACGCGGCAGCTTTAGTGCCACGTGGGTGCAAGGTATATGCATGTGGCTCAGTTGGCGTGGCACTGTCGCGCGCTGGCAGGACTGCACGCTTGCTTTGCGTGCAAGCGCGTGGGCGCGGATGTGCGGCGCTGCGCCGTCTCCAGCTGCGGGCGCTTCTACCACGAGGGGTGCGTGCAGCGCTCATCGGCTGCCGTGTTCGAGGGCCGCAGGTTCCGCTGCCCGCTCCACGTCTGCCTGTCCTGCCACCTGGCCTACCCCTCCAGCAGCCGGGCCAGCCGCGGTAGGGAGTGAGAGGGCGGGCGACCGTGATTGGAAGGATGTGCTCTCGCTGCATGTGTACAATGTCAAGGCACGTGTACAGGGCTGGGTGCGGACCTCTCCCACGGTGTGCGATCACATTTGTTATTTTACCATACTATGCCACACTAGTTAGCGCAGGTTGATGAAGTTGCGGTAATAATCATTAATGATTTTACGTTTATAGCGCGCGCATTCATTCACTGTCGACGATGTTCATTCGACAGAGAACGACTCGCGGCGCGAGGAGAGCAGAGAGAGGCGGAGGAGGAGGCAGCCAGGCGGTTTGCCGGCGCCACATTGCCACCCGCTGCTTCCTATATGTTAGGATGTCATCGATCAATGAATTAATGAGTGTTTTTTTTTTGTAAGTTGTGGGAGGAAACCGGAGAGCCCGGAGGAAACCCACGCAGAACATGGAGAGAATACACAAACTCCACACAGAAAGGTGCCCAAGGCGGGGATCGAACCTACTCGGGCAGACCATTCTTTCTGTGAGGCGCAGATGTTACCACTGCGCCACCCTCCCGCCCAAACATGTGGAAGCATAGAAGTACAGTAGCTCAATGTATTTTGTTAAAATGCACACTACTGACCCTCATATAGCACCGGAGCCTGATGGCAACGTCATTTGTAAGGGCAGTAGTAAGGGTGAAAGAAAACTGATGTTCCCCTAGTGTTATAACATTGTCATCTTGTCCAGTGGATCTGAATGGATACGATGCCAGTAGGACAGTGGCGATGAAATTGGGGTAGAGACAACGTGTGTTTTGTAAAATAGAGAGCGCCTCGTCAACGAGCGACCCTGTCAGCCCCGTCTCCTGCACCGTGCGCATCTCCTCCCGTCCCCCGTACGTGTCGCAGGGAGGATGCAGCGGTGCGTGCGCTGCCCCGTGGCGTACCACACATCGGACAGCTGTCTGGCAGCAGGGAGCGAGGTGCTGTCTCCGCACAGCATCGTGTGCAGCAGCCACTTCACGCCGAACAAGCGGGATAGCACGTGGCACGTCAATGTGAACTGGTGCTTCCTCTGCTCGCGAGGTGAGGCATCCCACTCCTCACTCTTGTACAGCTGCGCTAATTATCGACTGGCCGCCTTTTATCTAAACGCATGCGTTGGGTTATTTGGAATCGAGCTATGCTGCCAGTGTTTTTTGATAATCACCAATTGCTGTCTGGATGCTTGCCTTACTTCAGTTGCCAAATCCGATGGATATGGTCTTTGATGTTAAGACATCTTCAAGGGCTTTGTTATTTTTTTCTGCTCAAGTTTGTTATTTTTTCCACCAAGGATCTGTTCACTTTAGTGCTCAAACATGCAGTTGAGTGAAAAATGTTTGAACTTTTTGGTGGTGTCTTGTCGGCGACATATGTTGGAGAGCATGCTGGGCCGCTGTGTACTTCAAAGATTAAAACAAATTTCTATTCCCTTCTGTTTTCTGCGTTGTGTGACCACAGAAAATGTGTTGCTGCAGAACCTCTCTCCTCATTCTCTTTTAATCAATTGCTATGTTTTTTTACGAGCGTTACTGTTGCGCTGCAGACTTGTGGTAGTTCTTCACGCCATTTTTGCAGACCCGGCGAATGCTTTTTGTGCAGATGCTTCCCACGGCCTTTTGCATCCATCGGCCGAACACCCCTGGTCCAGGACAGCGTGATAATGTAGCCATGTGAAAATAGCTGCTATTGGAGATGTGTTGTTTTAGAATGCTTCAGTCGAAGAACAGCCTGCACCCCAATAATTTTAGCAGCATTAAAATATTCTTTACTAACACTTGTTTTTCCCCTTTTCCAACATGTCTCTGTTGTCTAGCGTGTGTTTAAATGTTTGTGATTTTTATGTCACTTTTATTTCACACACACACACGGTTATTGTCCTCTGTGTGATGGCGGTGCACTGCGTGTTGTGAATTTGTTTTTGGGAATCATGGGTAAGCTTCCCTCCCCTTCCCCTGTGTCTCTCTGGGTGTTATAGGAGCACCCTTGCCTGATGCAGGCCTCGCTCTGTTTGAACAAAGTGCCCACTACCTATTGAGCGAATACAAACGGTCCAGTGAACTTGGGAAGTTACCCATGATTCCCGTAGTCCCCGCAGCAGCAGCAAAGGCCTGTGGGAAAGGTAAATGTTTACTGCCATTGCTTTTTGGCTGCTGCCTTTGCCCTCTTCTCCCCCACTTTTACAACATCCTTCTCCCTTTTTACCACGTGGCAGTGGCATGTTTCTGCTTGCTCCATCCCCTTACCATAGCCAGTCCGTATCTGGGCTGCTGGTCACGCTGTCTCTGAAGGGGATTCCCTTCCCTCTGCAGTCCCTGAGCAGTGGGTAATACTTGTATATCAGCTTTTGAAACATAAGCTTATCAAGCACAAAGCCTAACAATCCCCGTGCCAATGGAGCTTGGTGTTTCGATTTATTGTAAGACAAACAACTGTTGTCCCCTTCAGGTCATGCGTGGCCACTGATATTGATCCTTTGGAAAGTTGGCTCTCAATGCACGATGTCAAACTCCACATGGGTTATTTCGAGTCGTCGCAGCGGCACAACTTTTGTTTCTATCAAACTCACGCAAAGCAGCTGACACATTTGCACACGTGGTCAATGGCAATGTAAATGTACCATCTGTTCTATGACCTGAAACGTTCACAATTTCACCAGCTGTGTGACAACCCAAATAAACCCTGGTCCCTCCACTTGTTTTGAATACCATAAAGTTTCCATTGATTCGGCGTGTGTCGACAAGTCGGGTAACGGCTTGCAATCTGATTGTCATGTTGTCACGAAACCATAACTGGCTTGCCCAGTTGGTTGGTTTGCAAAACACACCCGGTTCATCAAGCTTAAATAACATAACAGGATGCCACTCTTTATTGATTTCCTTGCCTTGATCAAAGTAACAGTTATTGTGGTGCACCTTGATGGGTTTGACCAGAAGTGACCAAAGTTTAAGGCGCCTGCCCTGTGGGTACCAGCACCTCGATGTCCAAGTTTGCATCAGATGCAGTGGTATGACCAGAGCTGCCTTCGAAGCCAATCCAGCCACATTGTCATTGCAGTGCTTAGCTGAGAGATTCAGGTCTGTGTACTCACAAATAGCATTCGTGTAAATGTTGAACAAATATGTGCAGGATGAGACGGTAGCAACAAATGCAAGGTCTACATTGCAGTGCTATATGGTTAATGTGTAATATATTACAATCTCTTATTATTCCACTGCTAGATGAAGGCTACTACTAGATAAAGATTGCCAGATTCATAGTGCACTGCGCTAATCCGAGTACCAATACTCTTAACACTTTTTCTGTTTTTTCTGTTGATATTTGATATTGTATTCACCAAGATTTGCTGTGCAAAGGCATCAAAATATTCATGACAACGGCTGAGATGCTTAGGTTTTCTGATGTTTAAAATGCCCAGTTTGAGCACTGATATTAATGCTGCACTCCGGTATTACAGAAATAATGAAAATCTTTACTAGTGTGAGCACTTGTCAAAGTTGCACGTGCAGAGCATATAGCCTTCAGAGGGAGGCATTAGCATCAACCACTTGTGTCGCCACACAATAAACTTTACAGAATGCCAGCGCTGCAGCGTGCCTTCCCATTCCAGTTTCACTCTGAGTACTGTCCCCGTGACGGAACGTTGCGTGGCGATGCATGGCTTGATATCTCGAAACTGCGACTGTGGGTGTGGAGTCGTGGCCAGGATGGTGGCAGGGGATGAAATGTGCTACGTGAGGTTCTGGTGCACTGAAAATCCTGTGACGGCTCATGAATGTTGTGCTTGCTGCTTCTTCACCTGTGTCTGAAGTGCGGCGATGCAATCTCGGTCACTGAAGTGTAAACTCAACGTGATCCTTGAAATGCTGCTTTCATCGGCATGCTTTGCACTCAACCGAATTTACGTAGAGCTGTTTAACCTTGCCATTGATTCATTCACTCATTCATTCAGTTCATTTAATCCTTCTAGGTCTTAAATCTATCACACATTTAAATTCCAAGGGTTATAACCTAATTGAGTATATGTGTAAACAGTTGGTCTTGGTGGTTTAATGTGTCTCTTAAATTAAATAAAACATAACATTCTTTGGTTCATTGCAAGTCAAGTTACACAGCCACTGAAGGATAAAAACTGAATGATGTTCACTTTCATTACATCACTGAAAGTGGCTGATAATTCTGTGCTGTGTGGTCTTTGTCATGCTATCAGGTTTCATATGCAATTGCTGAGAATAAACAAATTTGAAAAACGCTTATGCAGTGTATGAGCAAAATATTTTTAAAGCTTAACATATGAAACTTTTTAGCAAGCACTGATTATCTAAAAAATATAATATAGAACTGCCCAAAACATTTGCTGTCCTGGTGTGGGGATAGGGAAGCAGTAGACATTGGATGGTTAAGGTGCAGCGGTGGCGTGTGTGCGTTTTGTGCCTGCGATGGCAGGTGGCCGTCTGTTGTGCTGTGAGTCGTGCCCGGCTGCCTTCCACCCCGAGTGCCTCGGCTTGGAGCCGCCGGAGGGCACCTGGTGCTGTGCCGAATGCCGAGCTGGAAAGAAGCCACAATATCATGATGTTGTGTGGGTCAAGTTGGGCAACTACAGGTGGGTGCGCAAGCAAGCGAACGGCGCGCTTGCGCATTGGCACTGCCACGAGCGCAGGTGGTGCGTGCGCGCCGCTTCTCTTTGTTAACCCGTAACAACCCTGAGCCTTCAAACATTCAGGTGGTTTCAAAGTCCACCTAGCCTGCCACAAGCTAGGCGTGCTATTGGTTACTTGCAGCTGTTGTGTGCGCGCGCTTGCGGCTGTTTTGTATTGCGTGATGAGGGAGTTCCAAGCTTTTACTGCCGGTGTCGTGCGTGTGCTGGTGCCAGGTGGTGGCCGGCTGAAATCTGCCAGCCGCGCAGCGTTCCACAGAACATCCAGAACCTCAAGCACACAATCGGGCAGTTTCCTGTGCAGTTCTTTGGCTCGCACGACTACTACTGGACGACGCAGGGTCGCATGTTTCCTTACATGGAGGGCGACAAGGGATCGACCGACTACAAGACGAACTGCCTCAACAAGACGTTCAAACGCGGTACTTTATCACGCATACTCGCGTACACCATTGTTCCTTTGATCTCTTCCAATTTAGAGGAAAATGAAACTCCCCATGGCTCTTTTGCTTATAGCGGCTCTGTATCACTCTAGTGGGGTCACCATGAGGTCACTGCCTCATCTCATCTCATTGTCAGAAACCGCTTAGTCCTGTACAGGGTCGCGGTGAGTCGGAGCCTATCCCGGCAGACACGGCGCAAAACAGGGATATACCCACGATGGGACGCCAATCCATCCCAGGCACTGCGGGCAATTTAGTCCACATGCCATTTAACCCATGCAGTAGCATGTTTTTTGGACTGTGGGAGGAAACCGGAGTGCCCGGCGAAAACCCACGCGGACACGGGGAGAACATGTAAACTCCACACAGTAAGGCACCCGAGCCGAGATTCGAACCCGGGACCTCCTTCTTGCTGTGAGGCGACAGCGCTACCCACTTGGCCACCGTGCCGCCCGAGGTCACTGCCATGCTCTTTGATGTCAGTGCAGTGGTTTTGGTCCTATTGCATGGAAAGCATGCAGCTGAGTCTGAGGAGCACACACTTCGATGAGATCCTCATTGAGAGCATGTTTCATGCTTGGTCACGAAGTTCTCTTAGAGTATCTCAGGATACTGCTTGCTTGACTGTCCAACCAGATATGAGCATCAAATACAACGCAGTCTCCTTTGACAACGACACCTCCGTCTTGATAGGCTCTTACATTGCCACAAATCAATCTCGACTACCTGTCAGGTGGAGGATCCTCCCAGCTGTTGTAGCAGATTGACAACTGCTGTTCACAAGAGAAGAGCTCAGACAGAGAATTGCATCCAGGAGAGGGACTGCTCGGGTTGGCATCAGAGGGGCTGGGCCTCTCTGCCATATCCCAGATGTGCCCACGCTCCTGCTGTTGACTCGATTGTGGCCGAGTCTTCCTCCGCTAACCGGGTGGCGCGTGTGCAGCACTGCTGGAGGCGGCCGCTCGGTACCAGGCCCTCAAAGCCCAGAGGGAGACGCGGGAGGCACAGGAGACAGAACGCAGCGAGCGGAAACCGCCCTCCTACAAACATATCAAGGTGCCGCCCCCACCGCCGCCTGCCTTACCACAGACTTCAGCAGTACTTGTGTAGCCCAATTAAT
>JAZEWT010000017.1:13823506-13836044 GCA_036362905.1 Mordacia mordax
TGTGGGTACACCCACCTCTTCCAAGACAATTGATCAGCATGGAAGAGCAGACAAAAATTGACCCTTTAACTCCCTCTAGTGGAGGCCGTTTGGCCAGCAGTGGCGTACTGTGCAATGTCAGGGCTGCACCTCCACCTTTACCTTATACATAAACGCAAATCCTTTTTGGACACTGTGCCGTTTAATTCCGCGTAATAATCAGAACGTGCATTGCTACCACTAAGTACGTTACTGGTTCCTGCTCACCAGCAGCCCTTTCAGTAAAATAAAAGTTACCGGTTTAGCAGTTGATATTTAATAATCCTGATGTATAACAGGGCCAGGCTTCACTACACCTACAAGTGGAACATTTGCGTGGTGTTTTCTCAACCCACAGCGAATGCAGCACCTATTCCTCTTCCCCACGCTTGCGTGTGGCCACCGTGTATAGAAATGTAACGATATTTACCCAGTTATGGGAAAATGGTGAATATAGACATTAATTATACCATTGCTGGCACTCAGAATTGCAATTATGTGTACGTAATATGCTAGGCTGCATTGCTTTTATTACGCATTCTCTTTCCTTTGAGTAGATTTTCACATTACATTACTGTAACCGTATACATACATTCATTTTTGTATTAAGAAAATAGTTATAGGTGTGCTCTACTTACCGTATACATTTTTTATGGTCTAAATCGCTACATGCCTAATGCATAGTCATACACATTTCATTTGCTGCTGGATGAAGGCCTCTTGACGCCATGTCTGTCTTGGGGTATTTTTTCTTTGCCATACTTAACCATGCAAACCAATGTGGGTTTTTAATGTGGCAAAATAAGAACTTGTTCAGCGAACTCAACTTGGGTCGCTGTGTCATTCAAACGTCGGTGTGCAGTACTGTTTCAATCGAGTGTGTGCCTCACTCTAACTCGACGACATACTCCCCTCCGCCCGTACTCCCGTGCAGGCCAACAAGCCGGTGGGACGCGTGCAGGTGTACACGGCGGACGTGTCGGAAATCCCCCGCTGCAACTGCAAGCCCACGGACGAGTCTCCGTGCGGCCTCGACTCGGAGTGCCTCAACCGCATGCTTCAGTATGAGTGCCACCCGTCCGTGTGCCCTGCGGGCGACCGTTGCCAGAACCAAGGCTTCACCAAGCGCGCCTACCCTCCGTCGCAGATCGTCAAAACGGCCGGGCGCGGCTGGGGGCTGTTCACGCTGGTCAACGTACGCAAAGTAAGGTGCCCATCCTGTTCGCTCGCTCGCTCGGCTGCTTGCTCACTCACACGCCCACTCGCCCGTTCGCTCGACCACGAGTACGCAATCATGGTTCATTTCACAATTGCCGCGCGTTTCTGCCATGAATGCCCGACCCACAAGTTTTCACGCGAGCCTCTTAATCTACTGCGAGCAAGGACGTTCGGCCGTCGCTCGAACAGAGTTGTACACTGCCAGCTTGCAAGATAAGGGCTGTTTGCACTGTTGGTCGCGCCTTCCCTGAACGTCCGTGTCAGGGAGAGTTTGTGAACGAGTACGTGGGGGAGCTGATTGACGAGGAGGAGTGCCGCAAGCGCATCAAGCACGCACACGAAAAGAACCTCACCAACTTCTACATGCTCACCATCGAGAAGGTGAGGCTTCACACTTCATCTGATGCAGTGATTCTGTGAGGATTCGGTGGCACTCTGCTAAGCGTGCGTAAGCTTCTTTTTGTCTTGTCTATTGATGGCCTCTTCATACGGTTTGTCTCATTGTGAGTCATTGTTATCTCACAAATTGAAAGTAATATTTCTGCTGAATGGACTGTGGAATAGAAATGTGATTCAATTTATTTACTGCGCTTTCTCAGTTCGTTGCTGGATGTAGGCCAACCCCTTAATGCAGTGTCATGGTTGTTCATGCTCGCCAGTGCAGGGCTGGGTGTCCAGTACCCAGTCAGATATCACTCAACACTGAAGTTAGCCATAGCCCCAAATCTCTTGGCCACTGCAACCCCATTAATCAGCTGTATCCTGAAGTGAGTATTAAATTAGAATCGGTGACTCAGTGTACGCACTTTACCCAGCAAACTAGATCCCTGCCTCTCCATTGTGGTGATAAGAGAGTATCTTCTGCAAGACATATGCCAACTTACAAATGCGGAGCTGGGCTGTCTGATTATTTAAATAATAGATGATCAGTTCAATTGCTCGGCCAATTTTTATAACATGGATAAAGTCACAGGATGAAAGGTGGTGGGCGGTGCTTGGTAATAATAATAATCAGTCATGTCACATTGGGTGTGACTTGCAGGGGCTTTTGAGAGGCAAACGTAATTGGGGCTAATACCATTTTCTAAAAGGAGACTGATCGTTTGCGGTTTTCGGATCGTTCAGCTTAAGCGACCAAAATCGTCCTGGCCCTAAACTGATTCGCGTGCACGCATCTAGGATCGCATCATCGACGCGGGCCCCAAGGGCAACTTCTCACGCTTCATGAACCACAGCTGCCAGCCCAACTGCGAGACACAGAAGTGGACGGTGAACGGCGACACACGCGTGGGGCTCTTTGCCACATGTGACATCACGACAGGTAACACCTCGCTCACACACACAGACACAAAGCTTCCCTGTGTCACCTTCACTGACCGTTGGAGACAAGTGCCATACGTGAGCACCTTTTGAAGACTGGCAGCATGCATGAGTGAGTGGTTTGGCCAGCACAGTAGCTGTCCTCCTTTGTCCCCCAAATGCTGATATTTGCGCATTGCACCAGGTTACCTAACTCCCAGAACCGATTCAGATATTCGCTGCTGGTGATAGCCTTTCTCAGGCGTTGGACTCTGGTCGTCAGGTTCATAACACAGTTCGGGCTGGTCGTTCCGGGTGCCGATTTGTCGTGATACTATACTTGGATCCCAGCAGGCATGGAACTTACGTTCAACTACAACCTGGACTGCTTGGGAAATGAAAAAACTGTCTGCAAGTGTGGGGCCCCGAACTGCAGTGGCTTCTTGGGCGTCCGGCCAAAGGTACCACCACTCTTGCACCCTCACACAATACAGGTGGTTTTCCTCTGGCAGTTTTCCGTGCGATGATCCTAAACTTTGACGAGCATGCCTTTGATGACTTTTACGTCTGCCTCTGGATTATGGCGGCGTGCGATGCTAGCGGCACGGCTCCGTTTCCGCGGGTGGATATAACACAGCGGCGCCTCGCGAGGTGCGCTGGCCTGACTCGACAAGGCTCCAGCGCAGTTTGCGTGCGCGGTGGAAAGACACGTGCGAGTTACTCTCCCGTCCCCCGTCCCTGTTACATGTCCCGCACGCCACCTCGCCGCCGCGCTAGACGGCGGCGGCGGCAGCCACGGAGGAGAAATCGAAGAAGGCAAAGCGGAAGGCGCGCGGGCGGCGCCCCCGCATGGAGGCGGTGCGCACCGAGCACGAGGACGAGTGCTACCGCTGCGGCGATGGCGGCGAGCTTGTGATGTGCGACAAGAAGGCCTGCCCCAAGGCCTACCACCTGTCCTGCCTCAACCTCACCAAGCCGCCGTTTGGTGAGTGTCTCATTCGCGCGCACGTACATCTTGGGGGGTGTAATCTAATGTGGTGGGTTTGGGTAGCTTTGTTGACACCAGGCACGAGTTGGACGTGAGTCTTTCAAGCGTTTTTAATTCAGCGAATATGCTGGTACTTTTATAAGCCTTCGTCAATGCAATGCTGGATGGATGCCTCACCGTGCCTTGTTAATCATAGAAGATGTTTGCGTTCAAACAGCTGGAACACTTAAACCACAACTAACCGCCCTTTGCTATGTTCCCGCCAACACGCGTGCAGGTAAATGGGAGTGCCCGTGGCACCACTGTGACGTGTGCGGCCGGCCCTCGGTGCGCTTCTGCGAGCTCTGCCCCAACTCCTTATGCAAGGAGCACCAGGCCGGCTCGATCACCCGCCTCACGAGGGACGGCCGCATCTGCTGCGAAGAGCACGACGGCTGGCTCGACGACATCGCCGCCGAGGAGGAGGAGGAGGAGGAGGAGGCGGCGGCGGCGGAGGCGGCGGCGGCAGCGGCTGAGTCTCACGACGGCGCCGCCGAGGAAAGAGTGGCCAAGGAGGAGGGCCTGGCGAGGCCGACGATTCGGGAGATTGGGGATCTGGCCCGCAGGGCAGGCCTCCAGTCTGCCAGTGAGAAGGCCTCTCAGCTCAAGGTGGTAACATATGTGGCCCAGGGGCCAAGCTCCAGTCAGGCCATGTGAGGAAAAAGAACAAAGCACAGGAGTGCCGAGCGAGCGTGGAGGGTGATTCTCAATGGCACTTCACCCGGTTAAGTGTTGTCAGTTGTTAGGTTTGTGTAACATTTAGGGAAGAGCAGCGGCTCATGAGCGCATTTAAAATATTGGACCCTACGTTATGAACGTGGACTCAAGTCCTCCCACCTGGGATTGTAAGGAAATGTTCGTTTAACCCCCTTCCTGGCTGTCGGATCAGAGCAGATGTAGAAATCCAGTGAATGTATTACAAGGGTTGAGGTACGTTTGCCTGTTTAAGAATATTTTATGAATTAATATTCCGTAAGCAATTTTAGCACCTTAAGTGATGACAGTGGGGAAGTGAACGTGTCACAGATTCCATTGGACTAGCATTTTTTACACCAAGAAAAAAAGTACAAAATCCTGTGACAGCATCTTCCAGTAACAAAAGCCGTGTTGAAAAGAAATTCGAACCCCATTTACAAAATCACAGTGACTGTAGGCTGACGTTTCCTCTTGTTGGAATGTCAGTCTGGTTCCAGTGATTCTCGTAAAGGTGTTTATTTTGGGGTTATTGTGACCCGGTCAGGTATTGAGCACCGAGATTTTTGGGGACTAGGCTTGGTGGAAGGGGAAATAGAAGAAGTGGAGGGATAAGTTGTCCACATCCTAATCTTGACCACGGTTAGCACTCTGCTTTGCGCTACCTTAACAGAAGACACAACCACGACATTTTAGAGCTCTTGCAACTATAGCCCTGGATTGTGTCCCAGGCGTTTAAAGCTTCGTGACTGAGAACTTAAAAGACGATGGCATTCGAATACAACGTGATTGCTATGTGTACTTTCAAAGGCATTGCTATGGCGGTACTTACCATGCCGTTGTAATGCAGCTACAGTGCACCAGAATGTCTCGTATGAAACTTCAATTTCACTTAAGACATCCCAGAACGTAGACAAGGTGCATTTATTCACTGTAAAATATCCGGTTGTTTTTTGAATTTAATCGGTCACAAACGTTATGTTTGATGTTGGGGGCTATATTACTATTTGAAAATATGTGCTGCCTGTGCAATTATGGGGAAGCGTAGTTTGTATCGTCATTTGGCAGAAGCTTATCATCACACGAGCATTCTGTCGATAAAGCACGGAGCTACAATTGCAGGCACTGTGTGACCACCATTCGCCATACACGCGCATTTTAAGGTGCTCACATTTCACGTGGCCTGACCACTTGTCTTCTCAGAAGACAGCCTCGTTGGCAGTGGGCAGCAGTTGTGGGACCCTTGAATTTAGTGAAAGTTGTTACTGGCAAGAGGGGGGGCAATGAGGGCGGCAGAACGTCGAAGGGAAAGTTTGTCAGCTTCATGCAAATAAAAGCAATAGTTTTTTTTCTTTCCGGCTTGTGGTTAATAATTGTGTAAATTTGCCAATAATGCCACGTGGCTGTATCTTCCTGTTGGAGGTTGGGTCGTGTGTGCATCAGTGTTTACAAGCCAGGGTGCATAGTGACAGGGCTGTGGATTCAGAAAGGAATCTCGTAGACTAAAATATTAGATTTTTTTTTGCTCCGTTTAACTATTCTGTTTCATTTACTTAAAAAACAACACTAAAAAGACCTGTAGGACAATGCTGTGTGGCTGCTAAACAGATGGTCATTATAGTTCATAATGCCTTTTGACCCTGAGCACGATATTACAGGGTCTGGCTGCCAAGGACTACAACAGCCTGGTAGTGGGTGTCAGTGCTGCAGTAATGTAGATTGAGCCTGTTATCTCTTTGAATTGTTTTATTTTCATATGGCTCATAAAACTAACCCTTCTTTTATTTTGTACACGTACCTTTAAAACAATCACGGTACTAGGTATGCCAGCGACGTGCTATAGTGATGTTTATTGTCACCTTGCTGCTGCTGCTGCTGTGACCTACCTTTCTGCCGTGTCACCCTCAGCCCGCACTACGTCTGCGCCCACCGCTGCTCGCGAGCGGAAGGGCCGGGCGCTCTGCGTCGCTCGGCGCACGCTGTAAACCCCAAAGCAACGCGGCTCCAATGTTCCACTTTCATTTCAAGACAACGCGCTTATTCAGGGTTTAGCGTATACAGTTGACTTATTTCGGCCGACCGGAGTTGGTGACCGGCTCGGCCAGTGTTGCTGACCAGCTCCTTGCTGGAAAGCAAAAACCTTCGGCTGACAACCATCCGTTGCAGCAATGCGTCATCGCGCAACCATCTTTACTGAGCGTCATGAAATTTGCGGTTCGTGACCGATGATTTTGCCAAGAGGGCCAGATGCTGCGATGAATTTCAATTCGGCGTTGTCTTCCGCTAACATGCAGTTCCGTTTCAGAGGCACCTGTGTGAGTCGAGACGTCATTGTGGGGTGTGAGGTCCAGTGTCCCGGCAATCAAATCTGTGAAGTGCACGCAACTCTGTTGCTCGGGTGGATTTTCCGCGCGTCGCAATTTCTAAATGCACCTGTCGAGCGTTTTTTTTTAAATGTGAAATTATTGTTGTGTACTGTATAATTCTAGGTTATAACAGTAACTCAATGGTGAGACTTGCTCTGTCGGAATTACGCAGCAAGAGATTGAGATAAAGCTCATTTTTTTCAGAATCTGCAGACCGTGTGCAGGTTTAACATCCGGATAAAAACGAGCAATAACGAGGACACGTTTGTTGACAGAGTGCTCATTCTTATCGAGGTTTTTGCTGTTGACGTTTTATATCCACATTTGCTTTTACGCCGGGTTTAAAAAAAATGTATTTGTTGTAACATTGTAGAGGCACTTCTAATGTTCGGCTATTATTCCTATCATACTCCACTATCGCCGGGCTACTCCTCCCCTATGCCGCCACACCTCTCCAACCGATGCGTCAAGTGTTACAAATGTTTTCTTAAATATATTGAAAATTGATAACTAAAAAAAAAACTACGATACATTTCCAATTAACTTATACTGCTTGTATTCCATTATTGACATTGTCGCACTTTGCAAGTGATTTATGTCCAGACCAACACGTGCGATGCATGAAACACGGCAATGGGTGTTGTTATGAAATCGACACGTGTCAGTGAATTAGTATTTTCTCCATGGGTCACTTGGCCAGCCGTGCTGCCACCCACCACCCCACCCCTCTTCTGGCCCCTTTCAATTCCTTGGTCTAAGTTGTCTCAGGTTCATGTATTACCGCTGTACATTTGCAAATACATGACTGGTTGTGGCAGGCTAAAGCTGTCCTTGGTTTGTATACATTTGTTTGCTTCACATTCAACTTCGTAACAAAATAAATTGATTTGTGTTTTAACATCCCACTTGGGGAGTGTGTGGTCAAATCGACGCTGCTGTTCCTCTCCGTCCCGAATCTCGTGAAAGCTCCGTGTCCCTTCACACGCAACACATTTGTCGACAAGAGAGGTGACATTGATGTAGGATTTCGGGGCCATGGCCTGAAAATGTCTTCATCGTTCTGAAGGCAAATACGCTCGCCACGGCAAATTCGAAAGAAAAGCTTTTAACAACTTTCAAGAGATGGGATATTACAGGCAGTTCCGTAAAGAAGTGAGAAGTGTTTTAAAATATTTGTCACCACCCACATCACAGTGATGCAGTCAAAACACGAGTGCCCCACAGCAAGACATTCTTGCATTTGATTCTAGATGCTTTTTGGTGTAGAGTTTGTACGTTCTATTTATTGATTTCCTCCCGTAGCTTAGAACAGATGATGTATAATGATTGCTTTCCATGGCTGGTCTTTCGGAATGCCGTGTTGAGCGGTTCTCCGACATTTTTCCTCGACGCACCATCCACAGATCTTGGAATGGCTGAGGATGCCTCCAACGTTGGAGGTGAAACATCGCGAAGGAGAGAAGGGGAACGCGACACGGTTATGCCGAAAACAGCTGTGAAGAAGCAATCCGTAATCGAGCCGTGAATTAGCTAATCATCTCAATGGAGAAACCTCATGAAAATTGCCTACGGGTCTGGCTTCCCAGGGTCAATGTTTATTTATAATGAGGCATTATTCCTGGCAAATTAGAGCGTAGCAATATTTAGAGCAGACCACAGGTCTGCGGTCATCCACCCCACTGCAGTCAGCAGGAAAATGTCGCTTTTGTCTCCACCACATGAGCCATGTGTCCGAGATCCGAGCAATTCCTGTTTGTCGATGGTGTTTTTTTATCTTGGCTCGTGGAAACTTGGGTTGTTTTATGGAGACGCCACAGCAATATGAGGCATTCTAAATCATCATTACCAGTACCCGCTTAATCCTGCACAGGGTCGCGGGCGGGGCAGAGCCTATCCCAGCAGATGCAGGGTGCAAGCGGGGCTATACCAAGGCTGTGCAGGACATTTTTGGGGGGGGGCAATTTACTCAGCAGGCCAATTAACGTAGGCAGCAGCGTGTCTTTGGACGGTGGGAGGAAACAGGAGTACCCAGCTAAAACCCACGTGGGCATGGAGAGGACATGCAAGCGCCACAGGAAGGCACCCGAGCCGGGAATCGAACCCGAGCACTTGCAGTGAGGTAGCGCTACTCACTGCGCTACCGCGCCGCCCATTCCAAATCAGAAGCTGCTACAATGAAACACAACCGTTAGAGGAACACAAGAATATTACACGAGTGTACCGAAGGCAATTATTGAAGCCATATTGAGATAAATATGGAAAAGCAGCGAGCGTTTGCGGGTTGGAGTAATTTTGTGAAAGTCACCTTGACATAATAATAAAGACTTGCGAACTTAATGAAAGAAAAAAAACATCCATTGTACCCGGGGAAAAAAGTTCTTCATTGACCAATGCTTTCCTTCAACGGAATTTCTTGTCATGTTTATGATTGAAATGTATTGTACAGTTACAAGAGTATGACATGATTTTTTTTTTAAAGTATGCCGACAGCAAGCAAGGTGTTTCTCTAAAATGAGAACTCCAGCCTCGGAGCATTCTCAGTGCGACCACTGTGTGGTCCCTGGAGACCCACATATCCCACAGCCCGCCTTTGTTTAAACGTCAGACCGTTGTAGAGAGCAGTTGCATATGCGTGTATTTACACACCGCAGCCAGAACCACTCAGACCATCTCCTGTTATTGGAGGAGGACGTTGTCGGGAGGGGGAGGTCTATTGGTGACAATTGGCAGACCAGGCTGCGTGAGTCTCTGGCCTACTAAGTAACACGTACTTCATCGGTGTCCTGAATAACACAACACAATCCTCAAGTAAATATATATATGCGTTATAAGCCCTTAAGCCAACACTTCAGGCTATGGCACTACTCTACCAGGTAATCACTGGGTCTTAAACCTACGCAGTGCAGAAGTTAACCCTTTCAGTTTCGCAAGCTCATGCCATCGACCAAGTGCATCGTTGAATCGAGGGTCTAAGCTCCGTGTCAATCTTGCTGAGTTCCGATGGTGAGGGTGCTTGGCTGGCGGTCCATGTGTATGACTAAGGTTGCTTTGTTTTCCCATGCGGATGATGTGCCGATGGCGCAGGGTGCCGGATGTTCCAACGCCAGCTTGTGCCGCTGACGACAGGTGCTCCACCGCCAGCCAATGGTGCGCCATTTAACGCTGGGCACTTGTTGCTGTATCAGCAGTGCGTGTCGATGATTATGGGCGTTGGGCGTTCAGTGCCGGCTGCTCCATTACTGGCCCGTGGGTCGCTCGTCACGGCTGTCGCAGTGCTAGGGGCCAAGGTCCGGGTGCTGCACCGACAACCCGTGTCAACGTTGCTGGATGCAGTGACCACGCTGTGGGTATCGACCACTGAGTGTCGACCACGCAGGGTGCCCGGGTTACCACCCGGTGTACATGGGCTCCTGGTCCGGGACCCTCTCGCGCCGACGTTGCCTCGAGCGCCACAGCAGCGGCGTGCGGGCGCCGGGCTCGGCGCGCAGCCGCCGATTGCAGTGGACGAGAGCGGTGAACAGCAACAGCACCAGAGCTGGGCCGATCGGCAATAATAGAGCACCGCCAAACGAGAACAACGGCAAGGCAGCAGCAGAGCAGCAAGTCAGCAGCAGAAGCAACCAACAGGAGCAGCAGCTGCGGGGAAAGGCAGTGTAACGTTAAAAAAAACACAAATTTTTTTATTGTTGCTGATTTTCCGTTCTAATGTCGTTGCTGACATGCCATTCTCTCCGCAGCTCTGTGCAGCGCTTTGTAACCCTCGGGTGAAAAGCGCTATACAATGCAATTATTATTATTAACTGTGGATGGTTTCGTGCCCACATTGTTGCACGAGCATTGTTGAACATCGTGATTGACGATCCGTGGCTCAATTAATTTTCAAAAACGAGCGAAGGACTTCAATTTGCATATTGCCAAATTTCGCTATTTCTAACATTTTTGGAGAAAATGTGGCGTCTGCATCGCCAACAATGGGGCGACTCGTAAACGGTAAGGTGTGTCTCACCAGTCCCTTGTACATGTCCTGTCTCGTGTGTGTGTGTGTCCCCTACTGTGGCTGCGTGTCCCCACCGATCGCGCTGCCCGATATGAGGCCGATGAGCAGGGGGCTCGGCGAGCAGTGGTTATCCCCTTGGCGCAGGAATGGTGGGACGCACAGCGACGGCTCCTGACTCCCGGCGGGGCAGAAAGCGCCGGCAGGGCACGGCAGGGGCACCTTGTCAGGAGTCTGGGGACCAAAAAGCGGGACCGCACAGACCACACTCAGGAGTCACGTGGGGACCAAACGAGAAACAAAACCAGGACCACGCGGGGACCACGGGGCGATCACGTGGGTAACACTTGGAGACGACCACGTGCAAACCGCATGGAGACGTGGGGTCGAGGCAGCGATGGTGGGCGGTTCGACACAAGGTAAGAGAATACAGCCCAGAGAATAGGATACGCACGGTAAGGTCATGCTGTTCGTGCATGTGTTATAATGTGAGCAATAGTATGTGCTCATTCAGACAGGGGATGTATTACGTGGTCGAGAGGACACTGCGACAGCTGAGTCACAGCAGGGCATTGTGCACAATTGAACTTTGTGAGAAAGCATAGCCAAAACGACATGACAATTTAACCAAAGATTGGGCAGCACGTCAAAGGATACAGCACTAAGCAAGAGCCACAGGGTATCAATTGGCAATTAAACATCTCTCAGCTCGGTGGCAGATGAACCACATGAACATAGTCTGAGACGGCGTGAGCCGGTGCAGCCGAGGGCAACTGTTCACACCGGGCAGTAGCTGGCTTCAGGACACAGCAGGCATCTTTGCTGCCCCTCGTGCAGCTGGTAGTATCCCCCGGGGCACGCAGTGCAGTACACGCCACCCGCTCGCTTCTGCTGCCCTGAACGCGAAGCGGGGATCGAAGTCGGTCATTCACAAACCACAGTGGTGCTCGATTGAGTCTTCAAAAATCTCCTTTCACATCCGTTCCCGTCGCAGTCCATTTGCTGCTCGTGGTTCCAGCTCGAGGCCGGACGTTTCGCTGCGTCTGGTCTCTCCAGTCTTAGCTGATAACGCCTGCAGATCGATTGACCGACAACCTGTAAACCCCGGTTCAGCACCGGCAAATGTTAACCTGAGTTTTTAAATTGAGGTTTCAGCGCAAACGCACCGCTGACTCATGATCCACCCTTTCCAGAGCAGAGGCCGTTGCCATTTAAGATAATGCGTCGTGGGTAGAACAGGCAGGCTTTTCTCTGCCTCGCCACATATTTACACAATGCACATGTATGTGTGTGCACACACACACATAAATACCAGTCTCATCAGCACAGAGCACCAATAATAACGTGTTTTGTTTAAGCCACATTCGTTTAATCAGCAAAACGGATTCACAGCAATTAATGCATGAAACAGAACGGTAGGAGGAGATTTAATGGATTTGTATGGGGTGGTGGGTCCTAGAGAATCCGGGACCCTGTGTTTGGTGGTGTTAAGGGAAGGCAGTGATGGAGTAGGCAGGTGAGCATTACCCGTGTGCAGGTGAGCGTTACGTGCAGAGTGTTACCTGCAGGGCAGTGAGCGTTACCTGTCAGAGCAGTGAGCGTTACCTGCAGGGCAGTGAGCGTTATCTGCAGGGCAGTGAGCGTTGCCCGCAGGGCAGTGAGCGTTATCTGCAGGGCAGTGAGCGTTGCCCGCAGGGCAGTGAGCGTTACCTGCAGGGCACGGTTGGCACTGCTGGGCGCCGCGTCCTCCCGTTTGCCACCCACCCGGGCACAGTTCGCACTCCGTGCAGTTGTCTTCACTGCGCCGCACAGCAAGCGCTCGGTTAATCTCCCATGTTTGCCCAAAGCGCTCTGTCAGTGTCATGTGGTCACAAATCCAAGAATATATTGAGAAGTCACGCGACAGCGCAATTCATCTCATCT
>JAZEWT010000017.1:13879088-13890497 GCA_036362905.1 Mordacia mordax
ACACACAGCTGAAGCGGTTTCACAGCGATGACTCTTCTCCGGACTCCCCCCCACACACACCGAGGGGGTTCCACTCTCTCAAGCAACCGTCCCCCATCTCGGTCCGGAAGACGAGGTGGAGTGGAAAGTAGGAGTTGTGTTTTTTTTTTCCTCCTTTTCCAGACGGTGGGAAGCTCTTGCTCTTGGACTGGAAATAGTTACCGCTGTCTCAGCCTCTGACATTCTACTCGCCCCGTCTCCTGGGCGGAAAGCGACGCGCGACTCGACTCGACACGACTCGGCACGACTCGACACGACGACACCGCGACGCGCCCTCGTTACGGGCGACCGCGATGACTCCCGCGGGATGAGTCACGGCGCGCAGGGTGGCGCAGCAGGGTGGCGGTGAGGCTGGAGAAAGTAGGCCGGCCGAGCGCTGTCGCCAAGAGTCAATGGACGTGGCGGAGCCGCGGCGCCCACGCGGCGCGCACGCGAACGAACGAATTCGCCAGATTTGGGATCACGGGCCGCACGGTGGCCCGGCGGGTAGCGCTGTCGCCTCACAGCAAGAAGGTCCCGGGTTCGAATCTCGGCTCGGGTGCCTTTCTGTGTGGAGTTTGCATGTTCTCTCCCCATGTCCGCGTGGGTTTTCGCCCGGCACTCCGGTTTCCTCCCACAGTCCAAAAAAACATGCTGCTGCATAGGTTAATTGGCTTGCAGACTAAATTGCCCTCAGTGCCCGGCGATGGACTGGCGTCCCATCATCGACATATCCCTGCTTTGCGCCCTGTGTCTGCCGGGATAGGCTCCGGCTCACCGCGACCCTGTACAGGACTAAGCGGTTCCTGACAATCAGATGACTCCGCTCCCTGTCACTCTGTCTAGGAGCTTGTGTTGGGAGCGGTGGCGCAGCGGTTAGCGCGCTGCACTACGAAATCGGCGACCCGAGTTATATTTCCGCTCTCGGGTCGGTCCACACCGGTGACGATTTTCAAAACCGGTCCTGGGCCTCCCCTAGGTCGACTCAGATGTGTACCTTTGGCGGTATATAAGCATTGCCACACTAGGAAGACAAAGGCGGTCGGACGTGGTGCTGGCCACCCACCCCATGGCGTACTGTACTGACCTCTATAGGTGTCTAATAACAGCACTTGACCTTACAGTCTGTTAAGGCTACACGAGGGATCTTTGTAATTGTGTATTGTTCTGGTGCGATGCCATTTCTCTACGTGTCTCTCTCGCTGTTTCTCTCTCCGTGTCTGTGTTATGCAGCTTCTCCGTGTGTGTCTCTGTCTCTCCGTGTCTCTGTCGCTAGATTGTTCGCGGCTCTCCCACTTGACGATTCCGAGCGAGCGGTGTCAGTTCGACAGTGGCCAATGAGGAGGAGTTCTACTCCTCCTCATCGGCCACTGAATAATCATGAGTTTAATCACAATGTTCACATTGTATTATCATGTTTAGTTTCATGCATCGCGTCGTCGTTCGTACACATGTAATCTTTTGCAGAGGAAGGCAGGCAGGCAATGAGCCGGCGCCAACAACTGCCCAAGCTCTGTGCCTCCCTCTATGCCAGAACATGTTCATACACGTGGTAAGGAAATCCGCGCGTGCCAGGGGGCAACACTCGATCCCAAAGAGAACGGCACAGCTGATGTTCGTACGCGCTTTGCTGTACTGCCTCCTCGGCTCTCCAGTGTACTGCTCTTCGACACACACACACACACAGACATTCGCACCATCTCTGTGTGATCCACCAACCCTCCGCTGCCTCTACAGAGCTGTATTACAGGGTCATGTACACATACACACACTCACAATAACAAACAAACACAAAGACAACACAATCACAAAGTTTTGGGAAACGTTACAAGCGCATTGGGTGGCTATTGTACTACAAGATGTAACGAGACAGGAGGGTATGTGTGACAAGCGCCGATTCCAGACTGGGACGAGCGTAGGAGATGGAGCGACCTCGTGTTGACTGCGGGCCACTGGACACGCATCACTGTGACGACGGAATCGTTATCGTGAGAGCTGCCAGCAATCGCAGCGACAACAACAACAACAGCAGCAGGGGCAGCGGTAGAGCAGCCTCCCACGCTCCCCAGCAGTGTTTACGCGAAGCTTTATCTCAACCGCCGAGGTATGTTGGGTCAGGGTTCGGCACGCATTAAGGTGTGGGGCGAACCGCGCCGTTCACCTGACTACTGCAGCTGGACGCCCGCGAAAAAAAACATCCGTGTTCGTGACGCACGCTGCCACACTCAGCGAGCCGCTTGGCACACGGGCCGATGCTTAGCGATACAGTGATCCGTCACACGCAGCGACACACGCGGACGGTGACACACGCTGGCACACGGACACGTTCAGTGACATTGTGACACAGGCTGCTGACACACCTGTCAAAAACGCACAACGACACGACAACACGGCACTGACACACCGCAACACACGTATAACCAAGATACCCCGCACCGCATCGCCTTCAACAACAGACTGTTGGAGCAAGCGCTGTTATCGAATCGACGGGGTGGTGTGACTTGACGCCACGCCCGGCCGTCTTTGTCTCCCCATGACTAATGTTTACACCCACCTTCACCAGGTACGCATCACCCAAGGCTGAGTGGAACGAGGAACGGTCCCACTGATGTTGAAACTCACGTAGCCGCCGTCACCCGCCCGGGGCAGGTAAATGGTGCCCGGGTACACCGAGGGAATGATTCGCTCGTGTGACAACTGCCGCGTTTCCAAATCTCATCTCATCTCATTGTCTGAAACCGCTTAGTCCTATACAGGGTCACGGTGAGCCGGAGCCTATCCCGGCAGACACAGGGCGCAAGGCAGGGATACACCCACGATGGGACGCCAGTCCATCGCCGGGCACTGCGGGGCAGTTTAGCCTGCGAGCCAATTAACCTATGCGGCAGCATGCTTTTGGACTGTGGGAGGAAACCGGAGTGCCCGGCGAAAACCCACGCGGACACGGGGAGAGCATGCAAACTCCACACAGAAAGGCACCCGAGCCGAGAGATTCGAACCCGGGACCTTCTTGCTGTGAGGCGACAGCGCTAACCACTGGGCCACCGCGCCGCCCTGTTGCCAAATCGTGATTAAAAAAAAAAATAGCAAATCGTGATACAAATGTAAAATCATGACAAAAATAACAAATGAGAAAAATGGGGCCGCCGTTTCAGGAAACGGGCCTCGCTTGGAGGAGGTTGTGATGATGTGTCTATGCCAAAGCAGTTTCAGTTTCTGCTGCCTGGAGAGGGGGCTGAACGGGCGCGGCACGGGCTGGGTAAGGGATGGGCTCGTGCGGTACAGGAGGATGTGGAGCTGAGTGGATTTGCCCACGACTCGTGGCAGCGGTGTCAAGTTCGGCCTCAGCAGTGGAAGGAGGCTCGTGAAGGTCGCTACTGGGCAGCTGGAGGCAGTCGCTCTCCCACAGCGAGCTACAGAGTGAAGAACACAGGTGGTGTCCCCTTCGGTTAACCCATAACACCTGGCTCTGTCCCATGACCGGGTAGCGGTGATCCCTCAACACTTAATGCCGCCTCAGGGTGCACCTAGCCTGGCACAAGTTGCCGTGAAGACGTCACCGCCCCGACTGTGGAACGGCGGTTGTTGTACACTGTGTGCGTGGTGTCCGCGCGCGTCTGACTCGATGCGTTTACGCGCGTAGGTTAACTCAGCCTTAAATAATTATCAGGCCCAGTGAACAAACATCAGCACCGGGGGAGACAAAGGCGGCCGGGCGTGCCGCTGGCCACCCACCTCGTCGTTCCGTGCCGGCCTTCACAAGTGCTTGGCTCACAGCACTTAGCCCCAACAGTCTGGTTGGGGACATTCATTTAAGATGTTTTCGCGTTGGCATGCTCTCATGCAAAAGGTCATATCCCGAAACGTCCACCTACATTAAGTGTTGGTACAAGGTCGTGCTTACGACAGGCTTGGAGAACAATCCGTGACATAACACGGCTGATAGAAACAACTCCACAGTGTCGAAACGGCTGAAGCAACTCGTAACGCGGAGCAATAAAAATTGATAGTGTAATTATCCACTGCTGGATGAAGGTCTCCCACCGCGGTGTTTGTTAAGCGGGGTTGGTTGCGCCTACCTGGCCACGCTGGCTAACGAGAGCCAGGCAGCCTTTGTTTCCGCTGGAAAGACTGTTTAGCTGTGTAGTTCCTGTTAACAGCTGTCCAGAGAGTTGATGAAGGTGGAGCAGGGTCAGGAATGGTTCAAGATGTCACTCGCCACCGATATTAGCCGTGACTGAGAACAGAACTCGGGCAGCACGGTGGCCCCAGTGGGTAGCGCTGTCGCCTCACAGCAAGAAGGTCCCGGGTTCGAATCTCGGCTCGGGTGCCTTTCTGTGTGGAGTTTGCATGCTCTCTCCGTGTCCTCGTGGATTTTCGCCAGGCACTCCGGTTTCCTCCCACAGTACAAAAAACATGCTGCTGCATAGGTTAATTGGCTTGTAGACTAAATTGCTCGCAGTGCCCAGTGATGGACTGGCGTCCCATCGTGGGTATATTCCTGCCTTGCGCCCTGTGTCTGCCGGGGTAGGCTCCGGCTCACCGCGACCCTGTACAGGACTAAGCGGTTTATGACAACGAGATGAGATGAGAGACGAGAATAGAACCCAGGGTTCGAAGTGCACGGAGCCAATCACTGCGTCACCGCTTTACGTCGCCCCAGCACAGGAGTGAATTGAGACCGAAACTTTCCAATCGTAATCACGCTCGACACATGGAGAGTCGTGCCAGTGATGGCGGTGTAACTTTACGATGTTCCAGAAGGGCAAGAGAGCTGAGATTTTCCACACGTGTCGTTGAGTCACGCTCATAACTCCGGGACAATCCGAAAGTAAACATTTTTCAACCATATATGTGCCATGAAACGAGGGTTCATTGAGCGATATTTCACCTATTATTTAATTTTGTCCATATTGGGCTACAGCGTTACTGATGGATGGGTCGAGTTACATTGTGTGTTTTTTTTTTCTCCAAACTAGGCGTCCAGTGCTTTCTGTTTCATGTCTGCTTGTTTTCACTCACAGAGCCGGATCAGCCTCACGTTCTTACAAAGCCCTGTGTGCCCTCCTTGCCACCCAGCTCACCCCGCAAGACATTGGCCTCCCGTACTCACTGGGGCCGTCTTAGCCATGAGGCAACCCAGGCAATGGCAGGGGGGCCTCCACTGGACGAGAGGGGGCCCCGTGGGCGGCCGCTTGGCTGAGCGACGATCAAGCTTTATTCATAGATAAACTAAAAACAAATCTACGATTGCAATGGCAATCCACTATTGCAGCGTTCATCGGGAGTTTTCATTGTTTTTCAGTGTGGCGGGGTGGCGGGGAGAGGGGTGCGAGGGGGTCATCATTACATTTTGCCGGGGGCATCAGAATCGCTAAGCCTGCCCCTGCCCGTAGTGACGCGAGAGCCTAAAGAAAGCGCGCTCCGCCAGGTGAACGGTGGGATTATATTCATAATAATCATTGCATTTATAGAGCGCTTGTCACCCGAGGGTCACAAAGCGCTGCACAGAGCTGCGGAGAGAACGGCACGTCAACAACAACGATATAATAACGAAAAATCAGCAACAATAGCGTTTTCACTGCTCGATGCACGAGAATTGCTTTAATTATTGCTCGCTGTTGACCTGCGCTTTCTAAGGAACACTTATTCTTTCCTTCCTTAATTGATTGTATCATTATTTTATTCGTTAGATTATGTCCTTCATTGATTTCTAGCTATTGTTTTACTTTAATTCTCATCTCATCTCATTGTCTGAAACCGCTTAGTCCTATACAGGGTCATGGTGAAGCCGGAGCTTATCCCGGCAGACACAGGGCGCAAGGCAAGGATATACCGACGATAGGACGCCAGTCCATCGCCGGGCACTGCGGGGTAATTTAGCCTGCGAGCCAATTAACCTATGTAGCAGCATGCTTTTTGGACTGTGGGAGGAAACCGGAGTGCCCGGCGAAAACCCACGCGGACACGGGGAGAGCATGCAAACTCCACACAGAAAGGCACCCGAGCCGAGAGATTCGAACCCGGGACCTTCTTGCTGTGAGGCGACAGCGCTAACCACTGGGCCACCGCGCCGCCCTTTACTTTTAATTGATCTAGTCTAATGTTGTTGTCGACACGCCGTTCTCTCCACAGCTCTGTGCAGCGCTTTGTGACTCTCGGGTGAAAAGCGCTCTAGAAGTGTAACGATTATTATTATTATCGCACCCCGCGTATGGAATTCAGCTGTGGCGCAGTCGTGAGCGCAGCGCTTCTGGCCCAATGCATCGGGCAACCTGAGTTTAATTCCCGGTCCAATAACATCGGTGGGGGTCAATGTCTGCACCATCACCATCACAGCTACATCCGAGCGGCGATCGCAGTGAGCGAATCGTAATGATTGCACGACGAGAGCGCTTTTCACACGAGGGTCACAACGCGTTGCACAGGGCTGCGGAGGGAACGGCACGTCAACAACAACAACAACATATGAATCACAGGAGCCGTGCTCCATTACATAAGCCTCTGGCTCGCGGTGACTCAGTGATAACTGGAGAGTCAGCAAGCATGCAGCTCATGATGACGTTACACTTATATGGATTTTAAAAAAAGAACGGGCATCTGGAGTGGAGAATGTACCGTGGGCTGTGTTAATGGATTGTGCAAGACGGGAAGGGTTGCTATGGTGTCTGTCTCTGTGTCTCTGTGTCTGTGGGGGAGAGCGGTGGAACAGCGGTTGGCGCGCTGGGCTACAAACCTGGCGACCCGGGTTCGAATCCCGCTCACGGCCAACACCAGTGACGATTTTCTGAACCGGTCCTTGTGTCAACTCAGCCTCAAATGAGTACCCAGTGCAATGTGAAAATATAACCACTAGGGAGACAAAGACGGCCGGCCGGGCGTGGTGTTAGTGACCCACCCCGTCGTGTGCCGTGTCGACCTTCATAGGCACTCGCTAACGGCACTTGACCCTACAGTTTATTAAGGCAGTGATTACAGTGATTATCGCGCTGCGCTACAAACCCGGCCACCCGACTTAGAATCCCGCTCACAGCCAACACCAAAGACTAATTTTCAGAATCGGCTCTGGGCCTCTTCTGGGTCGATTCAGCCACATCCTCGTGTGCCGTGCTGGCCTTTATAGGTGTTTGCTAACAGCACTTGACCTTACAGTCCGTTGACGCTATACGGGGAATCTTTGTCTTAGTGTGAATGGTATGCGTGTGTCGTCTCTTGAGTATGAACTTCGTGTGTGTGTGTGCAATGGTTGTGTCCGTGCGTGTACTCCTACCGTGTATACCTGTATGCGTATACGGTCTTGGCTTCAGAGCCCACACACAGGTACACAAAGTTTGCCCTCTTCGCGTCTGCTCGCTCGCCGTTCTTGCCCCGACCGCCGCACGAGGCTACACAGGTAAGCTTTGTCTGTGGTCGGAGAGCCAGCCGCGCTCCGCATCGCTGAGTCACTCCGAACAGGAAGCGCCGCGGGTCGGAAGAGCGGCTGATCAGGGAAGCGACTGTCCTGGGAACCAGTCGGGAGCACGGAGGAACACACGCGCGCTATCCCATATAGACTTATCAACACACCCCGGGGTTAGATCCTGTTAGCGAGCAAAGGTCGGCACGGCACACGAAGGGGGTAGGTAGCCGGTACTACGCCCGGCCACCTTTATCTCCCAAATAGCGACGTTTACACACCGCACCAAGAACTCACTTTAGGCCGAGTCGACCTAGACGAGGCCCAAGACCGGTTCAGAAAATCTCCGATTGGTGTTGTCGGTGAGAGGGAATCGAACTTGGGTCGTCAGGTTCCAACATACATACACCCATATATACGACGTCTATATATACTGTATTTACAAAGATTCCCCATATAGTCTCCATCGGACCATCTGGGAAAGTCCTCTTAGCAAGCACCCACTTCTTCTCGGTACAATATCCTACAGGACGTTGGTGACAATGGTCTCCCACAAAATCTCTGGTCGTTGAACTTCTAAGAATGTCCATTGTTGATGGGTTCATCCATCTCGACAGACTCTTGACGTTAATTCTCTGTCGTCCACCAGATTTTAAATTTCCTCCTTAATATTCCCGAGAAACGTCCACTGCCTCCTTCCCATGTCATTCAACACTTTCGTTCTGCATCCCATTTGTGACAAAATCTCTTCATTGGAGGTGTGACTGGGCGGCACGGTGGCCCAGTGGTTAGCGCTGTCGCCTCACAGCAAGAAGGTCCCGGGTTCGAATCTCTCGGCTCGCGTGCCTTTCTGTGTGGAGTTTGCATGCTCTCCCCGTGTCCGCGTGGGTTTTCGCCGGGCACTCCGGTTTCCTCCCACAGTCCAAAAAGTATGCTGCTGCATAGGTTGATTGGCTAGTAGGCTAAATTGCCTCGCAGTGCCCGGCGATGGACTGGCGTCCCATCGTCGGTATATCCTTGCGCCCTGTGTCTGCCGGGATAGGCTCCGGCTTCACCGTGACCCTGTATAGGACTAAGCGGTTTCAGACAATGAGATGAGGTGTGACTTGTCCAAGATACCTTCAAGATGCGTCCAAAGAACCACATTCCAGTTGCTCTACCGCTCTTTTCTATACTTGGCAATGTTGTCCAACATTCTAATGCACACGTGAAAACTGGTCGAACGTGACAATAGAGAACTCTTCGTTTCGTCCCCATAGAACTGGTATCGGTATCTTTTTTCATTCAGAAAAAGCTACCTTTGGCCACCTCTATCCGTGTTATTTCACGATCTCACGAACCATCTGATGATAACCACTTTCCCAGATAGTTGAATTTATTAAACTGTCTTGCATTTGATTACCTATTTTGACGTTGCTAACAGGTACATTTTACTTCGATGAAATAACCATGCATTCTGTTTTCCTAAAATTGATAATGAAATCCTTCTCACTTTTACTCAAAACCTTATCCAGAATTTCTTGCAGCTTCCCCTCTGAATCCGATAAGAAAACCACATCATCCGCATAACGCAGGTTATGCATATTCTCTCCGCCAATTATCAACCCTGGAAAACCTTCAATTTCTCTCAAAATATTCTCCCAGTACAAGTTAATCAAGTCCGATGAAAATGCACAGCCTTGCCCCGTAGCTCATTTCCGAGCCTTGTTGCTGCCGTTTGATCCTAGTATATGTTCATCTCATCTCATCTCATTATCTGAAACCGCTTAATCCTATATAGGGTCACGGTGAAGCCGGAGCCTATCCCGGAAACACAGGGCGTAAGGCAGGAATACACCCGACGACGGGACGCCGGTCCATCGCCGGGCAAGTATATGTTCATGAGAATTCTCAAATCTTTACCATCAATGTCCAGTTCTTGAATAATTTTCATTAGCTCCTCGTGTTTTAAACTATCGATTGCTTTGTTATAATCTCTCTTATCTAATCTCGTTGTCAGAACAGCTTAATCCTGGAAAAGGTCGCGGTGAGTCGGAGCCTATTCCGGCAGACACAGGGCGCAAGGCAGGAATATACCCACAATGGGATGCCAGTCCATCACCGGGCACTGACGGAAAGTTAGTCTGCATGCCAATTCACCTATGCAGCATCATCGTTTTTGGACTGTGGGAGGAAACCGGAGTGCCCGGCGAAAACCCACGCGGACACGGGGAGAACATGCAAACTCCGCACAGAAAGGCACCCGAGCCGAGATTCGAACCCGGGAACTTTTTGCTGTGAGGCGACAGCGCTACCGACTGGGCCACCGCGCCGCCTTTTGTTATAATCAGTGAAGCACAAATAGAGATCTCTCTTGGTCACTGGACTCCCAGCCGATTGGTAACCCAGCATTACTGGTGCCCGTTTAAGGCTGAGTCGACCTAGGGGAAGCATCTGCCGGGTTCAGATAGTCACCGGTGGCCCGGATCCGAGGCTAACGTGCTTGTACATGAGCTTAGATTCACGTGGATATACAGGGCGATCTATTTCCAGTTACCTAACTCATTTCTAATGAATAATATCTAATGACCAGGGTCTGACGCAACATGGAATGTCGTAAAGCTCATTTGACCGGTCATTATTGAACAAAGGCCCTCTGGAGCGTGTTCAAAGGTTTCACCACTTCATTCAGATTCGTGCTGCCAACGAGCGATGGCTTGAAAATACAATGCCAGTGATTACTGCGCACGCAGTGCGGGTGGGTAGAGGTGGATCAACCTGTTGTGCGTAACTTCGAAAAGCTTAGAACCATTATAGCTGACGATTGATTGATTCGCCTGGAAATCACCTACTGACAAAACACGGCTCGTCGCGTCACGCCCGTGTGACGTGGGGGGTGGGGGATGACCTGGCACTGCTGCCGATGAACCCGCCTTTGAACATCACTCGTGACACGTGCGGTCGCTTCCGTTCATGTCCCACTGAGAAGTGAAAGTGTTGTTGATGAGCCCCGTATTCCATCGTCACATCGCTCTCAGGGATAGCGGCCAATGAGGGTGTGAGCAGCGTACTGCCGTATCGTTCACTGTTGTGACTTGCGTACCTGTCCCACGCTGGACAACTGTTAAAAAGAGCGGCACGGGTCAACTTTATCCAGCTTAAATAAAGACCGACTGACAGTTCGGGAATCTTACGTACATGGGTGCCCACTGACTGTCAAACCATTACATACATACACACACTCCATATACCAAGATCCCACGTATAGCCTTAACAGACTGTAGGGTCAAGTGCCGTTAGCGAACACCTATGAAGGCCGACATGGCACAGGAGGGGGTGGGTGGCCAGCACCACGCCGGGCCGCCTTCGTCTACATAGTGGCATTGTGGTATTTGAGGCTGAGTCGACCTAGGAGAGGCCCAGGACTGGCTCAGAAAATCATCACTGGTGTTGGCCGTAAGCGAAAATCGAACTCGGGTTGCTGGGTTCGTAACGCGCCAACCACTAATTTACCGCTCCCCACACGTACATACACACCACATTACTACCACATACATATGCACGCACACCGTAGATTATTATGATAGATTCACACACGCGCTAGATTCACACACACACGCACACCCACACACAGCTGTAGCCGCCAATCTGCACTAAACGGTAGTGACGTCCCCACAATGTTTGTGCCAGGCTAGGTGCACATGGCACCCACGTGAAGTATATCACCGAGCAGAACCAGCACACACGCCGCGTCTGCCTCCAACGCGACGGCGAGAGGAGGAGGAGGAGGAGTGCTCGTTACGGCTCTCTCGAAGCGAGGAGGTTTGGAGCCGCCGCGCATGGAGAGCCGTGACTGCATCATCACGCGTTGAGTGGCTTTTGCGACCATGGCTGGCAACGCGTGGAACAGGGGACGACCGGTGTCCTGGGGAGAAGTTTGGGTGAAGACGGCGGTGCGTGATAGATTCACACACACACGCACACCCACACACAGCTGTAGCCGCCAATCTGCACTA
>JAZEWT010000017.1:13898613-13912856 GCA_036362905.1 Mordacia mordax
TCGTTGTCGACGTTTGCGATGGTGACAATGCAACGCATTTCAAATCAATTCGTCATAAACGGCGTAATGAGCTGCTCGGCGCTATTTCACGACTCAAATCTTCTATCGGCGGCACAGTGGCCCAGTGGGTAGCGCTGTCGCCTCACAGCAAGAAGGTCCCGGGTTCGAAGCTCGGCTCGGGTGCCTTTCTGTGTGGAGTTTGCGAGTTCTCTCCCCGTGTCCGCGTGGGTTTTCGCCGGGCACTCCGGTTTCCGCCCACAGTCCAAAAAAACATGCTGCTGCATAGGTTTAATTGGCTTGCAGACTAAATTGCCCGCAGTGCCCGGTGATGGGCTGGCGTCTCATCGTGGGTATATCCCTACCTTGCGCCCTCTGTCTGCCAGGATAGGCTCTGGCCCACCGCGACCCTGTACAGGACTGAGCGGTTTCTGACAATGAGATGAGATGAGACCACTTCTGCCATCACAGGGCCGGGCATGACGTGTTGTCGCAAAACACGTGGGCGACGCCCGGCGCCGCGCGGCCACGTAACCCAAACAAAAAAAACAGCCCGCGCCAGCTACATGCGGCACGCGGTGCTCCCCCACAAACACGAAGTGCACGCTCGACACGTGCCCGCGACACGTGCCGAGACACGTGCCGCGACAGTGGGCAGTTGGCAACAAGCCGCCAAATTCCAGAGCTCCGAGCAATTCCGCCGAGAGAGAGACAGCAGTGAACCATCCGCCAGACCTCCCTTCGTTCAATTATGTTGCTGTTTTCACAGTTGTCCAGTGGGGTGTGGGGGGACGTGGTACAATTTAGTCAGACGGACAATCAACCTAGCTAAGTAGGTCTTTGGATTGCGGGAGGAAAGCGGAGTATTCGGCGAAAGCCCACGTGGACACGAGCGGAACGTGCGAACTCCATACAGAAACGCACCCGAGCCGGGACTCTATCCAGGGACTTCCTTGCCCTAAGGCGGCAGCGCTACCCCTTGCGTTTAAATCCGCGCCCCCCCCCCCAACCACCCCGTTGCACCGTAAACCCCTGCAGATGAGAATCTCCTATTTAGGAGCGGAGACGCCTCCTCGCCTCGCGAGTCACGGCTACGTCAGTCTGGGAGTCGAGCCGCTCATTCCTCAAGTTCTTTTTCCATGAAATGGCATGCGTGCGTGTCTGTGTCTGTGTGTGTGCGTGTCTGTGTCTGTGCGTGTCTGCAAGGGGAGCGGTGGTGTCGCGGTTCGCGCGGCGTGGCTACGAATCCGGTGACCCGAGTTCGACTCCCGCTCGTGGCCCATCAGCAGCGAGCATTTCCTGAACCTGTGCGGGGCCTCCCCTAGGTCGGCTCAGCCTTAAATGAGTACTGTACCTGGTGCGGTACGTGAACATCGCTACGACAGAGACAAAGGCGGCCGCGCGGGGTGCTGGCCATGCACCCCTTCGTATGCCGCACTGGCCTTAACGGGTGCTCACTAACAGTGCTTGACTCTTCAGTCTGTTAGTGATAGACGGGGGATCTTGTGTGTGGGTGATGAGGGCCTTGAAATCGTTCAGCCGTGCGCCTCGACACGTCGTCACGGAATCCTCATAGAAATAATCACGCGTCTTCAAATCAATCACTGCAATTGAAATATTTCCATCAACGCGGGCAATTGAAACCACGGACGGCTCGCTTGATGACCCTTTATATAACAATACCACCGTGCGCGATGCTTCTGATCCCTTGCTGATGGCTTTATTGAGCGCAGTTGGGTTTCAGCCGTCACTGACGCTCACGCCAGCGCGGGTAGTTGATTAACTGGGCGCCGTACTGTGTTCCACGTGTCACTGACCCCGTGTGTGACGCTCATAAGCCGAGACTGCCATCTCCATAAAACTGTTTTGTTTAGATAAATGATCAAATAATTAGCCGCGATTTTATTAAATCCCATTCGACCGCTGCATTTTAAACAGACCTCTGATGGCCGTGACGGTCACTGGCGGGTTTTTTTTCTTTTTCTAACCATACTTCACCGCGCTGGTCAATGCGGGTTTGTGGAAGGAAGGTTCGTCGCTCGTAGATGCTCACTCACTCGCCACGGGACGTAGCCTTGGCCAGGAATCGAACCTGCAATACAAATCAACGGCGTTGTCGCGCAGCTGAGTTAACGGCTGCACAACCACTCCTGCAAAGGCTTTAATACAGATAGTGATAAGTCAATAAATACGCTTCAGATCGGTTTCTACGGACGAGTGAATATTTATATATATGAACCGTTGAGCTATGTAGATGCTTTTCAAAGTTATCCAGTGGGGAAGGATAAGCAAGTTACGATATCTCGGCACGCGAATAATTTAGTCACAGGAAAAATTAACCTAGGAAGCGTAGCTTTTGGAGTGTGGGAGAAAACCGGAGCACCCTGCGAAAACCCAAGCGGACACGGAGAGAACACGCGAACTCCACACAGGAAAGGCGTCACCCGCGCCGGGAATCGAACCCAGGTGCCTCTTGCCCCGTGAGGAGGCAGCGCTACTCGATCACCCTGCCGCTGAGATCTCGTCCACGTTCCAGACACAGAAACTGCGCTCGTCCCGAGATGTTGCTCACGGCTACGCGGAGAGAATCCCTCGACAGTCCCGAGGATTCCAAATGTCTCGCGATTTACTGCGGAAACCGCAGAGAGGAGGCAGTGGGGGGGGGGGGCTGGCAGTCAAGCAGGCGGTCAGCTGGTGCCAACCCGCCAGACACTGCTTTTCTATATATTCTTTCGGCCAAATAATTATGGAGTATTTTGTTCTTTATTTTTGTGGGCGGAAACCGGAGAACACGGAGGAAATACACGCAGAATAGGGGGAGAACACACAGCCTGCACATGGACAGGCACCCCGAGGCGGGAATTGAGCATCTTCGAGCAGGACCTTCCTTCTGTGAAGTGTAGATGTTATCACTGTGAAGTGTAGATGTACCGCTGTGAAGTGTAGATGTACCACTGTGAAGTGTAGATGTTATCACTGTGAAGTGTAGATGTTATCACTGTGAAGTGTAGATGTATCACTGTGTAGTGTAGATGTACCACTGTGAAGTGTAGATGTTATCACCGTGAAGTGTAGATGTACCGCTGTGAAGTGTAGATGTACCGCTGTGAAGTGTAGATGTTATCACTGTGAAGTGTAGATGTATCACTGTGTAGTGTAGATGTTACCACTGTGAAGTGTAGATGTTACCACTGTGAAGTGTCGATGTACCACTGTGAAGTGTAGATGTTATCACTCTGAAGTGTAGATGTTACCACCGTGAAGTGTAGATGTTACCACTGTAAAGTGTAGATGTTACCGCTGTACCATCCTGCCACAATGAGGTGGTCCCGCCACGCGTGAAGGATCTGCTCTCCGCTCACGATCATAAACGCTATGCATATTTGCTAATGTATGGACTCAGTGTTTATTTCCAGGCTGACGCTGAAAGCAAGTCTGCTGAATTTACCCTCTTTATTGCGTTTTTATTGCACCCAGCCTGGCACGAAGGTCGCGATGACGTCACCGCCACTGGATGGCGTGGCGGCTATTTCAGGTCATGGAAAATCGCTTGGTGTCCTACCGTTGACAGCCCGAAGCGAGCGGCGTAAATTCCGCGTTCCTATGACGGGGACACGTCTATTCACGCGAAAACCACTTGAATTCCCCCCGCAAAGTGGTACTCGTATTTTAGACTACGGAGGGATGATGATGACGATGATGGGCTGAGTCAACTCGCAAACAGGATCTGAGATCATTCTTTTCTGAGCGAGAGCTGCGCGCTGCACCTCTGAGCCGCCTTTGGTCTCCTCATCTCATTGTCAGAAACCGCTTAATCCTGTACAGGGTCGCGATGAGCCGGATGGGGCGCCAGTCCATCACCGGGCACTGAGAGCAATTTAGTCTGCAAGCCAATTAACCTATGTAACAGCATGTTTTTTTTAGGACTGTGGGAGGAAACCGGAGTGTCCGGCGAAAACCCACGCGGACACGGGGGAGAGAACATGCAAACTCCACACTGAAAGGCACCCGAGCCGAGATTCGAACCCGGGGCCTTCTTGCTGTGAAGCGACAGCGCTACCCACAGGGCCACTGCGCCGCCCCCTTTGGTCACCTGGCAGACATAACGGAACCAGAACCACTGATGCACTGCACTCAAACGCTCCCAATATCAGTGTTGAGAAGTATAGTCACAGAAGCCCTGCTCCCACTCTGGGCGGCTCTCAACAGCGGTCTGACAACACACAGTGCACACACATATTCTGTACTCAGCGAGTACAAGCACGGCGCATGTACAGAAATCAGCGTGTGCTGCGCGTACTCAGCATAAACACCGGGCACATTCGTCAAGAACAGCGTACGTGACCGTCAAAGGAACAGAAAACCCTATAAAATAGGCAACGTTCCGACAAAAGCCCTCCTTCACAGCACAATTCACAAGTGACATTCGTGCTTGTGCACCACCGCCTACGCAACAGTAGCAGCCGACACCACATCCTCGGAACACTGACACAATAATAGAGCTCCCTTACAAGATAATTGCTCAATTTGCTTTCAAGGACGGGCGCGTAGAGGTAATTGAAGCGATGTTTGAATATCCAATTTGGCATAAATCTGTATGGATATATACCTCGGATTGGTGTTTCTGTGACTGTCACTCAGACAAAGGTGGGCTTTGTGCTTCCAGCAGGCGAGTGACCACAAACAAAAAGCCTGTCACGAATTGTATTACCCTTAATCAATTAACCAGCTCACCACTGCGTGAATTAATTTAAGCAGAAGCGCTCCGTAATGACACACGCGTTTCAGTTTGATTCGTAAAACTCTCTCTCTCGCTCTCTGCACGCTCTGTATGCCAGCGTGCACTTGATTGCATCCGGTTTGCTTGTGCACGCCACCCACGAGGTGGAGCGAGTTTGCGAGCACCTCTTAGGGCTGGCTAGGAACGCGTGGTGGGAAGGCCAAGTGTGTGTTTGGGGGGGGGGGATGTGTGCAAGTGGAACAACCGAAACCTGGCCGTTTTCGTCTCTCCTGCAGTTGATGCAGTTTGAAAGGTCACCCCGCCATGCATATTGGCTGTTACCACTGTGATATGGAATCGCTTGTGGCTGAGTCGAGTAGGAGGTCACGGGTTCATGCTCATAAACTAAGGGGTAGTGATTTGAGTCCTGATCAAGAACCCGACCGGGTCGCTGGAATTATGCCAAACTACTCAAATCACTTGCGTGCCGCTCATCTCATCTCATTGTCAGAAACCGCTTAGTCCTGTACAGCGTCGCGGTGAGCCGGAGTCTATCCCGGCAGACACGGGGCGCAAGGCAGGGATACACCCACGATGGGACGCCAGTCCATGACCGGGCACTGCGGGCAATTTAGTCCGCAAGCCAATTAACCTATGCAGCGGCCTGTTTTTTTGGACTGTGGGAGGAAACCGGAGTGCCCGGCGAAAACCCACGCGGGCACGGGGAGAGAACATGCAAACTCCCACGCAGAAAGGCGCCCGAGTCGAGATTCGAACCGGGGCACTTCTTGCTGTGAGGCGACAGCGCTACGCACTGGGCCACCGTGCCGCTCCCTGCTCGCAAAACAGAAACAAACAATCGCCGTACGGTCTAGTACGGGGCTGCTCTCAAAACGCACGTCGCATGGGAACGGAATGTTCCGGGAAATGTACTTTAATGAATGTTGTTGACGTGACTGTGGCATTATATATTTATATCGGGTTGTTTCTTTTTTGTTTGCTTCTTTTGTTGGACTTTACTCCTGCGGTATCGTTTGTGTCCGCCCTGTGACGAAGTCACCTCTTCTAAATAAGACTCATCCCGGTCTCTCAAGTGGCTCCTCGTCTCGTTAAACTTCGTCAACCTCAAGCCTGAATCACGCTCCACCACCTCTGTCAACACAATAGGCCCATTGATGACACACCGCACCACGTCCTCAGTTGGGGCTGAGTTGTCTCTTGTTGGTCCCAGAACCGGTGTCACTCACGACGTGCCGTGACCAGGAATCGAACCCAGGTGACTAGTTTCGTGGCGCGTATCTGATATTCCACGTACACACGCGCCGCACGAAGTACCCGCAGTGTACATCCCAGCAGCAACGACGATCCGCCGCTCGCCACAAAGTGCCGGTGACGCGCCCCCGTGCCCGTGCCAGGCCAGGTGCACTTCGAAGCTGCCACGCGAAGTGTCGCAGTATAGCCGACAGGTCACGGGACAGACCTATGTGCCACGGCCTGACTGAGATACCATAAGCACCACACACGTAATACAATCATAATTTATTTACGTAGTAGCGCCTTTCCGCTCGAGGTACCGAGGCGCAGATGGAAACCACAGAGAGATTCGGGGGAGGCAACCACTTAGTCAGCCTGCGCCAACCCGCCAGACACTGTGTCCTATAAATTAGAATGGGATCGGGCAGGGGGTTTTTTTTGAGTTGGGTGGAGAACCCGCACTAGGCGCAGTGGTAACATCGGCGCCTTACGTGAAGACCGTCCTGCCCGACCGAGGTGGTTCGAATCTTCACAGGCCCAAGCAAGGAGGATGTTCTTTCTGTAAGGCGCCGATGTTACCACTGAGCCGTCCCTGACGTCCACACATACGGTAATATACACACACACCGCACACTGTGTGTGTGTGCGTGTGTACGGTGCGAGCATTGTGCAAGGGTGTTGTATGAGTGTTTGTGCAGCCATGCATATCGAGTGTCTGCGAGTCATCTCAACCAGACAGCGCATTGCACACTTCTCGTGGCCTGAAGGTGCACGTGGCCGGGCACAAGAGCCGTGGTGCCCGGCGGTTGTCGTTGTTATTCTTATTATACCGTGCGTATGCACACCGTGTGTGCACTCGTAACAGCGCTTGACACAAGAGTAGGGGTGCCAGGCTGTACGGGGGACCGTTGGGTGTCGTGTTCATCCCGCCCAACAAACCCCCCCCTCCCCTACCCCACCGTTAGATCAAGGACACGGCGTACGGTGCGTTTACAATGGCACGCCGCACATTGGCGGGCCGGTGATGAAATTGCGCGCACACGCATGCGTGATTCACGCGGAAATGAGCCAGGGAGCACGAATGAAGGCACCCACAACAACCACCACCACCACCACCACCTCCTCCGCCTCCTCCACGTTGCATCCGCTGTCAATGCAGATCCCCGCGTGAGCACGTGGGAGCGCACGTGCGTGTGTGTGTGTGTGGGCGGACCGGCGGTCAGCGCTCTGGACTACAAACCGGGCGACCCCACTTAGATTCCCGCTCACGGCCAACACCAATGACGAATTTCTGAACCGATGCTTGGCATCCCCTAGGTCGACTCAGCCTCAAATAAGTACAGAGTGCGGTGTGTAAACAGGTACTGTAGCTACAGGTACTGTAGCGTTAATATCGTCACTGAGTAGACACAAAGGCGGCCGGGCGTGGGACCGGTCACCAAATCCATCGTGTGCCGTGCCGACCCTCGTAGGTGTTTGCTCAATGCACTCGCCCCAAAAGTTCGATGAGGCTCTACGGAGGGGGGGGGGTCTTTGTCTTGTTCGTGTATGGCGCGCACACGTTTGTTCTCCACAACTCAATTACACTGGATTCGTCACCATCAGCAGCAGCAGCAGCCAGCGTTTGTCCACTGCTAGATGAAGACCCTTCACGCTGCCCCTACAGCCACTCACCACGGCCCTGCAACGCTACAATCCACCTCCTGAACGTTCGCCGCGGTCGTCCTCCGCAATCCGTCTCCGCTCCTTTGCCATTTCTCCCCCAGTCTCCTCCGTCACAGCAGTCCCTTCTGGTCGTCAGCGTTCTGCCCAAGGGCGCGGATTTTTTCTTTCTCGGTCAATGCGAGGCCTCGGGATTTGTGTTTCGTTCCATGACTCACGCTCCGATTTATATCCGGGCACCATCATCCGCGGTCTCGCTGCAGCAGCTAACACGGTCACGGCATGCGTCCATCGACATGAGTTCGCATCCCGGTTGACATCAGTTGCACGTGATACTTGAACGAGTCATCGGTGGGCAGGGCAGGAGAGGGGGGGGGCTTCTTCACTAACCTACACCGAGCAGCGTGGTAACGTCTGCTCAAAGAAAATCCACGAGAGAAACGGCGGGTGGAAAGATCTTCCATCCAGCAGTGGATTGATTTGGGGGCGGGGGGTGGCGGTGTAGGGGAGTGGTCGTGGGCTGTATATAAATATACAGCGTCATCAAAACATGCTTCTAGTTTCATTTCCCTACGTGCATTGAAACAATTCACCGACATCACTTGATATGATGTCACAGCACTGATGAAGCACAGGGGAGATTTTAATGATGTGAAAAGATCTTCAACAGGCGATCCCCGTGCAGACGTCGACTGGTTTCTTCTGCGATGCTCTTCACGGCAGCTGTGATTTCTGCCTTGTTCAATCGCATCGCCGCCACGCACCGGGAATAATTAGCGACCCCAGAGAGCCTTCGACGCGTCCCGTGACACCGCCTGAATAACCGTGAGAACGGGGGCAATTCAACCGAGCGTGCCTTCATTTTGCGAACCTGTAGATTTCCATGGTCGCCGTGATCTGCAGCCTCGGCAACTCTCTCTCTCTCTTCTCTCTCCGAGTTCCTCGCTTCAAGACACTCGCTTCCCTCCGCTTGCCTCCTCGCGCACTCTGCAGCCGAGCGCTCTTCTCGTTGCGTCCGCGTGTGGCCGCGTTTCCCGGCCCACGCTCCCTATCTCGGGCTCGTGCTGCCTCCCCGCATCGCATCGACGTGAAACCAGACGCAGTGGCGGTGAGGGAATTCGGAATCCGATCTCCAGCCGACGCTGCCCGCAAGCGTCCGCGGAAGGGAAATCCTCTCGGCTCCGTGAACCCGGCGAAACGCAGTATTTACCCAAAATGAATCACCCGACCGTAATCTCGTTTTTCGTAAGCGTCCGTGTGTTTTCTTTATTCGATGGTAAACACATTTTATTGGGGTTGGAAATTGCAATAACGATGTAGGCTTTCCTGACCAACTCCTCCAACGTCGGAGGCGAAACGTTGTAAAGGAGAGAGAGAGATGGAGAGGAGGGATTCTCGACACGACTATCCCGAAGGAATAGTCGTAGAGAGCAATTCTAGCGTTTTAAGCCAGATTCATGGTGTTCGTGTCCTTTACAGTTGAAGCGACACGAGTTCGATACAAGATTCAGGGTGACATCAGAGGGCAGAGTCGTATAATATTATCTGAACCGGTTCGGTGCGCACACCATCCCACTATGACAATCCTGCGACGTGACTACGTACAGTTTAGGAAGGGCCATTGCCAGAAACGTCGTCTATTATTTAGTATTGGTAATAATTTTATTGCTATTAATTATTCAGACTATTATTTAGCAGACGCCCTTATCTAGGGCGACTTGCATCGTCACACACTTACACATTTTAAACAAATATATGCAAACAAAATAAACAGATGAACATGAATCCTACCGATTGGCTAACATTGCTAGGTGACAAAGCGTTGTGACGCTTACGCGTAATGATCGTACCTATGAGTCATGAGCAGGTTTAAAAATGACGTCACTCTTAGGTTGTCATTTATTTGTTTTCTTTTAAAAGAGATCAAATAATGGTAAATATCCCCCGTATAGCTTAAACGCGCTATGGGGTCAAGTACTATTAGTGAGCACATATTAAGGCCGGAACGGCACATGAGGGGGTGGGTGGCCAGCCTTTGTCTCTCTCTCTCGTGGCAATGTTTACACACTGCACCAGGTACTCATTTGAAGTTCAGCTGACCCAGGGGAGACCCAGGACCGGTTCATAAAATCGTTAGCGGCGTTGGTCGTGAGGACGATTCGACCTCGGGTCGCCGGGTTTGCAGCGCGGCGCGCTAACCGTAGCGCCACTCAAGGCCAAACACGGTGTCATTGACAAACGCGTGGGTTCGTTATCGTTGGCTAAAGCCTCGTGAAGTCTGAGCAGAGAACCCCCCCACAACCGGCACGGTGGCGTGGGAGAGCGGCGACATCCAGCAGTGGATTGAAACACGAGGCTGATCGTTGTTACGTATGAACTCGCGCAAGATATGCACGTGCGTCATTTGTGTACTGGGAGACGTCACGCACAGTCGCAATCATGACACACAATGAGATTAGCGGCACAATCACGCTGCCATGAACAGATTTTTAATATAAACATCTCGCCTTGCAAAGACATAGCCACAGCATTCACGCTTTAGAGTCCGCACTAACGTGAGAAGGGCGGCACCGTGGTCCAGTGGGTAGCGCTGTCACCTCACTGCAAGAAGGTCCCGGGTTCGAATCTCGGCTCGGGTGCTGCTTTCTGTGTGGAGTTTCCATGTTCTCCCCGTGTCCGCGTGGGTTTTCGCCGGGCACTCCGGTGTTCTCTCACAGTCCAAAGAACATGCTGCTGCAGAGCTAATTGGCTTGCAGACTAAATTGCCATCAGTACCCGGTGATGGACTGGCGTCCTATCGTGGGTATATCCCTGCCTTGCGCCCTATGGCTACCGGAATAGGCTCCAGCTCACCGCGACCCTGTACAGGATTAAGCAGTTCTGACAATGAGATGAGATGAGACTAACGTGAGAAGGCATTTGTGAATCCACAAAGGTTTGGTAGCTATAGATAGCTATCCAACACTGCTTACAATGACCCTTCCTCAGCTCATGGACCATGAAGTAATTAGATGACGAGACGTTGTTAATGGGAATAAGATGGTGTAGTTGTAGCATTGGGCGGATGAGCGACGCTCACAACAGCGGGCGGATAAAACTCGGCGAGTTGGCGCGTTTTGTGACCCTCGGTTGAAAAGCGCTCTTGAAATGCAATTATTATTATTAGTAGGAGACACAGGTGGTTCTGCGGCCAGTCATCTCAATCAGCAGCCAATGGCACCTGGATCCTTGCTGTGATCTCTCCGGTGATCCTTCAACACTTCTCGCTGCCTCAAGGTGCACAGAGCCTTGCAGAGACACCGTGGGAACGTCACCGCCACTTAGTGGAGAACGGCGGCTGTTGTTTCGATTAAAGGCCCTATGTTAATAATAATAATTGCACTTCTGGAGCGCGTTTCACCCGAGGGTCACAAAGCGCTGCACAGCGTCGTGCCGGGAAAGTGCCGCAAGGCTCACAAGGCTGGAGTGATGCTCGCGGATGAGTTCAAATCCAGGTCGGGTCAGTTCACAAAACCACAACTAATGCTGCCATCGCCACCACGTGTGCGTGCGTGTGAGTCTGCATGCTTGGAGTTGTGTGCGTGTTTCTCTGTGTGTGTGTAAGCAGTGAGTGGGGAGCCGTGGTTCAGCAATTAGCGCACGGGGCTGCAAAACCCGCAGCCCGAATTCGATTCCGGCTCACGGTCAGCACCAGTGAAATTATCTGAACCGGTTCTGAGCTTTCGTTGGGTCGATTGAGCCTCAAATAAGCCATGGATGGTGCGATGCGTAAACATCGCCACTAATAGTTCTGGCCACTAACTCCCTCGTGTGCCTTGCCGGCCGGCCTGCATAGGTGTTCACTAACAGCATCTGTCCAACCGATTTGTTAACATAATAAATACTTTCGCATCTAGAGCGGAGCTGCGGAGAGAACGGCACGTCGGCAACAACAACGACATAAGAACAGCAAACAACAATGATAAAAACTCAGCAACAATAAGGTTTTTGTTGTTGTTACATCTACATGGGAGACCCTTTTGTGTTTGCGTGTTTACAGTTGTGTGCTTTGTAATCATAAACGTGTGCGCGTGTACACGTGACGTCATTCAGAAGCGCTCGCTTGATTTCTCTGTGCGGGGGGTCGTTGTCTTAATAGTCTTTTATCACCACCACCACCCCCCGTCCGCAATCCCCAATCACCCTCCACAACCAATACCCCCCAGGGCGCTGTGCGTATATTCGGCTTCACAAGTCGCTCAAGAAAAAAAAGCAGAGCCACGCGACACTCGGGCCCCCAGCTTCTGAGTCAGTCGCCGAGTGTGCGGACCGAGAAGAGTCGGCGCGACGTCACGTGCAGGCGCCGCTCGTGAAGAGCCTCGCAGGGAGTCGTCACTCGAACGCGAGACACTTTTGTTTTGTTTTAAGCAGAGATTTGGCAACAGCGCGAGCGAGAATGCCGGGCGGCGCGGTGGCCCAGTGGGTAGCGCTGTCGTCTCACAGCAAGAAGGTCCCGGGTTCGAATCTCGGCTCGGGTGCCTTCCTGCGTGGAGGTTGCATGTTGTCCCCCGTGTCCCGCGTGGGTTTTCACCGGGCGCTCCAGTTTCTTTCAAACAGTCCAAAAAACATGCTGCTGCATAGGTTAATTGGCTTGCAGGATAAATTACCCGCAGTGCCCGGTGATGGACTGGCGTCCCATCGTGGGTTTATCCCCGTCTTGCACCCTGTGTCTGCCGGGATAAAATCTCCGGCTCACCGCGACCCTGTAAAGGACTCATCACTTTCAGACCTTCTTGCTGTGAGGCGACAGCGCTACCCGCTGGGCCACCGTGCTGCCCGTTGGTTAAACAGTTCAACATAATTGCTTCTTTGATGGGAGACTACTTAGAAATATCAGGCGCTGTAGGTTTACGTGGCTGCCACGTGTCCAGGACATATCAAAACAGCAAGCGATTATAATTTAGCATTTTAAATTTTTAGTTGAAAGTCAGATCATATTTTACATTTTGTTCTGCAACGACGTGCATAGTTTTTTTTTAATAAAAAAAAAGACATTGCTGCCGATTTTCTGTTCTAATGTCATTGTTCTTGGCGTGCCGTTCTCTCCGCAGCTCTGTGCACCACTTTGTGACCCTCGGGTGAAAAGCGCTCTATAAATGTAATTATCATTGTAATGATGTAGGTTTTCACGGCTCGATGCATGATGATTGCTTCGAAAAGCTGCTCTCTCGGGACAGCCGCGTCGACGCGGCTGTCCCGTAATTATCATTATTATTTAATCCATCAGTGTAGTTTGATAAGAATTACCCTCTCGTATGTGTCGTCGGTGTGTCACCGGGCGCTCTGGTTTTCCCTGTACATAAATCCCGACACTCTTCAAACACATTGGCCACATATCATCCCCATGCAGGAGAACGCGCTTGCAAAGAGTCGTGAGACTCAGCCAGGATTTAAATACGTAAATAAAGGGCATTTATGAAACCCTACATGAATACATAAAGGGCATTGTAAGAAAAAAATGAAACGCAAATGTACCGTTAATTCTGAAAGCACGCCACTCCACCCCACCTCCAAACCGCGTCATTCTCGTTGGCGTTGGTTGACTATACTTCACCAGACCGCTCGATAACACGGGGTGACATCACTCTCCACTGATAGTCTCAGTTGCCGGGAATCGAACTCGACTGGCCCAGTTCAGACCTCGGCGCGCACACAATCCTGCCACTGCCTGGCAATTGGTCGCCTGTGCAGTGAGGTTTTAAGAGAAGGGCCGAGTAATGGAAAATGAGTAATGAATTAAAAACGAGGCATTGCTGTATTTTTTTCACGAGGGAGTGCGGGCGAGCGTTGCGGTGTGGGGAGGGTGTTGAATTGTGTGTGTTTTTTTCTTCACCCAAATAACGGGGCGAGATGAGAGATTGTGGGATTGTGGGAGGGTGTGTGCGGGCCCCAGATAACGGCCCCGAGAGCCCCGGTGAGGCCGCGGGCCGTCGAGGTGACGCACGAGGCCCCGGCGGGGTGCCGACGGTGCCGGGGTGATGGGGGTTGATGGTGATGTGGGTGACCGTGTCGGCGATGGCGACGTACGTTGTACAACAACAAGTGGCGAACGGCGGTTGATGTTGTTGCTGATGGCGATGATGTCTCAGATGTTTGTGTCGGTGGTGATGATGGGGTGCTCGCGGTGTTCATCGCCACGGTGATGGTGGTGACAATTGGCGATTTTCTGCGGAGATCAATACCCGCTCACGGTCGCCAACACCGGTGAGAATATTGTGAACAGATCCTGTGACTCCTCCTCGGTTGACTCAGCCTTAAACGAGTCCCGGATGCTGGGAACAAACAACGCCAGTACGGAGACTAGCCTGGCGTGGTGTTGGCCACCCATCTCATACCGTCTGTAAGGGCAACACGGGTGATCTTTGCTCGTGGTAATGCTGGCGGTGATTGCGGTGTTGGCGACTATGATGGGGATGGTGATGGGGATGATGGTGATGATGTTGATGATGACGGAAATAAGGGGGGATGACGACACGGTTGCGTCACGCTGGCCGCTATTATCCGCTCACTGCTCGGCGCCGGCTCGCTGACTCAACACGCTTACGAAACGCGGCACGGCTCCCGCTGCGGA
>JAZEWT010000017.1:13937908-13959239 GCA_036362905.1 Mordacia mordax
TGCGCCACCGCGGCGCGTCTCGAAACCGACGATCAGTTGCGGGCGCGCTCCGAGCAAAGGGCAGGTGCCAGCATCTTCGCTCTCGAACGGACCAACCGTGACGAAGATGAGCGTTGCCAGCGAGGCGGCGATGATGAACCGCTGCAGGGGTGGCTGCCGCCAGCACCCTCCTCCCAGAGAGCAGTTGAGCGACGAGGCCGAATCACCACCACCACCACCACCTCCTCCATCTCCACCGCCTGCAGCGTCTCCAGCGCCATCGCGTCGCTGCATGGCGGCGAGAGCGAGTCCCTCGCTACGCGCACAGGATGGGTGGACATCGGGGAATGTGGATCACGCACGGGTGGTTGGTTGGGATGAGTCGCTCGTTCGAAGGGGGTGAGTCCCCCTTTATTACGTGTGCCCTCCCCCCTCCCCCTCCCCATTGGTAGGAGGTTTCTCATGATTAACCCGGGTGGTACTCGGATTACTGCTGGAGAGATGCTCACAGACAGAACGACGAGCAAAGCCTCACTGACTCTCATTAGGAGAGTTCTGCCTGGTGGTGGTGCGGTGGCGCAGTGGGTAGCGCTGTCGCCTCGCAGCAAGAAGGACCCGGGTTCGATTCCCGGCTCGGGTGCCTTTCTGTGTGGACTTTGCGAGTTTTCTCTCCCCGTACCCGCGTGGATTTTAGCCGGGTACTCCGCTTTCCTCCCTCATCCAGAGACACGCTGCTGCCTAGGTTAATTGGCCTGCTGAGTAAATTTCCTCAAATAAGTGTGCCCTGCGATGTACTAGCGTCACATCCTGGGTATTCTCCTGCCTTGCGTCCTCTGTCGGCCGCGATAGGCTCCGCCCCCCTCCCCCCGCCCCCCGCGATCCTGTACAGGATTAAGCGAGCATTGATAAGGAACAAATCAATGATTGGTTTGGCCAATATAAAGTCATATTAAGCGTTTTTAATCCTATTATTATCGGTATGTGGATGAAGAAGAAAACAACCCGGGGAACACAGAGGAAACACACGCAGAACAAAGGGAGAACATGTCAACTCCACACAGGGAGGGCGCCCGAGTGCGGAGGCGAACCCAGTCGCGCTGTCCGTGAGGCACAGGGTTGTCACCACGTCATTACTCCGGGGCCTGACGCCGGATTACAGCAGCGCACGTGGCAACCCACGTGCCCGCTTACGGCCGATCCTCTCGTTCCTGAGCAATGGAAAACTCCACGTTCACGTGACGAGAGATCGTTTACTCCCAACGCGAACTCTAAATTTGCCGAGCGTGGCGCGGCCTCTGCATGGTGTTCATGTTACCTGCCCATCCCAGACTGAAGGATGCTGATGATGCTGAGGATGATACCGCTGATATATTTGATGATGATCTTCTTGATGTGGCTGGAACGATGGCGCGACTCCTGCCTCGGGCGCCTTTCTGTGTGGAGTTTGTGTGTTCTCTCTCCCTGTTCTGCCTGGGTTTCCTCTGAGTTCTCCGGTGTCTTCCCACAGTACAAAAAACATTCGTTAATTAATTTGCCTACAACATCATAACATAGAATGCAGCGTCTCGCAAATATTGGCACGGGCTGACCGCGTGGCTACCCTTCCCCTCCCCCCCCCCGCCTGCCTGCAGTTGATTGCGTCTCAGAGCCGTTCTCTATTTGAATTAAAAATACCTTTACAGTTGAATTTAAAAAATTGCTAACGCGTTATAAACTGTATTTATTATATAATAGGGCGGCACGGTGGTCCAGTGGGTAGCGCTGTCGTCTCACAGCAAGAAGGTCCCGGGTTCGAATCTCGGCTCGGGTGCCTTTCTGTGTGGAGTTTGCAGGTTCTCCCCGTGTCCGCGTGGGTTTTCGCCAGGCACTCCGGTTTCCTCCCGCAGTCCAAAAAACATGCTGCTGCATAGGTTAATTGGCTTGCAGATTAAATTGCCCGTAGTGCCCGATGATGGACTGGCGTCCCATCGTGTGTATATCCCTGCCTTGCGCCCTGCGTCTGCCGGAATAGGCTCTGGCTCACCCTGTACAGAACTAAGCGGTCTCTTACAATGAGATGAGATGAGAGTATATAATAGTGATATTGCTGCTGTCTATCACGATAATGATATTACTGCTGATGCTGCTGAAATCGACGATGATGATGATAATGATATTGATGACGATGATAAGCTCGATCGCTTTGAGTCTATCCGCGAAGCCGCTTGTTTTCCCCGAGTCTGAGATCAGCTCATGGCTTTATGACTAAGCAAGCGCTGCTGCACAATTCGTTCTGCCCACGATGATTGCGGGAGCCCCGTATTAATAAGCGCGTGCGCGTGGCGTCTCCACTCGAACGTCTCGATCTCATGAGGCTGCGCCGGCCGGCTCGAGTTCCCCCTGGGTCCTCCTCCTCTCTGTCTGGGGGTCGCAAAACCAGCCCATCTCACTGTCACAACCTATCCCCGGTCCACCGCTGGTGTCACAGAGAGACCCCACTATCCCCCCCCACCCGCCGCCCCCTCCCAGCCCCGGGAGAGATACAGCCATCAACATCACGATCGTCCTCGTGGACGCAGTGGAACATTTTGGGCTGAATCCTAACGGGACGTGGCGCAGGTGGGAAGAGGTGACAGGTGATGATTGCAGTGGATGGGGAGGGGGGGGTGTGGTTGTTTTCTGTTAATCTCAGGTCCAATTCCACGTGAGGTCCAGAGACAATGGACAGCTTAGCGCTAACGATAGCACAGCTTGGTAAGAACCAAGACACGATTGTTAAACGCGAGGAGACGGTTTTGATGGGAACTCGAGGAGGGTGGCGATGGGAGGGTGTCCTGAAGTGCGGCATTGTGCAGCCCATAATGAGAAAGTGCAGCGCTGTGTGCGGACAGGAAGGCGTCTCTGCCACGAGTGGAGGCATCCATGCCACGAGGTTACATCCACACACACACATACGCAACGCGCGCGCATGCACGAGCAGCGATAACAGTGACAAGGAAGCGATCGAACGATAGCAGTCAGTTTTTTTTTTACTTAAGGTGGAATGAACCGTTGAGCTAAGCAGCTCTTTTCAACAGTTGCCCATCGGGGAGGCGTAAGCAAGTTACAACATCTCAAGGCACCGGGGGAAATTTAGTCAGCCACAATTAACTAAAGTCGCGTGTCTTTGAGTTCCGTCCTGGCTGGCTGACTAGTTCCACGGTCGAGGCTACGTATTTGCATGCGTACTATGTGCATTCCACGTGTTAATTGCTTCCATAGGGATTCGCTAAGCACTGATTGCCCCTGCCAGGAGGCACTGCGTCAGTCCGTGTGTTGGTGTTCCGAAGACCGCTCTTGTTTGGCTGAAATCTACAGAACTCCTCACAACCGATGCGTTGTACGAGGTGCCCCATATTTTATGTGGAGCGCGCTTCTCAATAACATCTGGTTCATCCAGAAATATTTGTCTTAAGTTTGACTGTTGATGAGACCCATAAATATCGATATCGGTGCATGGTTTTCTCTCTTTTTTGAAAATTTTGTTTGATAAATATTCGTCAGGAAAGCCGATCGCGGCACGGTTCGAATCTCTCGGCTCGGGTGCCTTTCTGTGTGGAGTTTGCATGCTCTCCCCGTGTCCGCGTGGGTTTTCGCCGGGCACTCCGGTTTCCTCCCACAGTCCAAAAGCATGCTGCTACATAGGTTAATTGGCTCACAGGCTAAATTGCCCCGCAGTGCCCGGCGATGGACTGGCGTCCCATCGTCGGTATATCCTTGCCTTGCGCCCTGTGTCTGCCGGGATAGGCTCCGGCTTCACCGTGACCCTGTATAGGACTAAGCGGTTTCAGACAATGAGATGAGATGAGAAATTTGTTTGATAAATATTCGTCAGGAAAGCCGATCGGGCGGCACGGTGGCCCAGTGGCTAGCGCTGTCGCCTCACAGCAAGAAGGACTCGGGATCGAATCTCTGCTCGGGTGCCTTTCTGTGTGTGGGCACTCCGGTTTCCTCCCACAGTCCGAAAACATGCCGCTGCATAGGTTAATTGGCTTGCAGACTAAATTGCCCGCAGTGCCCGGTGATGGATTGGCATCCCATCGTAGGTACGTCCCTGCCTTGAGCACTGTGTCTGCCGGGATAGGCTCCGGCTCACCGCGACCCTTTACAGGACTAAGCGGTTTCAGACAATGAGATGAGATGAGAGTTATTCCCTTGACGCAGATTCGTCGCGGCGTGATGTATGAGAATTGCTCTCCGCAGCTGAGCTGTTATTTCAGGACAACCGTGTCGAGTGTTTTTTTTCTTGCTCCTTCGCGACGTTTCGCCTCCCGTGTTGGAGCCATCATCAGGCGCTCTTTTTTTACATTTATGCAGACGGGTGGCGCGGTGGCGCAGTGGTTAGCGCTGACGCCTCACAGCAAGAAGGTCCCGGGTTCGAGTCTCTCGGCTCGGGTGCCTTTCTGTGTGGAGTTCGCATGCTCTCCCCGTGTCCGCGTGGGTTTTCGCCGGGTACTCCGGTTTCCTCCCACAGTCCAAAAGCATGCTCCTGGATAGGTTGATTGGCTCGGAGACTAAAATTGTCCCGCAATGCCCGGCGATGGACCGGCGTCCCGTCGTCGGGTGTATTCCTGCCTTACGCCCTGTGTTTCCGGGATAGGCTCCGGCTTCACCGTGACCCTATATAGGATTAAGCGGTTTCAGATAATGAGACAATCAGAGTTCTGTTCGCTTTCGCTTCAGCACAACAGGGAGACTCCCTTGCTGCACTGGCGTGGCGGCTGGCTCGTCGCGTTGGTCTGAACAGAGGACGTGGGCGCGCTCGCTCTGATCTCCGTTCTCCCCGCCATCTCCGCTGGGTGCCGTGGTTATCTCGCTCGGGTGAGCCGGGCGATAAATGATTGCGGAAATCGCCCTAATGTCACTTAATTGCACCCCGCCAGTAAATACACAAGGCGCGGGGGGTGGGGGCGGGGTCGTCTCGAGTCCCCGCGCGCGCAGAGCTGCTAATTAACGCGTAATTACGGGTGTCGATGGCTTGACTTGTGGATGCGTAGGGGGAGAGGGGGAGATGGTAGATGCCGGGATAGAGGTGCAGGAGACGGGGTACGGCGGTGGGGATGGCCGAACATTAAACCCTTGAGGTTCTCTCCCCCCCCAATCCACCGCCCGCATTGGCCCCATGCCCACTCTCCTCGCTGCCCTTGCTCCTTGCCCCCCGGAAAACGTGGGGCCCAATGCAGTTTCACAGCCACTGGGCACCCCGCCAGATTGTGCCAGAACGTTCTCAGACAAACACTCTCGGCTCTCAGAGCCGTGATTTGGGAGGAGAACTTTGAGCAGATATTGGCGTCGCAGGATTTCCCATCTTGAAGGAAAGGGGTTGTATTGGAATCAGGTTTTCATGGCTTGATGACAATTGCTCTCAGGAGGAGCTGCTGTTTTGTGTGACAGCATTCCGAGACGTATCGCTTCCCACGAACGCAGACGCCCGGCGATGCCTTTAACGAGAGAGAGAGAGGCGAAACGTCCCTCGGATCTCAAGAGCAGAGGGAGATTTGCTTGAATCCATGCTGGAAAACTGGCAAGATGTTAGCGGCAACGGTCCTCCATTTGCGATATGGGAATTTAGTGTGAAGTTGAATTTAGCTTGGTTAAACAGTTCAACATAATTGGTTCTTTGATGGGGGACTTCTTAGGAATATCAGGCGCTGTAGGTTTACGTGGCTGCCACGTGTCCAGGGCATAGAATAACAGCCAGTGATTATAATTTTGCATTTTAAAAAGTTATTGTTGCTGTTTGTCCGTTCTAATGTCGCTGTTGACGTGCCGTTCTCTCCGCAGCTCTGTGCAGAGCTTTGTTACCCTCGGGTGAAAAGCGCTCTATAAATGCAACTATTATTATTATCCCAAAAGAGCAGTTCTCGCATGGGGATTCATCTGAGTTTCTGAAAACCATCCCAGCAGAGCAAAATACATTTTCAGCCGCCGCCGCCGGAGAGAACGGAGCAGTGGAACATGAAACGTCGCATTCCTCCTGGATACGTCATCATGATAAGCGACGGCACCATCACCACCCAACCCCATCGCGTCTCCTGCTGCTCCACCCCCTGCGCGCTTATAAAGCCACGAGGGCGGGGAAGGCGCTGTTGTCTCCGTTGCAGTTGCCAGTGTTTCTCCGCCCATCCCCGTGCTATCGCTCCGTGGATCTCTGTGTCGCCGTCTCTCCCTTTGTCACCCCCCCCCCCTCGTCTCAGCGCGACTCTCCGCGTCTCTTCCCGCACGCGTGCTTCAACCATGGCTCTCCGAGGCCGTATGCTGATTCTCGCCACGCTTCTCCTGGCTGTGTGCTGCCTGGGTACGTACGGAACTTTTATTCAACCCGCGCTCACACGCACGCCCAGAGGGAGGTGAAAGTAAGCCGGTGCGGTCCGGTACGGCGTCCCATTGAGAAAGCGGCCGAAGTTTGCGGTGTGGTACAGGTGACAAAGACCGCGTGCCGATTAGAAATAGGCGCTCGCCAACAGAGCGCTCGAGGCATCGCTGAATGTATTCACTTGGAAGCTGACACGAGGCCGTGCGTCTCTGGGTTGTGTAATAAACGCGTGTTTACATCCGCCGGAGCGGGTCCGCGCTGGCTCGTCTGAACATCTGCCGTGGCGCGCGCTCGCTTATGTAAGAGCCGCTGTTGTTGCGCCTCTGAGCGGTCGTGTTGTGTCCGTCATCGCCAGCCGTGCTCAATCCACTGCTAGGTGGAGCCCTCCCAGCCGGAGCGAGCACCTCTCTCTGCGTGCGATGTCACGATCCGCGGTGGCTCGGCGCGTTGCGCGCTGGACTACAAAGCTGGCGGTCCGAGTTCGATCCTCGCTCACGGAAAACACCGGTCTTGGGTCTCCCTTAGGTTGGCTCAGCCACAAATTAGTACCTCGTTCGGTGTGTAATTAAATGCCACGAGGCAGACAAAGGCGGTCGGTCGTGGTGCTGGCCACCCACCCACTCGTGTGTCGTGTCGGCCTCCATAGGTGCTCGCTAATGGCACTTGACCGTACAGTCTGTTAAGGCTATAGGGGGGATCTTTGTCTATGGGACCAGAGTGTAGTGGTTTTTGCAACTCGCTGCGAACCCGGCCACACGAGTTCAGTTCCCTAACGGGTACTGGACTTGGTGCGGTCCGTTTTTATTGAAGCTGGAACGAACCGTTGAGCTACGTAACTCTTTTTAACAGTTGTCCATCGGGGAGGGGTAGGCACGATACTACATCTCAAGGCAATTTGGTCAGGACAATTAAGCTAGGCAGTGTGTCTTTGGATCATGGGAGGAAGCCGGAGCATCTGGTAAAAAAAAAACCCTACGCGGACACGGAGAGAACATGCACAGAAAGGCACCTGAGCTAGGAGTCGAACCCGGCTGCTGTTTGCTGTGAGGCGGCAGCGCTATTCACGACGCTACCGTGCCGCACTCCGCAGTTTGTAAACATCGGCACTGGGGGAACAAAGGCGGTCGACCGTGGTGTTGACCACCCACCCCCTCGTGTTCTGTGCCGCCCTTCATACGAGCTTGCTAAGAGCACTTGACCCTACTACAGTCTAGACAGCTGAAGTGGATGTGGCCCATTATGTCTAACGAGCAAACGCAATTGGTCTGTACAATGCATCATGCCTAGCTCAAATATCATTTTAATTTAGGAAAGCCTGATCGCTTACATTTTTTTTTAGCAAACTTCGTATAACGGGAAATACGTGAGCGAGGATGAGTGGGGGGTGGGGGGTTGGTGGAGGGAAGGGGAGGGAACGAGAGGACGGCGGCAAAAACTGTGAGAGGAGGAACGCTCGACACGGCGGTCCCAAAAAGCACAGCTATGGAGAGACATTTTCAGGATGATTATAAAATCCCCGCTGTTAGCGAGCGACTACGTAGACCGACGTGGCGCGCACTGGGGGCAGTCTGGACGTCATCACAATCGGCCACCGTACCGATGTCATTTTCACACCGCACGAGGCACTCATCGGCACTGCTTCCGATATTCACCGTCACCGCTGGTCGGTCGTGAGCCGGAATCGCACTCGGGTGTCCGGGTTGGCAGCGCAGTGCGCTAACCACAGCGCCCAGCGTACCTGACCGCGTATGCGTCGCTGCCGTCGCTGTGTGCGTGCTATGCCTGTCTCCTCCGATGTAATTCCTCTCGGTGCGTCTGTGCAATGCGTGCCTGTGTGCAACTCCTTCCTGTTACACGTGCCTGTCGGCCACGCACGTTTGACTGGTGAGCCTGTGTGACCTGCGTGTCATGTGTTTGTCTCGCTGCAGAGTTCGTTGCCTCTCAGAATGAGCTCCCAGGAACAGAGCAGGAGGTAATGGGGTCCCGCCGAGACTGCCCATCACTGTCGGTCATCAATGCTAGAGACATCCTTCAAGACCATCATCATCATCATCACCACATGGCCACTGCTACAAAGCACAACCATCAGCACTATCACTATAGAGTCATCAACAACGCTTCCATGATCCATTGTCACCATCATCATGATGGCCGTCTTCAATTTCCATCGTAACATCGTAATCATCATCATCACCACCTATACTCCCCAATGCTGGCTGTGTGCCGCTCATCACCTGGGGTCGCACCACAGTCACCATTGCTATTGTCGTTATGCTTGTTGTGATGCTGCTGTTGTTATGCTGTTGTTGTGGTGTGGCTAATGTGACGTGGCCGTTGTGGTTGTCGTTAACGATCTTGTCTGATCCCAGTTCGACTGTGAGCGCTACTCCACGCGGCGCTGCAATCGCATGTACATGCCCGTGTGCGGCACGGATGGGAAAACCTACCCCAACAGCTGCATGCTCTGCTATATGAACTGGTGAGCGGCTGGCAGGGCCCGCGGGGGGGCCAGCGAGGCACCGTCTCCGCTCGCTTAGCCCTGCGCGCGACGTTATCGAGCGGGCAGACTGCAAAACTTGCACGGGACCCACGGGCCACCACGGGACCCACGGGCCACCACGGGACCCACGGGCCACCACGGGCCACCACGGGCCACCACGGGCCACCACGGGACCCACGGGACCCACGGGCCACCACGGGCCACCACGGGCCACCACGGGCCACCACCAATCGTTGGGGGGCGATAGACGCAGACATCTTGCTGACCTCGTGACCTCTATGTCCGCCTGTGCAGGATGTACTCTCGCAGTGTGGACTTGGCCCACGAGGGGGTGTGCTGAACGCGGCAAGCTGGAGTCGAACCTGCAATCCACAAGGTGCAGAGTGGAAGGAGCCATAGTCGAGATCTTCATTATGCATCGCCCGACTCAGCGCTCGCGCCAGAGACGATTGGCATCGTTATGATTGTCTAACTATAATTTAACGTTGTTATTAGTACATCAGTTAATCGCAGTGTAAGCGCCGCTATAGCATCGTATGTGTGAGTCCCCGTGTATAACGGTGGTCTAAGCTATAATTTAACCGAAATAATCACTCGCTTCGTTGTGGAGGAGGTAACATACCCAAGCAGACAATATTCCACCTTCCTACAGCTGCGTCCGCACGTAGAAAAATAAAAGTAACTTTAACGGATCCCATCAGCCGATTTTGAAATTCATTATCTCATCAGCAGAGCCAGGCATGGTTTGAACCCGAGCTGGTCTTTTGCCAGATGTTAGAGGTCCCTCCCCCCACCCTACGGGACATAGTGGGACATAGAGTTATGAACGCCTAATGCAAAATAATTGCTTGTTCTACAATTTTAAAGAAATATTTGTGGAGGCAGTAATCCATTAACGAAGACAGGGACCCACAGCAAACAGCTGTTATCTGATAGCTGCTGCATACCTCGGCTGTGTACCAGGCTATCCTGATGAGAGGAAAAAAATGAAAGGTTACCGACAGGCAGGGTAACTGTTATGGTGACCCCAACTAGTATTTAAATGCATTTCTTCTATTTTTGTTAACACAATGTATAACGCGCAGATGTTCATTACATTTCTAAGCTTCTCATTTGAAAAGAGAACGATTCAGGGCCATGGGGAAACCACAGGATGGGGAGGGGAGGGAAGGCAGTCAGGCTGTTAGCCGTCGCCAACATTTGCCAGACACCGAGGCCTAAACATTATGATGTTATCGACCAATCAATGTTTTCTTTAGTCGTGGAAGGACATTGGAGAACCCGGAAGAAACCCACGCAGAATAGGGGGGAGAACACACAATCTCCACACAGAAAGGCACCCAAGACGGGAATCGAACCACCTCAGGCAGGACATCCTTTCTGTGACATGCAGATGGTTATCACCTGGCCACCCTGCTACGCTGGAAAGTCGATCAACAACGCGCGCGTGAAAGTTCGCGAATGGTTGACCGTTTGAAACGCTGCCGCCGCGGCAATGCCCGAAGCGGGCAGTGGCGTGATTCGTGCCAAAGTCTCAGTTGTTGACTGGCATGGATACCCAGGCTCTCGCATCGACGCCCACAGGCTGCCCCACAAACCTGGTGATTGAGTAATGGAAGCGGGCGGTGGGCGTGACTGTGCTCCGTTGATTGATATCGCTGTGGGTTGTTCCGAATTGTCCACGGGCGTAGCAAATGTCCGCTGTGTAATGTCCACGCATTGTTACAGCCGGCACTATTAAGTTAATTTGAAATCTTTAAATGTGGGCGGCACCGTGGCCCGGTGGGTAGCGCTGTCGTCTCACAGCAAGAAGGTTCCGGGTTCGAATCTTGGCTCGGGTGCCTTTCTGTGTGGAGTTTGCATGTTCTCCCCCGTGTCCACGTGGGTTTTCGCCGGGCACTCCGATTTCCTCCCACAGTCCAAAAAAACACGCTGCCGCATAGATTAATTGGCTTGCAGACTAATTTGCCCGCAGTGCCCGGTGATGGACTGGCGTCCCATCGTGGGTATATCCCTGCCTTGCGCCCTGTGTCTGCCGGGATAGGCTCCGGGCTCACCGCGACCCTGCACAGGACTAAGCGGTTTCTGACAATGAGATGATGAAATCTTGAAATGTAAGCAACAGAGTTTAAAATGCACGTGGAACAGCCCAAGATGCACGGCTTAACGGCGTATATCTGCAAGAGGCAACGCTTTCTCGGTATCCGTCTTTACGCAGATCGCACGAGGAAAATTGTGTACCGCGCTTTCCCATGTTCGTATAAGCTGATGATTATTACTGCAGTATTGTTATATATTATTCACGCGCAATTATTTGCAACAGTGTAAGAAAATGTTTGATGTTTGAGCTCACTGAGCGCGTATACCCACGCGTAAATATTTCCACGGCACAGCATGTCACAATGGAGTGAGGGAGCACTAGACTCAGCATTTATCGGAGAGATTAAAATAATAAAGAGTTCATTAATTAGAGAATCCGATCCCCACCATAGCAATGTCGAGTTTCCTCTGCTGGCTCAGGGCGATTCTTGCAGACAAGTGTCACCTCGCATCCCGTTAAGGCACATCGGCTTTTGTTTTTAACGCCAACCGATCTTCAAACTCGTCTATCTCTAAACCTCTGAGTGTTTATTTAGCAGTGGACAGACCATGGCTGATGACCTGTGTCCAGAAAATTTCCACTCAGTGGCGGCTGTGGACCCACCCACGTCATGTTCCCTCCACCCACATCTGGGTTGCAGTGCTCTGGCCTGCGTTCAATTCACAACTCCCACCAAACACAAAGGCCCTCGTATAGCCTCAACAGACTGTAGGGTCAAGTGCAGTTAGCGAGAACCTATGAAGGTCGACACGGCACACGAGGAGGGGGTTGACGAGCACAATGCCCGGCCGCCTTTGTCTCCCTAGTGGCAATGCTTACACACTGCACTAGATAACTCATTTGTGGCTGAATCGACGTAAGGGAGGCCCAGGACTGGTTAAGAAAAATCGTCACTGGTTTTGACCGTGAGCGGGATTTGAACTCTGGTCGCCAGGCTTGATGTCCATTGGTAAACCAGTGAGCCACCGCTCCCCACTGCCACCACCGCCATCACCGCCACCACCACCACCACCACCACCACCACCTCCTCCACCACCGCCACCTCCTCAACCATCACTGCCGCCACCACTGACACCATCACCACCACCGCCAGCGCAGGGGAACCTCTGCCTGCCCGACTGCAAACTTCACTCACATTCATGCCCAGTTTGCCCGACCGCGAATAAAACTGCCATAGCGACGAAATGAATGCCGGTGTTTACGTGTAACCCATACACGACGCACGCATACGTTATTAAAGTGATGGCGATGATGGTAACGCCGACGGGTGGCGAGGATTTTCACTCACGCGGTGCTCAAACGCGATTGCGTCTCGAGAGCAATGGCGAGCGACGATGGCACAACGGTGCCGATTGAATGGAGCGCTTGGCGACATGCGGGAGAATTCGGCGCGCGGTTATTTTCACGCCGTGAGCTTTATCAGGACGAGCCCCCCCCCCCCTGTGCTGGACACCTTGGAAAAAAAACCCCGCGTTTGCCATGCGTTCAGCGCGAATAGCGAGGAATTTGCAGAGCACGGTGAGTAGCCGATATTTGACTTGATTCCCAAACAGGGCGGCACGGTGGCACAGTGGGTAGCGCTGTCACCTCACAGCAGGAAGGGCCCGGGTTCGAATCTCGGCTCGGGTGCCTTTATGTGCGGGAGTTTGCATGTTATCTCCGTGTCCGCGTGGGTTTTCGCCGGGCACTCCGGTTTCCTCCCACAGTCCAAAAGACATGCTGCCGCATAGGTTAATTGGCTTGCATACTAAATTGCCCGCAGTGCCCGGTGGACTGGCGTCCCATCCTGGGTATATCCCTGCCTTGCGCCCTGTGTCTGCCGGGATAGGCTCCGGCGTAACGCGACCCTGTACAGGACTCAGCGGTCTCTGACAATGAGATGCGATGAGATTTCCAAACAGGGTGGCGACGTAGCTATGGCGGTTTGAAAGACGTGATAACCGCTTGAAATGTGCGAGATTGTCATGCAATTCACTCTTTAATCGTATCAATAAATTAGTGCAACTAGAGATTTAATATTTTAAGGGGTACTGCTGTATGCTCTGGCCAATGGAGTAAAATCTGTGCCATCCTCTTGTAAACTCATCACACCATGTCGCCTTTACTTCTCTTGTGGGTGGTTACTCAATGTACCTCCAAGCATGCAGTCGACCCCTGCTCCTTTGTGACCTTTCCAGTTGCTCCATTTTCCATTCCGTGCTTCTTTTCCCCAATCCATGTGTAGGCAACTTTTGTTTTTAAAGTACGGCAGTTGGCTTGCAAGTAAAAAAAACCCTCAATAGAATGGCCAATAACAGTTGTGTGGCCTTAATTACAAACATATTTGACAGGTGACGTTTGGCGCCGCGGCCAATGTATAGCCACATTTTTAATCTTCATATTCACCAGTCACGTGATAGCATCATACCAGCTGGACAGCGGTGGTGTGCGTCACTCGCCAGCGATTCCCAAGTTCAAATGTTGTTCTGGGGCGCTCAACTGAGCCCATCATCTCTCGGGTGCTAGTAAACGGTACTGCTTTGGAGGAAGTTCACTTGTGTTTCGCGCACGGATTGACCGGCCTCTCCCGTGAGAATGTGGAATTTACGTCACCGGCTCGAGGCTTCACAACAAAACTCGAGTGGTGCCTCTCCGCCCCACCGGCTGGGGAGGATGTTTCATGGGCTTCAAAAACGAGTTTGTCACCCGAGTGATCAGTGTTCATAAAACGAAGGACGCAGCGGTGAAAGCACGAACGTCCCTCGAGCTCCATCGATACACAGCGCCGTAAGTGAAAACACGACGCATCTGTTTCGCGTCAGTTTATTTACAAGCTTTGCTCTGGCTGGGCGCGCTAAACACGGAGGAGGTGTTTCCACCGGTCAGCAAATCTGACCGGGCCTTGTTTGGGCAACAAAAATTGTCTCATCGCATGCCAACCGATGTTTAGTTTGGCACAGGGTAGTAGAGTGTACGTTTTAATGGGAATTCTGCCGTCACAAACACGGAAGGAATATGAATTTCTTTGAGATTTAAGACTCGGCACATACGTGGTAAATACTGGGACACGTGTTGAAACACACGGGGATGGGTATCGATTGCATTGTCTGTGGCAAAGGGGGTGATGGTATAATTATTAACATGTTTACTCCCTGCGGGAGAAGGTCCCAGGTTGGAATCTCACCTCGGGTGCCTTTCTGTGTGGAGTTTGCATGTTCTCCCCGTATCCACGTGGGTTTTCGCCGGGCACTCCGGTTTCCTTCCACAGTCCAAAAAAAACCATGCTGCTGCATAGGTTAATTGACTTGCAGACTAAATTGCCCTCAGTGCCCGATGATGCACTGGCGTACCATCGTGCGTATATCCCTGCCTTGCGCCATGTGTCTACCGGGATAAACTCTGGCTCACCGCGACCCTGTACAGGACTAAGCGGTTTCTGACAACGAGATGAGATGAGACTCCCTGCGAGGAGGTAGTCATCAGCCCGTGATGGAGCCAGGGATGAATTCTTGTGAACACAGGTGCAGTGCACGCAATCAATGCAGCAGTTTTGAGACCGGCTGTACGGAATATATTGTTGAGGAGAGAACTTCAGATATCCACCAGTTTAAAACCAAGAAACGTTCACGTGAGTCGAGACCAGCTGCTTAACTACAATAATGGCCTGGGGAAGCACATTCGAAATTGCAAACCCATGGAGGAAGACTCGCTTGTACGGCATCTATTGTTGATGAGAGGAGGGCAGATAACTGGATCAAACTGGTCGAGGGCAGAGTTGGGGGGACCAGGGAGAATTCAGGCGACAGGGAGATTGCAAGGAGACACCGTGGAGAATGACGGAGACTTCGCGCAAACACGAAGCTCCTGCAAGGACCTATGCATCCCGATTGAACTGGTTCGACTCAGAGCTTTGTGGGCTTTCTTGCATGAACTGCTCACTTTAGAGTCTGCCACAATATTTCAATACCATCAAGGTCCAGACTTTGGCTTGACCATTCCAGAACGCAAAATCTCTTCTGCTTCAGCCATTATTGTAGATATATTTGCGTGTGGAGGATGGTTTTGTCTTGCCGCACGACTCACTTTATAAATCTTCAGCTCACAGACGGATGCCCCGACATTCTCCTGTAGCATGTTGGTAAAATCTTAAATTCATGGTTCTGTTAAAGACGTCAAGCCGTCTGGGTGCTAAGCAGCAAAGCAGCCCCAAATCCCAATACTCCAAGCACCATGCTTCACGTTTGGGATGAGGTTCTTTTACTGAAATTCAGTTTTTGGTTTTCACCAAACAACGTTTATCTTTTAAGCCCAAGAGTTATACTTTCGACTCATGTGTCCACAGAACAGTCTACTGATGGCTTTCTAGATCGTCCAGGTGGCCTTTGGTAAACTTGAGATGTGTAGCAACGTTATTCTTGAAAAGCAGTGTTTTCCTCCTTGCTATTCTCCCATGCACGGCATTCTTTTCCAGTACTTTCCAGATTGTGGATACAAGGCCTGCAGATTCTTAGAGGTTAACCTGGGGTTCTTTTGTGACCTCCTGGATTATTTTACACCTGGCTCTTGGGAGTGATTTTCGCTTGACGATCACTCCTAGAAAGACTACCAATGGTGCGAATTGTCTCCATTAGTATACCATCTCTATGAGAGTGGACTGGTGGAACACAACATCTTCAGAGCGTCCTGCAACCCATTCCAGATTGATGAGCATCGCCAACTATTTTTATTAGAAATATATCTTCATCGGGGCACGACACGCTTTCACAAATCCTTATCGTGAAAACCGGACTCTGATGGTCTTATCTCATCTAATTGTCAGAAACAGCTTCGTCCTGTACAGGGTCGCGGTGAGCCAGAGCCTGTCCCGGCAGACACAGGGCGCAAGGCAGGGATACACCGACGATGGGACGCCAGTCCATCACCGGGCACTGTCTGCAAGCCAAATAACCTATGCGGCAGCATGTCTTTCGGACTGTGGGAGGAAACCTGGAGTGCCCGGCGAAAACCCACGCGGACACAGGGAGAACACGCAAACTCCACACAGAAAGGCACCCGAGCCGAGATGCCACCCGACTCTGATGGTGACGGATGTTTATTTTTTCATACAGGGCAGTGCCACCCAAACGCACTCCTAATTGTCAGCCCATTGATTGAAACATAGAACTCTAAATACCCCCTTAACATTTTTCCCAACAAAAAAGGTGAATGTTGGATCATTTTGCTCAATAAATAAACAAAAAAGTAAATGTTTTACGTGCTATTTTTTGTCAGGTTATCTTTAGCTATTGTTAGGACTCCGATGAAGATCTGATCACAAATTCTGTCAAATTTATGCACAAATACAGAAAATTCCAAACGACTCACAAACTTTTCGTAACCACCGTACATGTTGGAGAAACTGTACGTTCAAACACGAGCAGAGCATGTGAGAGAGTGACCCAAGAGCAAGAGTTCATCAATTGCGTCAGTCTCTCACGAGCACTGTGAATGGTTAGCTCGTGGTAGGCTGACGCTCACATCGCGTGCGGCTGTGAGTGGCTTTACAGGAACAGCCGTTACACACAAGCTCGTCAATAAGTTTGAGAAGGCGAAGCCCTCTTCGTAATGATGTAGGTTTTCACGGCTCGATGCATGACTGCTTCTACAAGCTGTTCTCTCGGGACAGCCGCGTCGATCGCTCCCCCCTCTCCCCATCGCGACGTTTTGTCTCGCACGTCAGAGGCATCCTCTGCGCCTGAGGATGCTTGAGGATGCCTTGAGCGTGTGAAGCTAAACGTAGCGATGGGGAGAGAATGAACGATCGACGCGACTGTCCCGAGAGAGCGGCTTCTCGAAACAATCATTAAGCCCTCTTTTCCTTAGCTTGGGGCCTACTAGCCGAAAGCACGATAGACCCATGCCCATATCTCTCCGGAGTGTTTCCGGACACGGCGAGCCATCGTGCCGCTCGATGTGAGCATTTCGAAGACAAGCGTCGCCGCTTCGTTTCAAGATGAAAAGCCAAAGATACATTGCCACCGACCGCGCACACGGAGGCACCGGACTGTGGTTCAGTGCTTTAGAAGCACGGGTCGGAGGAGTACACGGAGATGTGTGGAACTGTCAAACCTACAGGCGTTCAGTAGCAAGGCGCTGGATGAACATCAGTGTTTGTGAATACATGTGTGTGGACATGTCAGCGTTGACCATATGTGCACACGATTATTGTTTTGTTTACTCCCAATTTCCTCCCACGTAAAGCAAAACTCCTGAAAAATAACTGGGCAAACATCCAGTGTAGCGGGATGTCCTTATAAAGAGTTTTTTTTTTTACTCAACCACAGGCTTTCCTGAGAACGTTACCGGAACATTATTTTACGAGTATATTTTTAATATAGTCTTGCGCATCTTTCATACCGTGGGGAATAAATCACGGCTCACAACGGCAATGATGATGACAAAGCTGTCGACATCATCGGTTCACCCTCCATCTTGTTCTCGGTCTCAATATCAATCGGCGATGATGATGGGGTCGTCTCGCTTCTTGTGCTTGTGCCTGATGTTCTCCACCAGCGGCTCGGGCCGTTTCAGTTTGTACCGCGAGGAGTGGCGCAAGCGTGGGCCGCGCACGCCCACGATTCCCGGAAGCAGCGGCGGCGAGCGCAGGGTGCAGCTCGTGCCCGCCGGTGTGTAGGCCCGCAGCGACACACTCGTGCCCGGCATCGGCGTCACCGCCACCCAGCCTGGCACGGCGCGGACGGGCAGAGGTGTGCGGAAGTGGTGGTGGTGGGGCGTGACGATCAGGCAAGGCAAAGAGGGCGGCATTCATATTGTGGGAGGAGTGGGAGAGAGGCAGCACAAATGAGCCCAGGCAGTTATAATTTATATATTCTTACCCTTGGCTTGTGTTCACTTTAAGCAAAATCTAATGAGGCTATACGGCGACTCGCGCAAACAGGTCACTGACTGCTGCAGCAGCCAGAGGGTTCTACGCCAACTCCGGTGGTAAAAACAACTTCCCAAATTGAACCGTATGGGAGGTGAAATGTTACGGTGGTAAGTTTCTATGACATATCGGGTTTTTTCGCGTAATTTGATTTAAATAGCTTTTCAAGTACAGCATCTAGACATGCTTACAGTATAGGTCACTCTAATAAGGATAATTTCACCTATATAGAAAATAAATAATTGCCCAGTCAAAGCGTTCCTCTGCAAAGCAACTCTGAGAATTCTGGCTGCCCTTCAATAATTTCCACTTAACAAACTTGCAGTAATTTCGAGATGATGAAAATACCCTAATGCTGCATGTTCAGCTATGAGGCTCAGGGCACTATAGTGGATCGACATTGGTGTGTCATGCCTCCCTTGGGCGATAAACCGACTCACAAGGGCCAACCCCAGAAACTTCCAACAAATTGCGATGCTGCTGCTGCTGTCTGGCTGCATCACAGTTACCAAAGTTGCATACAGAGGCAAAGGCACAGCCTTGCAATTACCTGATTGCACCACCGCTGGTTGAAAGGGCCGTTGCTGGACGAGGCTCTACAGAGGCCCTCTATGAGGTATGTTTTGGCCTACTCTGCCCAAGATTCCCTGTATGGCCTTAACAGACTGTAGGGTCAAGCACCGGTAGCGAGCACCTAAGAAGGCCGACACGACACATGAGGAGATGGGTGATCAGTACCACGCCAGGCCGCCTTTGTCTCCCTCGTGGCGATGTTTACACACCACACAGGGTACTCATTTGAGGCTGAGTAGACTTGAGAAAAGCCCAAGCCTGGTGATGTCGTTAAATCGTCACTTGTGTTGGCCGTGAGCGGGATTCGAACTCGGGTCTCCAGGTTTGTAGCCCAGCGCGCTAATCGCTGGGACACTGCTCCACATCCATGCTGCATCTGACACACGTGCTGCTGATCAAGCAACTCGCGGTGGAGTAACGGATTTACAGCACGGATACCGAGGAGAGTGTGGGTGCGATGGAGTGGGTGTCTGTGATGGTATGGGTGGTGGCCCAGCGGTTAGCGCGCTGGGCTAACACCAGTGACGATTTTCTGAACCGGTCCTGGGCCTTCCCTAGGCCGACTCAGCCTCAAGTTAGAACCTAGTGCAGTGTGTAAACATTGCCACTAGGGAGACAAAAGCGGCCGAGCGTGGTGCTGGTCATCCACCTTCTTGTGTGCCGTGTCGACCTTCATAGGTGCTGCTCGCTAATGGCACTTGACCCTACAGTCTGTTAAGGCTATACGGGGGATCTTTGTATCTTTGGTGGTGATTGCAGGAATGTGGTCTGGAGACCCTACATATAGTGTGTGAGTGCGGTGCGAGTGCGGTGCGAGTGCGGTGCGAGTGCGGTGCGAGGGCCGACCGCTCACCGGCGGATGAGAGTTTGATGTCGGCGACTGCCTCCGTGACGGTGTCGCCCGTGAGCTCCACGTCCATGGGCACGAGCGCTGGGAAGCGCTGCATCCGCTCCTCGTCGCCCCTGGGCACCTGCGCGACGGTGTTCGCATGTCAATCCACTGCTGGACGAATCCCTCAAACAACACCGTGTCGGTCACGGGTTCTTCGTGACCATACTTCACCGTGCTGCTCTTTGCGGCGCGGGTAAAGCGGGGACACAGTACTCTTTTGAGACATCACGCGCTCAGCCACTGACGACGGACGTGGCCGAGAATTTAACGCGGGGGCTGCTGCGTTCCTAGCACCGTGCACCAAAGCACTGCACGACAACTCCCTCCTACGTGCTTCAGTTCACTCGACCCTAACGCAATCACAATCTGCCTACCGATTTATTGAGCGGCTTTGGCGCTGCCATTTGACATTGCCAACCATCCTCCAATATTTGTGACCACGGGGGGGGTGGGGGCAGGAGTGGGATTAGCTTTACTGCTTTCTCTGCGCCCGTTCAATCACTGCCCACAACCGCTCTGGATGAGTGGCCAAATCCTCGCGAGGTTGAGCGCTTGGCTTCCCTGCTGACCCCTAGTGGCGGACAATCGGTAACTGTCACGCGCTGGCAACAGTCTTCACATCTATGGCCCACTTTGCCCACTTCCGTCTGGTCTCGATTGACCGCTGGGCTGTGCTCGATGCCCCTCAGTGAGATGACGACCCACCGGTTGAGAACGGCGGTTCTACGGTTTCGCAACTCCCTTGCCCCCCACCCCCCCACGCCCCCCCCCCACACCTGCAGCAGCTCCCCTCCGAGATGCTTGCCGTAAACTTCGTCGGCTCGCTCCAGCGACGTCAGGTGCACCGGCAGGAGGTTGGAGGCCACTACGGTGAACCAGGCGGACTTCTCTCCCTGCAGGACGGGCGGGCAGCAAGGTTAGGAAGCGGTGGTTTCACACACATCAACACTCGCACTCAATATCACTGTCCTGAGACACGGAACATCCACTGTTGGACGAAGGCATGCCGTCGCTGTTTCTCCGGGCTCATGCGATGCCGCAATCTCCCACCAACTTAAGTGATGAGCGTCGTCGACTTGTTAGGTTTAAGCAAGGCGTCACTGAAGCTCATAACTCTGGGGTTCCAGCTCATCAAACGCACGTTTAAAGTCACTCGTGCGCCACGTAAATTAAAACCATAGTTCACAATCAATCACGATCACCAGAGCCGCGCATCAGCAAAAAACTATTAATGGCCAAAGACAAGACTGCCCTTACCACGCCCATGACCCCATGACCCCCCCTCCCAACCTGCAGAAAGTCGACGCGGCCCAAACCGCCCAGGAAGAGGGTGGTGCCCGGCTTGAGCAGGAACGTGCGTGGGATGATGGCGCGCATCGGCACCACCACCTTCAGCTCATCCTCCGTCAGAAAATTCAGGATCTGCACATGAACAAGCACACAGGCCAGTAGCGCTCACAGCACAACAGCAATCACTTTCAACCCAGGGTCTTATTTCCTTCGACATAGCCATCAAGAACCCCTTTGAGAGAATAAATATGACACCCAATGACAGGGCTTATAGCCAGGACCTCACCAGGTGAAATTCTCCAACACGGTCATCATGAGCGCAAAAGAGACAGCGAGTCATCCAGCTACAGGGCTTGAACCCAGGCTTTCGGCGCGGCCATCATGAACTCCGACTCTGAGCTAACCGAGCACGTGACTCACGCAATCTTGCTTGATGAGGCCCGGCGTGTCGTAGAACCAGTGAGAGTCTTTCAGCTCTTGGAGGGTGAACTCGTCGCGCTGTTCATTGCTGACTTTTTTGCTCCCCAAGGTGGCCTGCCTCCGCGCGTCATCACCACGCTCACTGGAGGCATCGTCCATCGACAGCGCCAGGTCGTCGGGATTCCACTCGAGAATTTGCTCCTGCTGTTGGCGCTCTCGCTGGCTCCGGGTGAAGAACGTGCGACCCACACGGCCTGTAAAAAGCGGCACGAGTCGCGCAGGAGGGGAGCGTACTTTGGTTAATTGGCAGGTTTCGGCGTCTCAGCATCTGGGGTACA
>JAZEWT010000017.1:13963502-13975358 GCA_036362905.1 Mordacia mordax
GTGAAGGCCCAGATTCCCCTTTACGCACCACTTCCTTACTCTCGAGGCCTCATTGCGCTCCGATTAGGACAGCACTTTACCTTTTCAGGCACTGCCCCTTCTTTAGGCTTCTCATCTTAATGCGTGGGCCTCGCCTGTTAGGAGCAGATGGTTGGGCTTGTGTGAGTGGAGATGGTGTTTTGGGGCCAGTACGGGGTAATGGTGGGGCTAGATTAGGTTTATTATTACAGAAGAAAATACCCAGTCAGCTCGTAGGCTTTGGTTGCAAGATTCCTGCGATAGAACAAATGTTCGAACTGACCAATACAACATGGCAAATCAAGAGGTTAATAAACTCACAGCAACAATTTGTGGAAAGATGAAGCCTTAACCATAACCATTAAACAGTAACATAAATTTCAAGGCACGATGACCAATACGTACAATACATTAAAGAGAAATAAGTGTGACAGTGCGATGGAAATTTATTGGTGAAGCATTTTGGTAAACAAAAAGAAGAGTAAATATCAACCTTTAAAAACCACCTATCAATTTTTGTAATTGCAGCTTGGTGGGCATTTAAATTCTTATTGGGATCTAAGGTGGCTCAACAATGGTCACTTGCTTCAAACTCATGGCAATATTGTTCCAAATATTAAAGAGAGTTGCTTCAAAAGCCTTTTCCTCAAATCTTGATGTGCACCTAGGAACTTAAGTTTGGTTTTCTCTATGGATCGTTAACGGTCAACAGTAGCAAATCGTTACTGTTGCTGATATTCTCACGTCGTTATTGTTGATCTGCCGTTCTCTCCGCAGCTCTGTGCAGCACTTTGTGACCCTCGGGTGAAAAGCGCTCTATAAATGCAATTATTATTAAGTAGAACCTTAAGGGAATATAGAGTGACTTTGCGATCAGAATTTCTCTTAGAGAGTTATAACATTTGGTCATGATCTATGTTTAGAAAGATGTTATTACAGCAGCACGAATCCAGTGAGCTTTCAAGCTCTAGATATGGAATTCCTGCGACGCAAACGTCCAAACTGACCAATGCAACAACGCATAAAATCAGAGGGTAAATTAACATACAGCAACAATCTGTCCAAAAATTAAACTGTAACCATGATCATGAAACTAAACGGTAATATCTGTTTTGTGGTTGCATTATCTATTGTATGTCCTTGTTTCAGTCTCAGCCACACTTCTTCCCAGTCAAGTCCATAATTCCATCCATTGTCGTGTTGCAGTTGAGCAGTGTAGTAATAAGCAACAATAATAGCAAACTCATGGGAGATCCCTCCTGTCTGACACCTCATGTCCTAACCTCCTAACCCCAGCTCGTACTTCGACGAGAAGGGGCTCGTGCGGCAGCAGCTGGACTCTTTCGACGAGTTCATCCAGATGTCGGTGCAGCGCATCGTGGAGGATGCACCGCCCATCGATCTGCAGGCGGAGGCTCAGCACGCCACTGGGGTGGTGGAGGTCCCGGTACGTGGACCCTGCGCAAATCCCCAATCCGTTGCTGTTCTCCATCATCTTACCGCCCACCCCCTCGGCCTGCTTCTCCATTCGCTGGCTAACCACTCAGAGATGTACCCTGGGCTTAATTCTCACTAAATATATTTCTGGTCCTCCCTGGTAGGCTAGAGAAGCCGCAGCCATAGTGAGAGGTATACTCTGTATGGCGTGCTGGGGATGGAAGTAATTTCCACATCGCTGACACGGAGAAATCCCGCTGCAGTGACACCCCGTACCCCTCTTCGTTGTCCGCCTGGCATTTGTTGCCGCTGTTTTGCACGCGAATTTTTGCGTTGTAAAAAAAATAGAAAAGAAGGTTTTCACCATTTCTTGTGAAAACCTTCACCAGAAAGCTTTGATAGTGTGTGCAATTGTCCTTCAAACTGATTGGCCTACACCAGACGTGGCTTTCTTTCCAATCAGTTTGACAGACAGTGCATATACTATCAGAGAATGTGTTTGCATATTTTTACAAAAATGTGTGTTGCTTTTGCAAACTAGACACTTTGTGAAAGGTGTCTATTTTGGTGTCTTAAGATCTTAACACCGCTATAATTGCCAGAAATGGTAAAAGCTTTTTCTGTCTCTTTTTTTTTACATATGTGCACTGGTAAAAGTACCCACAGCTTAAACCTGCATGGTAATTGCAACGCCAATGTGGTGATGTTTCCCTACAGCCGAGGTACATGCTCAAGTTCGAGCAGATCTACCTGTCAAAGCCGACACATTGGGAGCGAGACGGCGCACCATCACCCATGGTGCCCAATGAGGCCAGGCTCCGCAACCTCACGTAAGCTCCAACCAACAGACATCGATGACTGAAAACATTTCGTCGCTTGTCATTTGCAGGGAATAACAAAACACTCCCGTGTACCAAGATACTTGCAAGTTGCAGCTTTGAATTTAAATTCGTGTCGAATGTCGGCGCTGGGCTGGTATCGTGAAGAATGATGGGTTCCAATGCAGGAAACCACCTGTGATTTATATCGGGTTCTCGAGTTCGGGGAGGTGATGGTCTCAGCCTAGACACCAGTTGATGCACAATTAAACCGATGCCTTAAACTAAAAGTATATTGGTTCATCATACTTTGCACATTACTCTGCAACGGGGTGTGTGGAGAGCGCTGCCCCCCCTTCCCGCCCCCCCCCCCCACCCAATCATGTTGAACAGTGGTCACTTGCAGGGATCTCTGTGATAGCCGTCGTATGAAACTCCATGGGGCCCATACGCGATCACGAAGGGTTGCACTGCTTGGAGCGTTCACAGCGAACGCGTCAATCTTACGACACGATTGTCTTGGTGACGAAATGACCCAGCGTTCGGCTTACCGCGCAGTTACTCGGCCCCGCTGTACGTGGACATCACGAAGACTGTGATCCGGGAAGGCGATGACCCCATCGAGACGCAGCATCAGAAGACATTCATCGGCAAGATCCCCATCATGCTGCGCTCGACGTATTGCCTGCTGAGTGGCCGAACCGACAGAGATCTCTGCCAGCTCAACGAGTGCCCCCTCGATCCCGGAGGGTACTTCATCATCAACGGCTCCGAGAAGGTGTGCGCAGGGCAATGTTGGCACCGCGTGCTAACACTGGAGGGTACTAACACTGGGGAAAGTGTGACAATCAAAAGAGATTTTTTTTTTTATATATAAGCGAGCTTATAAATCGTCATTGCTGGAATAAAGCAGTGAATGATGAAATTAAGCTAATCATCACTCCATACGGAAGTAAATATAGACATACAATGTGAAATAACAGCACCGGATGGGCAAGATAGACAAAAATATTAACACGTGCATGGCCTTTGACTGAACGGAAGCGGATGCACATGGGCACATTTTTTTCTGGTAATGATTGTTGGCCAAATTGATGCCCTCTGAAGAAAAACCGTCATTGGTTGAAGGCCGTGCCAACACCTTGTGACTGTTGCACCAGGTGCTGATCGCGCAGGAGAAGATGGCCACCAACACGGTGTACGTGTTCGCCAAGAAGGACTCCAAGTACGCGTACACGGCGGAGTGCCGTTCGTGCCTGGAAAACTCGTCGCGGCCTACGAGCACCATCTGGGTCAGCATGCTCGCCAGGGGCGGACAGGTCAGTGTGGCTTGCGTGCAGGAGCACGGACACTCGCTCAGCAGCACTGGGCAGCAGTGGTTGATGGCTGCAGGTGCGATAACGACGTGCCCGCGTGTCCTCATTCGCCACGTGTGTACACACGCTATGATGTCACACGGCTCTGTGACGTAACGTTTGTACGTGTGACCACTGCTCTGCGGCTTGTTGCCAGGCCTCGTCTCTTGTTTATTTCATTGCCAACTGCTGACCTTTGGCGAATAAAGGACCGTGGTTGTAATTTTCCATTGTTATCTCGTACGTCTTGTTTTGTTTGCCAAGCCTTGATCTTCCTCCAGTTGGTTTTCATGGACTTGATTAAACACTCGACCGCTCGCCGATGGCGCGCCGTGTGCGCACCGTCGCTGGACTGTCGTGGTGGCTGTCCTTGCAGGGCGTGCGGAAGAGCGCAATCGGGCAGCGCATCGTGGCCACACTGCCCTACATCCGCCAGGAGGTGCCGATCATCATCGTGTTCCGTGCCCTGGGCTTCGTGTCCGACCGCGACATCCTCGAGCATATTATCTACGACTTCGACGATCCCGAGATGATGGAAATGGTACGGTTTAATCCCCCCCCCCCCCCCCTCCGAGCCGCTGATGATGCCCCGAGCCGCTGATGATGCCCGATGACCGTGATGATAGTAGCCCCCATCGGTCAGTGTGGTAGCATCTTTTTTTAATGATGCCGTGCTGAGACCCACCTCTCTTCTGCCCGCCCCACGTGCAGGTGAAGCCGTCTCTGGACGAAGCCTTTGTCATCCAGGAGCAGAATGTGGCGCTCAACTTCATTGGCTCTCGCGGCGCGAAGCCCGGCGTCACCAAGGAGAAGCGAATCAAGTATGCCAAGGAGATCCTGCAGAAAGAGGTGCTGCCCCACGTGGGCGTCAGCGACTTCTGCGAAACCAAGAAAGCGTACTTCCTCGGGTGAGCACGAGTGTCCATCTCGCTTGCCTGCGAGGCAAAGTAGTAGTTTATAAGAGATATTTTTCCCCGTCACTCGAACTTCAGTTCTCTTGTAGGCATTCAACACAGCCATTGAAAATAATGTCCGTGTATTGAGTCGTAATGAAAAACATTAACTTTTGGAGAGTGCTACGGATGGTGAGTTCAATTAATCGTATATCAACTCTACGCAGGTGCCAGATTTCAAAACGTGTGGCTTGCTCGTGTGTTGTACATTTCAATGCCGCATGTTGACGTGTGCTGCTTCCATGCGACGGTGGCACCTGTGCGCGTAGGTACATGGTCCACAGACTGCTACTCGCTGCGCTGGGTCGGCGAGAGGTGGATGATCGAGATCACTATGGCAACAAGAGGCTGGACCTGGCTGGGCCTCTCTTGGCATTCCTCTTCCGCGGGTACATATCCTCCTTACCGCCGGTCATCATCGTTGCCTTAACCGCCGATTATCATTATTGGTTAGCTGACCAATTTTCCTTAAATGCTATCACAGTTGTTAGTGCCTTCCACTATGTGTCCGCCAGCTCGTCTACTGAACTGCTGTGGAATTTCTAATCGGCGCACAATCGCCGTCGCCCGTTTCTTGCAGAATGTTTAAAAACCTTCTGAAGGAGGTGCGCATGTACGCGCAGAAGTTCATCGACCAGGGCAAGGACTTCAACCTGGAGCTCGCGATCAAGACGCGCATCGTGACCGACGGACTCAAGTACTCGCTCGCCACCGGCAACTGGGGCGATCAGAAGAAGGCCCACCAGGCTCGTGCTGGTGTGTCTCAGGTAAAGCCCCACCATCACCCTCGTTGGCATCGTCCTCTTGAGGATCATGATCTCCGTCATCGCTATGACAGTCGTGATCATCAGTGGCAGTGCGTCAGCATCGTGGCGATTTTATTATTATGTTGCCGTCAACCTCATCGCCATCTTTTTAAAACGCATTTTACAACGCAGGTCACAATGCAAATCCTTTGAAGGTCAGTTACGCATGTCATAAATTAGTGACCTAATTAAAAATGTGTTCATTCAAAGTAGTGGCATCGGTTTTAGTGTGTCATTTTGTCGATACTTTGAAGGATGAATGCCTTCTACCACACCTTGTTATAATGAAGGTTGTGTAACTATACTCGGTCACACTGGTGAGTGCGGGTTTGAGTCCTAGGTGAAAGCTGGTTCAGGTTTCGCATCGCCGGTATTAGCCGTGTGTTGAACTCAAACTCTGGTTGCAGAACAGCAACGTAAATCTCTTACAGTAGAAGAAGTGTATGCAACAAGTAGTAGAAATATTCATGTAGACTGGCAAAAATAGGCATTGGTACAAAACAGAATTCCCAGATCTATGAGACGAAATCATTCCGATGATTTACAGGTGTTGAACCGCCTGACGTTCGCGTCCACCCTGTCTCATCTCCGGCGGCTGAACTCCCCCATCGGCCGCGACGGGAAACTCGCCAAGCCGCGTCAGCTGCACAACACTCTGTGGGGCATGGTGTGCCCCGCCGAGACCCCGGAGGTACATGCGCGCACGCGCAGCAATGCCGGAAACGGCCGCGATTCGCCGCCGAGTGGTGGTGATGTCACCACAGTGCTTGTGCCTGGCCATCACTTGAAATGTGGACGGTTCGCTGGCGCCAATGTGAGAGCGCCGTTTTTACGTGTGTGCCTAGGGCCACGCTGTGGGGCTGGTAAAGAACCTGGCGCTCATGGCGTACATCTCGGTGGGCTCTCAGCCCTCACCCATCCTTGAGTTCTTGGAGGAGTGGAGCATGGAGAACCTCGAGGAGATCTCTCCCGCTGCCATCGCCGAGTACGCACGCTAATCGCGCGCTCGCTCCATTGCTGTTTCCCCTGTTCAGCCGCCTGCTCGAACCTGCTCGCTCACGTATTTAACATCTGCCAATCAGCCCAACATCCCACAGGCTGTCTATCTCACTCACCCACCTAAATTATTACCAACTCATCTGCCGATTTGCCTACCTACTCACCCACTTATCACTTTACCCATGCATGCACCGACTCATCTGCTCACTTATCTTCCCAACTGCTCACAGGCTCACTAACTCACTCATCCATCCATAAGTCATTTACTCAACAACTTGCCCACTTCCTCGCCAGTGGGCGTTTTCTTTGAAACCATCATTTTTAAAGAAGCCACATTTTCGATTAAGGTGTCATGTTGCACGCGTACCGAGTGGGGGCAGCAGAGGCCAAACAATTCCTCTTTAAGAGACTGGGTTTAAACATTACTGTAAAAAAAAGACCACAACAGCTAGTAAATGCTCACGAATGTGAACGCAGACTCTGATCTACAACAGCCGTTGCACTTTTAAGCTAATGACTCGAGCCAGTCACCCCAAATTCCCCTGGTCTCATTTAGATCTAGGCAGCGAAACCAGGTTGAGTCTGGACAGTACTATGATTAGGGATTACCACCAGATGTAAAAAAGATGTTATAAGCTGCTATGGGACTACTTTCTGGGCATCAGAGTGCGATGCAACACAGTACGTTATTATACTGAACTTCTGTGGGACCCATTTCGAAGCGGCCCACCTTGAACGCGTATCGACCAGCGTGGTAGGTAATGGTCAGATAACCCGCGTGACCCCACATGTGTGAGGCGGCCCTTGTCCAACAGTGACTTGACCAAAAAAAGTCTGCATGTTCGTATACTTTTTCAAGGCACGTGGCGTATTGGAAATGGCTTGTGTTTTGCGTCGAACACCACTAACTTTGACCCCCGTTCGTAACAGCGCAACAAAGATCTTTGTGAATGGATGCTGGGTGGGAATTCACAAGGACCCTGAGCAGCTGATGAACACCTTGAGGAAGCTGAGACGTCAGATGGACATCATCGTGTCTGAGGTCAGCCCCGCGATTCATAACCCTCTCGAAGTCATGAACCCGCTTTTACGATGTTCCGTCAATAGAGTGTGCGCGTGCTACAAAGCGCCGTTTTGCGGGAACCTCTGTAAAGTGCTGAATATCAAAAATCCACATTGTCCGAATGAAAGATTATTATTAAGTTAACAAAAATTACATTTGCTGGCCTTGGTGGCTCAGAGGTCAGAGTGCTGAGCTGGCACTGCAGAGATTCTGCAGTCCATTCCAGGCAGCCTGTGGTTTAATAACATTCTCAACTGTATTGAAGTGATGGTATCCGCCTGATTTGCTAATGACTGCACACTAAAACCACTGCATTGAATTTAGTTTTGCACCTAATTTTTAATAATTTCACCACTGTGTGTGTGTGTGTGTGCGCATGCGTATGTACTCGTGTGTGCATGGACATGTGTCTGCATGTATCTTGGGTAGTAGTGTAGTGGCGAATGAACTGTGTTATGAACCCGGAAACCTGAGTTCGATTCCCGCTCGCAACCAACGACTGCCAAATGTTAAATTCGGTCCTGGGATTCTTTTAGATCAACTTGGCCCTAAACGAGTGTATTGCATGGTGCGCGCAGCACCAGGGAGACAAAAGCGGCCTGGTGTGGTGTGGGCCACCAACCCGCGCCAGCCTTCATAGGCGCTACTCGCTAACAGCACTTGCCCTCATTGTCGAAGGCCTCACGGGGGTGGGGGGGGGATCTTTGGCTTTGTAGGTGTCCATGGTGCGCGACATCCGCGAGCGGGAAATCCGCATCTACACGGACGCGGGGCGGATCTGCCGGCCGCTGCTCATTGTCGAGAAGCAGAAGCTGCTGCTGAAAAAGAGGCACATTGATCAGCTGAAGGACCGCGAATACAACAACTACACGTGCGTCTATGTAAAAACCCCGACACAGGTATCCCGCGTGTAGCCTTAAACAGGGTTTCAACCTTGGTGGTCGTACTAGCAGGGTGCGGCTGCATAATTTCAACCAGATTTCTTCGTTTTTTTTCCAAGCCACCCACAAATTAAAACTGATGTGACATAACGTATGATGTCGTGTAGCATGTTGACTTGAAAATTACTGTTCACATTACCAATAAACTACCTCTTTAAGTCCTCACATTTTTTTTTTATGCTCAGCGCTTTGTGACCCTCGTGTGAGAAGTGCTCTATAAATGCAATTTTATTATTATTATTTCACTCTCATCTCAATAAGCTTAATCTCTTTCCTAGAGCACGCTCATCTCTAACTAGAGTTTCGATCTAGTTCAGCTCGTCAAGTTTTTTTTTTTTAAGCTCCTTGCTTTAGCTATCCCTATCGCTCAGCGTGCCACTGCAAGAGGTGTTAGCCCATTGGCCACCGGTTGAAGAGGCCCCGAGCGCTCTTGACAGAAATCACTCGAAGACGGCCATTGGGGCGTTGCGCTGGATGCGTCACAAGTGCCGTTCGTGCGACCCAGGTGGCAGGACCTGGTGGCGAGTGGCGTGGTGGAGTACATCGACACGCTGGAGGAGGAGACGGTCATGCTTGCCATGACCCCCGACGACCTGCAGGAGAAGGGTGTTGCCTACTGCTCCACGTACACGCACTGCGAGATCCACCCCTCCATGATTCTGGGCGTGTGCGCCTCCATCATCCCTTTCCCCGATCACAACCAGGTGAGGAGGGCGCATCGTTGACGCCATGAAAGTTGATGCCTTGCTGTCATGAGACCCTGCCCTGCCCGATGATAAACCTGAACGACTTAAATTGTCACCGGCAGAGGCGTTGGGACGTCCCAATAATATCACCAATAAGTTGAAGTATTCTCACAAAGTTGTTATTTCGGGTTAGCCATGTCGATTGCTCCTCCTCTCTCCTTCGTGCTGATTTTTGCCTCCCAAGTTGTAGACGCAACCTACATCAGTACAATAATTCTCACAATCAACTCTGGCAATGTTCTAATGACGTTTTGCTTGAGAGTATTCTCAGGAACATCCAGATGGTCACAATAATTTCTGTATCTCTTGAGCCATAGCTCGATGAGCAATTCAAAAAGCCCCCAAAGGTCTGCCGGCTGAAGACCTGACCCTACTGTTTTGCATACTGCTCTATAGATGAGTGTGCGTTCGAGATTCGGCAGCACGCCGGTACTGACAGTGTCCGTGTTTGATGATTGCTTTGAAAAGCTGCTCTCTCGGGACAGCCGCGTCGATCGCTCCTTCTCCCCCCATCGCGATGTTTCGCCTCGCACGTTAGAGGCATCCTCTGCGCCCGAGGAAGGGAGGAGATCGACGCGGCTGTCCCGAGAGAGCGGCTTTTCAAAGCAATCATCATGCATCGAGCCGTGAAAACCTACATCATTACAATGTCCGTGTTTGCCGTGCATCGCGTGTTGCCCGCCACAGTCTCCGCGAAACACGTACCAGTCGGCCATGGGCAAGCAGGCGATGGGCGTGTACATCACCAACTTCCACGTGCGCATGGACACTCTGGCACACGTGCTCTACTACCCGCAGAAGCCGCTCGTCACCACGCGCTCCATGGAGTACCTGCGCTTCAGGGAGCTGCCTGCCGGTAACCTCTCCTGCCACTCCTCTCCAGCTCCTGCCACCTCCTCACCTATCCCCTGGCCTCAACTATAAGACCTTGGTGTCAAAGCCGTCCAATGTTTGAAAGGCTCAACACGTGATGAAATGGTAGCCCCTTCTTCCTCCGTCAGTGTTGCCAGACTCTGGAATGCCCTTCCATTGGAAATTCGATCAGCCGACTCCCTAGGCATCTTCAAATCTCGTCTCAAGATCCACTTGTTCCGTAAGGCTTTCAAGCCCTCTGGCTAGGACTATTAATGTGGCTCACTGTTGTCATGCCGGGATGATTGCTATCTGCCAACCTGCGCCTGCTCGGGAACATTTATTCCTTGTTTGTTTGTTGAATTAGTTTTTTTCCCTGCTTAATTTATGTCCTATAATGTATTGCCAATATTTGACTCTCAGTGGGAACTATCCTGATGTTGTTGTTGACATGCCGTTTTCCCCACAGCTCTGATTTGTAAAAAAAAACCCCGAAAAAACGTTAGTCTTACTGATTACCCATTCTCATTTCGTTGTTGTTGACGTGCCGTTCTCTCCGCACCTCTGTACAGCGCTTTGTGACCCTCGGGTGAAAAACGCTCAATAAATGCAATTATTATTATTATTACTTTGGCAAAGCCATGTCCACGTAAATCAAAGCAACTAGCCCTACCCACACAGACCTTCACGTAGGCCCTACCCACTGGTCACAGGTTCCGTTTACGCCTTTGCCAAGCCAACCCACCACCAGAGTAAACACCGTCCTTTACCCATGTCACGAGGCGAGCCTGAGCACAAAAATAATTGGAACCGGGTTAAAGCCCCACTTTTCACAAATCCTTCAGCAAAGCGGGACCGCGGTTATAACGGTGTGAATGTTCTCGTCCTATTCGGACATGTGGCTGGTTTACCTAATCCGAGCCGCCTGGCTTGGGTGCCCTGACTTCCCTTTGCCTCCCCAGCCCTTCCTGTGTCCCCTTGCCCGCTCGCGCCAACTCCTTGCTGCGTGCATAGATAACAAATCGTTATTTATTTAGTTTGCGGGCCGAGCGGAAGAGACGACCTGCGTCCCTCATGTCCGGTAGTCACACTGCCACACGGGGGAGGGGGGGACGCCTTGAGAAAAGTTTAGCCAACTCTTCCTCTTCGGAAGAGGTGGAGGAGGCGATACCTGCTGTGTTCACCATGGCTGTTTCGCCTCCCAAGTTTCAAGCTAGGGGAGGAATGCTTAACACGGCCATCCTGAAAGAACAGCTCTTGAGTAATTCTTATACATCAAGCTATTAAAGCCTACAACACTGCATTTGATAGTCGTGTAAAAATCAAGACTTGTTTGGCTCACGTCTTCGTTTGGGCTGCCGTTGTTACGGGGCACGTGACTGCCACTTCTGCTAACGTGTCATTGTTTTCCGCAGGCATTAATTCCATCGTCGCCATTGCCTCGTACACGGGATACAACCAAGAGGATTCCGTTATCATGAACAGATCGGCCGTCGACAGGGGTTTCTTTCGGTGAGGTTTGATGTTGTCACCCTCTGCTCAGCAGTTGCTCTCCGCACACCGGCCTTTGCGTTGATTGAATACTTTTACCTCGCCGTCCGTCCTGCTTGCTTGGTCGGCAATGTTTGGCAGTGACGTCATGGCCAGAATGGCAACAATTCCCCACCCGCGCCGCAGTGTATAATGAGGTGTTTTGCTCTGCGCTATGCATTGCCCATGACGCTGAGTGGTATTCGGTGGTTATTTCGAATGTGTTACGAGAAGGGATTTTAAATGGGTGCTTGATTGATTGGATCTGATTTCATTGGCCGCTGTTGTAAATATTTTTTTTTTTGGCGAGTGAGTAAGTTTTCCGTCATTCTCGTCGA
>JAZEWT010000017.1:14019139-14049253 GCA_036362905.1 Mordacia mordax
TTTCTGGCAATAATACAAGTGTTAATGCCTTAAAACAGCAAATAGATACCTTTCACACAGCGTCAAGTTTTCAAAAAACCCACACATGCTTGTGGCAAAACACGCAAGCAAAATACTTTGAGAAATGTATGCACTGTCCTGGACACTGATTTGTGCACACGAGAGACCACTTTGTTTGGAGTCTCGTCTCAGGTCGAACCAAATGTTGCCAAAAGGCAATCAGTTCACGACAACGCAAATATCAATGCATCAGTAGCTCGGAGAGAGCTGTTAAATCTCTCGGGTACCTGTTTGCCAGTACAGAGTTCTAAAATTGAGGGGTTTTTTTCTTCAATTTTTGACATCTTTGTTCTGGCGAAAAAGGTACCCATACAGTACTTAGTCTGATTGTAGGTCACAGCTCGCGTCAGCGGTGAGGTGACCTTTAAACCAATCCTGAGATGCACCTACGTCATCCTGCACAGATGAGCGTGATCACGCATCACCTAATGACACGCGTGACTGACACTGGTGGGGTTTCTATACAGCAATGGGTTGACCAAGCTCCGTACATTTCTAACATTGTTAATGCGTGAGCAGACTAGGCGCACCGTTTGCTCAGCGTTGCTTCGAGGTGCACTGCTCTTAATCGATGCGTCGTTAACGTCTGCTGGCTGCTCTGCAGACCTGAGGTCATGATGGTTCTGCGGCGCCATCAGCCACAACTCCAAACCTCAATCTCATCCGACCACCGAGGACGCGGGTGCGGTGTCTGATCTCGCACACGCAGGACCGGCGCTACAAGGACCTGAAGGCCGCGGATCTGCCCAAGTGCGAGAGCTTGAAGGACACCATTGCTCGCGCGTTGCCATTCTGGAACGACCACATCGCGCCGCAGATCCTCGCCGGCAAACGCGTGCTCATCGCTGCGCACGGCAACAGCCTGCGTGGCATCGTCAAGCACCTGGAGGGTAAGGGAGTGGGGGTGACCGCTGGGTTCGTGTGTTACACGTCGGTGGTGCGGTGTGCTCGGTGTGGATCAGAGTGCAAGCGTGGAGATGTGGGGGGGGTGGGCACTGGCGCAGTTGTACCACTTGCACGCCCAATAGCTCTGCTGCTGGTGTGAAGTGCAGGGTGGTGGAGGGGGCAGTTCCCATCGTGAGCTGTTAAACGTGTATGCTGGCGTACGAAACACTGATGCCCTGGCCTAGTTCTGTAGCCAATTAACAGCTCAACCCTAACCCCAAACCTCCCCATTCTCTTGTTCCCATACATGGGTTTGGGTTTTCCCATTAATACACCAGTGACCACCATTCAGATGGATTTGTAATGGGTTTTTTTCTCGTCTGTAGTGCTATCACCATCTATAACCCTAACCCTATTATTATCCTACTCGTGTGGTTGTGCCTTGCCCATTAACGTGATGTCTAGCTCACTGGGTGCCAATCCCGATTCTAATTGGCCCCAGCGTTTTTTTTTGGAGCAGTAGCAGGGATGTCAAGGTGAAACATCGATTCACATTGCATGACAATAGAAATCAGAACGCTGTCTAAAAGTGCATATGCATTATAGTTGCCCACGTGGGTTACTGCTGCTGCCAAGTGACTCTATTGAGCAACGTCATTGCTGTCCCAGACATTTGTACTTTGCAGTTTGGCTATTGCAGCATGAGCGACCTAGCAACATTTTAAACAACTGTTAACGCGCATTGATCCACCGGTCAGCCTCGCGCAAAGACAGACACGCTCAGGCTTGCTCCCTTTTTGACCGTACGAAAAACGCACAGCTGCCCGTGCGAAGCGTCTGAAGTCTATTTGCGTGCCACTGCTGATGAGGGTAACTCGATAGTGGCGCATTACAGCACTCGTGCCAAGCCTGCGTTTGGCTGGCTGGGTGTGGGCACGTTTTGGAAAGGGCAACTGTCAATACTGTACCGGCTGTAAGACGGTCAGCTTGCAGCATCATGGTCACATTACATAGCGCATAACCTTGACAATATTTCCTCTTAAACGACACTGCCTGGGTATTACACAAGCAGCAGCAGCACCATTGCATGCTTGCGGAGACCCTCTCGTGTCTTTGTAAAAATTACATTTGTAGGGAAGGACCTAAAAATGCATTAACTCCTCCAGCGAATTGCAATGTTGTGATTTAGGATTGAGATTTTATTCAGGAATATATCTATTTTTAGTTTCTACCTTCTAATTTGTATTGTCTCTCATCATGTCGTCTTATTGTTTGCACCATCCTAAGTTGAATTTCTTAATCTCATTTGCAGAATTTGTAGATAACTGAATCTTAAGTTCCTGCTTTGCATACATTGTTCTAGTAATGCATTGTTACATGCACAGACGGAACTTTTGGATAGTGAATAAAAATAAGTTTTATTGCAATAAATAACAATGAAAAAAGGACACTCACTGTGTGCAGGAGTGTGCACCGAGCTTGAAATTTCAGCAAACAATGCAGAGCGGCGCATGGCTGCAATAGGTAGCACAACATTAACCATCAGATTAGGCGAGTGCTGAGTTTTGCCTTCAGTGAATGACAAGCCTTGCCCTACACTTTATTGGAATCCAGCATTAGGAAACCCGATCGTCTGGGCTTTCTGTGTCTCGCACGCCCCCATCCTCCGCGCTAAGCGTGGCCAACCCAGCATCACCATTGCTTCCCAAGCGGGGTGAAGCAAGGCTTTAAATGGGGAGCAATGCCACCCTGCATTCCACACAGCAGAAACTGCACGTAGAGGAGGAGGAGGACGAGAGTGCCCACATCACCATTACGGAAAGGTCACCGTTGTAAATATAGCTCTGGCATGCTGAGTGGGCAGAGATAGGCTTTCAGGGCATCCCGTCTACACTAGCTCATGAGCTCGGGTCAAGTCTTTCAGTAGCAGAATCCCATAATGCACCTATATTTCGTTGCTTGGATAGGTAGCTTGCTATCACGCCCTGAGCAGCATGGTGAAGTATGGTCAAACGACACTCACGACCCACGCAGCATAGGGATGGCCTCTGCCAACAGCGAATTGACAAGCAGACCACCAGACAGACACTTGCATATTCCATTTATTTGCCCTTCTGTTCCGCTTACTACCCTCGTCTCCCCTTGCACCCTCCAGGAATGTCAGATGCCGACATCATGGAGCTGAACCTGCCGACTGGTATCCCCATCGTCTACGAGCTGGACGCCAACCTCAAACCCACGGGTCCTCGCCAGTTCCTCGGGGACGAGGAGACCGTCAAGGCAGCCATGGCGGCCGTGGCAGCCCAGGGCAAGGCTAAGTGAGCGGCGTCGTCCTCCCGTGCCGAGGGCCTGCCGCAGGATCGCCACACGCGGACGCATGCGGGCGCACGCCGGGAAGAGGCAGCGGGGCGCGTTGCTCACCATGGAGGAACACGAGGGGCGTGAGGCATTAGCGAGACACGTGTCAACATCAGTGGCACACCCGGGGGGGGGCAAAAAAATTGAGACCCAGTTTCAGGCAACCGAGTAGATTGTGAACGAAATAAGATCTGTATTATGAAACATAACATCGATAGTTGGTTGGAATTTTACACTCATGAAACGTGGGTTCTGACATTTTGGCAGGGAGGAAGGTTGCTCCCGACCCTGGCTGTGCCTCTGTGTGACGTGACCTGCCACCTGTCGTGCGTGTGTGTTGTGTCCTAGTCCGTTCACACCCTGACCCGTTCCTGTAAGGCATTTTACCCTCGTGCTACAATTACACGAAATAAATGCGAGCGCACGTGACGACGCTAATGTAAGCGCAATGTAACGGTAACGTTCAAAGTGTAGGCGCGTCAATGTGACCTGCTTCTCAGATGTTCACCCACCCTGGTCGAAGCTTCAGTTCCAAGTGGATGTGTCGTGCAGGTGATGCTGTTGCGAGTCTGGTGTAGTTTGGTCAGATGAATGTTGCTTATCAAGGGAAAGCACGGGAAACCACTTCCATCAGTCATTTCACTAAAGCTTTGTCTCAAATGTTGTCGACTACAGTTTTACTGTCGGTCCGGTTATTTTACTTTCGTATTTATGTGTGTCCTGAAGTTGCTCAATGCTTGCAGTGCTTCAAATGCAATCGTAAATTAAAAAGAGTACATTGGAATGGCGTTGTCGAAGTGAGTGATGTTTTGATTAAGTGTAAAAAAATCTATATGTTACTTTAAAACACTTCTTTACCAATAATGCGAATTTGGCATGCAATATTATCAATCCGTATCATGCTATGGGTACTCTTTTGCCAGTATACAAATGCAGGTGTTAAGATCTTAACACCTGCATAATCGCCAGATACGGTAAAACCTATTGTAATCTTAAATCCGTATCATGTTTAAAGTTATGTGCATTTGTTTCTGCATTAATCATACAGGCGTTAAGATATGAAAACGTGAAACCCCTTTCCTACAATATATAATACTTTTGGAAGGAGTGCTGGGGCAGTTCCTGTGGCCCTTGCTCATGCCACTACTCAAACTCGATGTCCAGTGGCAGCGTTTTGCCTGCAGATCAATTTCCACTATTTTTTAAAATTCACTGCAACAATTATTCATCAGTACGTTACCGTAAAATAGACGTTAAGCCTCCCATTTACTAGAATGATGAAAATAAGTTGTTTTTTTTCCATTCAAGAATCGCATAATCCTCTCCTATTGGGATTAAACAAATAGCCGGAAAGCTGAATCCCTCCAACTCAAGGTCGCACAAAGGTGACGCAATTCTGGTTAGCGTAGTTGGCTGCGTACGCTGCCAAAATAGTTCGCCAAACAACAACAACGCTTGTTTTAGCCAGGAAGAGTCCTGCTGTGTGTTTGCAGTTGGGGGCGACGATGCTATGCATAACCCCAACTGCGTAATTTCCAATCTCATCTCATTGTCAGAAACCGCTTAGTCCTGTACAGGGTCGCAGTGAGCCGGAGCCTTTCCCGGCAGACAGGGCGCAAGGCAGGGATATACCCACGACGGGACGCCAGTCCATCACCGGGCACTGAGGGCAATCTAGTTTGCAAGCCAATTAACCTATGCAGCAGCATGTTTTTTGGACTGTGGGAGGAAACCGAAGTGCCCGGCGAAAACTCACGCGGACACGGGGAGAGAACTCGCAAATTCCACACAGAAAGGCACCCGAGCCGAGATTCCAACGCGGGGACTTCTTGCTGTGAGGCGACAGCGCTACCCACTGGGCCACCGTGCCACCCATTTTTTTTCAAATTCAGACCAGTGCCAGAAAATAATGGCTTACACTTGTGAATGATAATGAGACACTTAACGTTCATGGTAATGCAGATGGTGATTATTGATGAATTTCATTTTTTGGTAAGTCTATGTATAACTAAGCAGCACTATTGGTCTAGACTAATCTGAGAGTCTAAACTAAGTTTTATTTGTTAGGGTATATCCTATTACGCTAACAATCCCGTTGTATAACACTTTCTGATGAAGGTAATTTCACAATATTGGCCCTTTGTCCAATAAGACTCATGTAGTTCGTAACACGTGACTAATGTAATTAACCAAACATTCCAAGCCTCGTAATTGTTGCCAGACCCCCCAACCCCCCCCCCCCACTGAATCCAAGCACGGGCGAGCACGCGATTGATGACATCATAACCTCCCCATGCAAGGAGATCGAAACGGTTACTCTATTCTGACGCGAGCTCGTCTCAAGTAGCTGCGGGTTGCCTGATGATGCTGATTGCAATTATCAGCGAAACGTCGAATTTATTTGTAAAGGCTGTGAGTTTGCTCTCCAACACACCGGCGTGCTGAGAAAGTGAAGAATTGTTACGTTTTGTTCACGTTTATAGACTTTACTAATTGGCCATTGTCGGGTGGTGGAGGGTTGACGACAAATTTTTTTTTACGTGACAACCCAAAAAATGGAATTAATCGATAACACTGGTCACTAAAGCCTTCGAATGAAAGATAGTGATTATTGTTAAGGTGAACACTTGATCGAGGCAGCCATTTGATCAAACCACGAATCTCTATAATTAGCAAGGAACATGCCACAGCTGGGAAATAACAGGGGACTTCTATTAAACGGACACGACCATCGTCTCTTTTTTTTTATAAATATGTTCAGTTCAGCATCAGTACCAGCTTAATCCTGTACAGGTTCGCAGAAGGCCGGAATCTATCCCGGCAGGCATTATTCATTTGAATTAGATTCCAGTGTTCGTGACTAATGCCTGCAATCGTGTGAGAATGTATCATGCTTGGAACGTATGCAACAAAGAGATGTTTTTTTTTTACAGCAGAAATTACCCAGTCAGCTTTTACAGCTTTGGGTGCGGGATTCCTGCGACACAACAAACGTCCGAAATGAATGGTTAAAGGCCAGGCTGTGCGAAACAAGACAAACATGACCGAATCTATTAATTAATCGAATCGCCAAGTCGGGGCGGCGCGGTGGCCCAGTGGGTAGCGCTGTCGCCTCACAGAAAGAAGTCCCCGGGTTCAAATCTCGGCTCGGGTGCCTTTCTGTGTGGAGTTTGCATGTTCTCTCCCCGTGTCCGCATGCGTTTTCGCCCGACATTCCAGTTTCCTCCCACAGTCCAAAAAACATTCTGTTGCATAGGTTAATTGGCTCGCAGACTAAATTGCGCTCAGTGCTCGGTGATGGACTGGAGTCCCATCGTGGGTATATCCCCGCCTTTCGCCCTGTGTCTGCCGGGATAGGCTCCGGCTCACCGCGACCCTGTACAGGACTAAGCGGTTTCTGACAATGAGACGAGATGCGGGCGGGCGGGCAGGAATCGTCAAGTCTTTGAATGAATCAATTGCTCCGCTGGGTTAACGAGCGACACCGCCGCTGCACACGGGAGGCGCTGCGGGACTGCGCGCAGCCACGTGTCGGCGCGCCACGTGGGGGCGCACACGAGGCGCTTCCGGTTTGGAGACGTCACAGCGGGATCACCGCGAGCCGTCCCCGCGATTGTATTTCATACAGCGTGCAGGCAGCACCGCGCACCCGCCACGCGTTACAATGGTCGCGCTCTTCGCGCCCCCGTCAACCAATCGGAGCGAGGCATGGTGCCGGCGTGGCGTATATGCTGTAGGTATTGTAAAGCCGCCCCCGGAGAGGCCCTGTGTAATTGCGTGGTCCGCGCTGCGGCCGGGTTCGCGGTCCATCTGCTGTTGCCGCTGCTGCTGTTGCCGCTGCTTCGGGTCGATCACAGAAACGCTCCCCCGACCAACATTGAGCGCAGCAACAACGATTTTGTTGTTGTTGTCAACGCGCCGCTCATGCTGGGGAGTCAGGGCCGAGACGGTTTTCAAGCGTGACTTGGGTCCTGGTTCTAAGGTCTCGTGACGAGCGGACAGGTCAGGGTCCTGGTCCCAGGTTCTGTTGTCCCGTTGTTCTGGCAAGTGGCAGGATCCGGAGAGACCAATTTTGTTTTTGTCCGAAGTTTCAGTTCTGGTAACGATTCTGGTGAAAATCCTACCTGGCGGCTCTGCAAATTATAGATAGATATATGTGTATTCGTTACAGCGGAAGTTACTCGGCGAGCGTGCAAAGCTCTAGAAACGCGATTCCTGCGACACAACAGAGACGATGTTTTTCGCCCCGGCCTGGACACCGAGCCTGAATCGAAATCCCCGACAACGAACCCCGATCCCACCGTGGTCCGCTAACCCCGCCGCCGCTTGGGCCGCCAGGAGCTTGCGTGCGCCGTCGTACTGATGCCGTTGCTGTGACGGACAGGGTTTTAAAATCCCAACTGGGGGTCATCTCTGCTACATGCTGTGGTTTTATAAATCTCGGCCTGAGATTGCTGTGTTCGAGCTTTGTGGGGGAATTGGTTCGGGTTCAAGAGTGCAAGGTAAGAGGATACGTCTGCTGCCCCGCAGACTTTGCAAATACGGTACCGTCACAGGACCAGATTTAGGCTCAATTACAGACCTTCCTCGAGTGTCATTTGATGAAATGTTAATGGGCGTCGATTCTCAAGTTTCACCGATGGCATAGGATGTAGGTCTCTTTAAAAATTTGCACAGCAACACCCACGTGGCCCACTTGGGCATGGCTCTCCACGGCTCACAAGGTGGCGTGCGTGGCTCGCTGATTGACAATTGCGGGTTTAGAGATTTCGAGCTGATGTTGTGATTGGTTGAAAGCTTAGCGGCCAACGCGGCTATGGATTATTGATTTAGGTTTTAGAGGCATAGGTTTAAGAGCTGCAGTGGCTTAGGGAGAGTAGTGCTGTGTTGACCTGCAGTGTAAGGGGTTATTGGGTATTTATAATCCACGGTAGGTCCGTGTAAGGGTTGGAATGTTTTATAGTTGAGTGGTTCCAAGTTGCATCGGATTTTCTATGGAATAAGGGTTCCAAAGTAGTTAGATTCAATCGAATTGATTCCCAGAAATGTAATATTTAAAGGTGACGGGTTGCTCGATTGAGGAGAGTCTAGACTATTGATTCCACTGTCGCATGCCACACACACATAGTGTAATTGCGAAGTTGATACTGATGTGTTCATATTTTCAATGCTGCCTTGCCAGTGTCATTGTGTTGCCGTCACAACGGAAGTAGGTATCTATTTACCCGAATGTCTGCCTCTCTTGAGTCTGAAGTCTTAACGATATATACACAGAGCTTTTATCAGTCCACTGCTGGATGAGGGCCTCGGCACACCGTGCCACTCGCAGGGGTTATTTGACCATAATTCACCACACTTGTGGGTTGGTAAATGAGTGATGCATAGACGTTGGGGCATTACAATGGATTTTGCGACACTACCCACTTCTGCCTTTAATGTAGCACGGAACGTGGTAAGAATTAGTAAAATATTTGGTTTCTGAGCTCCGGGAGCATTTTGCCTATGGCTGGCAGGTCTTCCGATTTGAGGGTGAGACGACCACACGAGTCTATGTCAAAGCTGGGCTCGTTTTGGATGCAGAACTGTGTTTTAAAAAAAGACTCATTTAGCGACACATCCTTCGAGCCGTGCCATCCACCTGTGTGAGCCTGTGTGAGCCGGCTCATCTTAATCCCATTTCCCGGTAGTCAGAGACACGGCTCGTTGCACGGATAGCAAGCACCCTTACCCTCGTCCACTGATGTGAATGCAAGATTCAGCTCCGAAACTCCTCCAACGATACCTGTTGCACTCCAGTTGTCAGATCCCAGCTATGGCTTTGTGTTATTATTTCAGTGGCTTTATTGGTACATGTGTCTGGTAAGGTAATTAAAAACGATTGGTTGTTGTGCTGTAGTATATTTTAATGCCAACGCTGCATTGACCAGCATGAAATAGTCAAAACATCTTTAAAAACTGCAAGGTGTAAGGAGTCCCTGATATAGCAATGGATTGACCAAAATGCTGTACGTGAGCTTTAAGCACCAAAGCCTAACAACTGCATTGTACACGGGCATGATTCGCTTAACAGATCAGAGTTGTTATTTAAAGTGTGTTTCTTCTTGGCGGGGGGGGGGGGAAATAACCCTGTAGAGTGTCTCAAATTGCACTTGACAACTAAATTGCACCTTGATCCCATACCTTTGGGTGATTGAAAGGAACGGGTGGTCCACATAAACACACGCATTACCCAGTCAGCCCGTGCCCCTTCCATCACCGTGCCCTCTGCGAAGGGGCCATTGTCATAGGCTCAGAGGGCCGTGTGCGCTTTTGGGGTAATTCCAACAAAACATGCACCGTTGTCTTTGTTCTTGTGCAATCTTGTTAACGGATTGCGCAAGAATGCGGTGGGGGAGGCTGCGGTGTCCTCCGTGGACTCCACGCGCCTCCGGGTGGTCATCAAACCACGCTCATCAGCAATCTGTCCACTTTGTCCGCACACAGCGCCCAGTGTCTGTACTTTCGACCTGTGTGTGGGTCGAGCGCCGCTCACAACATTCGAGCCGCCTTCTTCTTGCACAGTCGAGCAGCAAGACAGCCGCCGTCACACTGTTCACACGTTTTCAGACGTGTGGTCGCCCTGCTTGCCCAGTTGCTTCTTCAGGGCAAAGTGCAGATTTATAACCGTGCCAGGTTAATGTTTCCCCCCTTCCTGAGTCTGCACGATGTACGCTCACGTGTCCCGAGCGATTGTCCGACTGGTGGCTTTTGTTGTTGTTGTTGTTGCTGCCCCATTGCAGTTGCGCACAGTGCATCAGCAACACCAGTCGGAGTGACAGTGGCGGCGGCGGCAGCAGCGCACGAAGCGGCATCAGCAGCAGAGACAGCTGCACTCGCAGCAGTGCTGTCAGTGGTTAATGTAAACAAGCTTCCGTTGCCGGCAACAGTTAAAGCAGCAGCAGCAGCATTCACTTCAAGAGCAGCACTTCGCAACATCAGCTGTATTAACAAGCAAGACGAGCTTTAGCAGCAGGATTGTTAACAGCAACAGCGGCGGCTCGGAGTGAAAGCGCCTCCGCTCTGCGTGCCCAGGTGAAGCCATTCTGCCGCCACTGCTCCACGGGACTCGCCGCACCCGGCACGAGGCAGGGCTGGACGTGGACCCGGCGGCCGCCCCGGCCCTCGCCCCCTCCCACCAACTTCGTCGAGATGCGCGCCGGGGTGGCACAGACGGCCCGCGGTGTGGGCCGCCTGTGCGCGGGCAGCTGGGGCAGGGTCAGAGGGCGCGGCCTGGGGCAGACGTGGGCGTACACGTGCCTCGCCCTCAAGAGCCTCGTGTTCAACTCGTTCTCCAGCTACGACACGATGGTGGACGCGCTGTTCGAGCCACTCTTCTGGCTCGTGGACCGCCTGACGCGATGGTTTGGCTTGGTTCGTGCGGGAGCGGGGGGGGGAGCAATGTCGTGATCCGTCTCAGTCCGTTGATCGGGACTTGTAAAGCGGTGCCACGTGCGGTCACGTCGACCAGAATGCGTCAGAATTCATCAGATCTCAGAAACTCCGCAGAGTTGAGCCCGCACTAGCGCTTAGGTGGGTGACTGTTATGGCACAACAGGTGTTACTGAATCGGTGGCAAGTGGCATCTAAATGTAAAGAAAAATAAGTGTCCTCGGTTTTCCCCTGGTGTGTTGTGTAAACATCAGCAGTGGCGAGACTACAGCAGCTGGGCATGGGACTGGCGAGGGCCGCCGTAGCATGATAGCCCCCCCCCGGGCATATCAACTGATCAGTTGACACTGGCTACATAGAGTATTTATTTATTGACAGCAAGTCACAACATACCTAGATTAGCACGGAGCCCCCCTATGCTCGTGGGGCCCCTGGGCAACTGCCCAGCAGCGTGTCCATCCGTTAAGACGGCACTGGGACTGGCCATACCACCATCTCGTGTATCATGCAGGCCTCAGTAGGTGTTTGCTAACGGCACTCTACTTAACGGTCTGTTGTTAAAAGGGCTTTGCATGTAGGTGTAGAGTACAGAAGAAAGTACCCAGTGAGCTTGCAAAGCTCTACATGCGGGATTCCTGCGACGCAACAAACTTCCGAAATGACCAACGTAACTCATATAGTGAAAAGGCAGATAAACTTACATCAACAATCTGCGAAAAAAAAATGAAACGCCTGCTATAATCATAACAGTAAATTAGTAACATAAGATTGCACAAATAAATCATCTGACAGCACCAACTTGAACAGAGATGAAACCCTAATCATAAACATGTCACTTTATACCACGATCTTAATCTTTGTAGGTATCGTGCTGATTGTGTGCTATGTCAGGGATTATGTAGACTTGTCCTGTGACCTGCCTAGGAAACCTTCAGCACTGCATGTGGCCTAATAGAGCACTTAGCCTGGCACGCTGTGTTAATGAGCTGCTGTTGGTTTTGTGCCTGCGTACGCTTGTGTGTGTAGGGGCCTCGCTCACGACGCTCACCCCAGCGGTTCTGTTCAATGTTAAGAGTCGCATCTCCGTCTTGTCGGTCGCGTAGGTGTTTGTGGTGCTGGTGGTGGGGCTCACGTCGTGCGTGGCGGTCGTGGGCTACGTGTGCGTGCTGCCCGCCATCCTGGTCGAGTGTAGCCCGGCCGCGAGCGCGGCACTCATCATCACCGCCCACTGGTTCCTCATCATGATTGCCTTTCACTACTACAAGGGGCTCACGACGATGCCCGGATACCCACCGCTGGTAACCCCTTCACCAGCAAACAGCAACCAGATCATCATCATCATCAGCCACGGCCAGTCCACGATCTATTCCTTGACCCAGGAGATGGACCTGAGCTTAATTCAGCTCTCCATCTCCCTGATAGATGACCTTACATGCACACTGCCTCTGTTTCTTTTCTTTACGTTCCCGCAAACAGCTGTCATCAAGCAGTTACACTTGTTTGTGTAGTTGTGATGGGTGGGCGGCACGGTGGCCCAGTGGGTAGCGCTGTCGCCTCACAGCAAGAAGTTCCCGGGTTCGAATCTCGGTTCGGGTGCCTTTCTGTGTGGACTTTGCATGTTCTCTCCCTGTGTCCGCGTGGGTTTTTGCCGGGCGCTCCGGTTTCCTCCCACAGTCCAAAAAAAATGCTGCTGCATAGGTTAATTGGCTTGCAGACTAAATTGCCCGCAGTGACCAGTGATGGACTGGCGTCCCATCGTGGGTATATCCCTGCCTTACGCCCTGTGTCTGCCGGGATAGGCTCCGGCTCACCACGAGCCTGTACAGGACTAAACGGATTCTGACAATAAGATGAATTGTGATGGGTGATGCGGTTGCACGGTGGTTTGCGCACTGCGACGTGAACCCAGCCACCAGAGTTTGACTCTCGAACGTAGCTTTTGTCGGTGCGGAGTCATATCTGCACCGCCCCTCTATCCCCAGCCACCTTCACCAACCTGCGCAGAACAATGACGATAACACAACGGAATAATGATGCAATTTGTATCCGTATACGGAGGCATAAGGAAACTGCAAAAGGGGGGGGGGGAGGCGAGGCAGTCATCATGCAGTCATGCAGCGCCAACATTTTCCAGAAACTTCTTCCTGGCTATTATGATGTCGGTCATTTAATACGTTCTTTAAATTATCTGTGAGAGGAAGCAGGGGAATCTGGAAGAAACCCATGCAAACCGAGGGCGGAACACAAACTCCACACAGAAAGGCACCCGAGGCAGTTGAATTCAGCTGCCTTGGGCAGCGCTTTCTGCGAGGGACATGTTACCACAGCACCACCTTGCTGCGCAACCATAACCGGCCCTCGATCATCAGATAATAACACGAAATAACCATGTCCAGATCAAACCAACAACTAGTATTCGGCAATCATAACCCACCCCACTGGTAGCCCCGTCACGGCACTTGACAACCCAGTGACGGGGGCTGATTTTCCGGTCCCCCGTGGGCCCTGTGCACGGAGGGTTGGCGAGACGTGCGGGTGGCGGGTGACGGCGCTTGTTCGTTGTCTCCTTGCACGGCCAGGTGGACGTGCCAGCCGTGTCCATCTGCAAGCGGTGCATCGCTCCCAAGCCCCCGCGCACGCATCACTGCAGCATCTGCAACAGGTGCCGCGGGATTGTCGATGTGGGGGGGTGGCGGGGTGGGCATGGGGGGTGGTGGGGGCAGAGCTTTATGGAGTGGGGTGCCGTGCGGGAATCTGCGTGCTTTCTGCGACTGGGCGACCAGAGCTGGGCATTGCTGTGCGTTTTAAATTGTTTTAACATCAGTTGCACCACGGGCATTCTCTTGCACCAGTGGTGGGGAACCCACGACCCACAGGCCAGATGCAGCCCATGGCGTCTTTCCATCCAGTTCGCAGTGAAGTCAGCCTGCACACAGTATTCATCAGTCACTGCGAGATATGAGCAGCACTATTCAGGTAGTTGAGGACAACATTTACAACCTGGCAAAGTCACTTGCAGTGACTGCCCTCTTGTGTCCTGTAAAGATCGGATAATGTTCATAGCAGAACCTATTATTTATATTTTTAAGTTGGTGTTGGTGATGAACGGTTCACGTTTTTCTGTTTTTGTGCTGATGTGTGTTTTGATCTGATGTTTGCATTGAAAGACTGTCAGTCCTCTATAAACGCTCCCCACCCGATTCACACACAATCCAATTTCCTTTTGGTCCAATGTATTGACAAACGTCATTGTGTTCACACGATTGTTTCATTTCCATTGCAGGTGCATTCTGAAGATGGATCATCACTGCCGTATCCTGACGTGTGTGCAGTAGAGACTCTTAACTTTAGTTCCAGGTAGCTGCCTGTGATTGCACCCAGTACTTAAGTATAACGAGCCAATGGTCTTAGCCCAATCACTCCTGATTGTACAATTTAGTTCTGCAATTTATTGCGTCTGAAATCAATCTTTGAGCGTGTTAAATATCAGTTTTCCTCGCATACGCCGAACCTTAACATCATATGCAGAGCAAGTGAGACGTGTGTGCACTAGAGCTCATTTGAAAGGATCTCCAAGATAGCTGAGTGATGTCGGCTTCTCTGGGTTCTCAAACACGGAGGATCCACACGTCTTTGTGAGAGATTCAAGCAGATGTTTCGTCTCGTGACGTGATGCCAGTAGGACAATCCGGATTACATATTGGTGTAAAAAATTCGAAGGCTTTCGTGACCAATATCGATGACATTCATTTTTGGGTCAGGTCACGAAGGAAATTATAAAATAGTGTCGTTTAACCCTCCACCACCCGACACGGCCAATCAGTAAACGGTTGTCACGTGAACAGAAAACGCGCCAATTCCTCTACTATCTAAGCACACCGGTGTGTTTTACAAAAAATATACATACGACGTTTCGCGGAAATAGTATGGGATCGCATTTCAACACACAGGTATGCTGAGATAGTAAAGGAATTGACACGTTCTGTTCACGTGACAACCCCCTTACTGATTGGCTGTGTCGGGTGGTGGAGGGTTAAACGACACTTTTATAATTTAATACATGACCTGACCTAAAAATGAATTTCATCGATAGTGTAAAAAAAAATTGCTTTTTTTTATGACGGCTGTCATCTTCACGAATAAGGCTTTCACTCGTATTCCTTAATGGCCCCGTGCCAGCCTGGCTCAACAACTGCGTCGGGAACTACAACCACCGCTACTTCTTCTCGTTCTGCCTCTACATGTCCATGGGCTGTGCCTTCACGAGCATCACGCTCAGCCGCACGTACTTCCGCACGCACGCGTCGTTGCAGGTGCGTTGCTTGACGCCCGCCCCGCAAGCCAATAGCGGCAACAGCGGCCGGAGAGCCACTCGTTGCGGCACGCGCCTGTGGCGCAGCACTTGGGAGGCGAACATCGCTGGGGCGCACAGATTTGTAAAACGTCCAACATTCACTCAGCTGCGACAAGAGAATTTGTGAACATCATTATGCGGACGTTTGAATGCTGTTTGCTTACGTGCGTTCATTTATCTGTGTACTGAAGCCGCATTTGACCATCAAATCTCTCACAAAGTGCCCGACCTCATCAGACCTCATCAAACCTCAGGCTAAGCATGGACAAGCCTGCATAGTGTTTGGATGAGACATAGCGGCTGCGGGAAAATCGTCAGCAGGGAGCAGTGCGGAAAAAGTTATCGTTGTACCTATGCTCCATGATATCTGTTCCCCTCTCCGCTAACCGGCACTGATTGGCGTGAAGTGGGTTTAAACGCGCGGTCGGGTGAACGCGTGCGCCGCCGCACGGCATGCCGGTGTTCGTCACGGTCGCCGATTGTCCGGTAGGTCACACCGAGCCACTCGTCCCTCAAGCATCTCTCGCCGGCGTCCACCACGGCCGAGCCCGAGAAACGAGAGGACTACGTTCACAACAGCATCGTGTTCGTGTGGGTCCTCACCAGGTGCTCCACGCATACACGTGGCCCCGTGTGCGGCCCTAAACCATCTGTAGGTGCGAGTGCTGTTAAGCGAGTAGCTATGGAGGCCAGTTTGGCACGCGAGACGGGGTGATGTGACCACCGCCACACCTCGCCTCCCTTTATTGTCCTCCCCAGTGCTGATTTTCACACGTACCACACCAGGTCCTCATGTAAGGATGAAACAACCTAGGAGAAGCCCGGGACCAGTTTTAACAGCTAGGACTCGATCTCAGGTCGCTGGGATAGTAGCACAGTACACTAACCACTATGCCACTGCTGTCGATGGGAGTTGTTGGTTGTAGTCCCATCTATATTGAGCAATGCAACTCCAGCTGCTCTTGCATACCCAGCTCGACCAAGAGATACAGTCCCACCACCGTGTCTTGTGCCAGCCTCAGGCTCTCTGCCCAGTGAACGATTTATTGTCGCGAATCGCGGCTCGAGTGCTGTCCGCTTGCCGTGCGCTGCGGGGCGCAGCACGGTGTCGGTGGTGCTGGGAACGCTCACGCTGTGGCACGCGGCGCTCATCTCGCGCGGGGAGACGAGCGTCGAGCGCCACATCAACCGCAAGGAGCGCGCGCGCCTCCGCAAGAAGGGGAAGGTAGCGCGTCGCGGGAACGCGTCGCGAGCGTGTGCGCGACTGCGCGCGTGCCTGCGCGAGTATGTTTGTTACCGTGCGTACGGGTGCGCGCGTTGTGTGTGAATTGTCTGCGTGAATGGTTTACTGTGCTCGCCATGTAAGTAAGGAGCACAGGGTGGTGCATCTGCTGGTCACCGGTGTCCGTCAACCCGTGGCACCTGGGTGTGTCTCGTGACTTGTCAGTGAGCCTTCGACACTTGGTTTGAACGACTGCCTAGCCTGGAACAAGCGCCAAAGTGCCGTTCTCGCCAATCAGTGGTGAATGGCGGTGAATCAGTACCGTTCGTTGCATGTACGAGTAGGTGCATATCAGTGGTATGTGTGTATTGCTCTTTGTGTTTGTTTGTCTTCTGCTTTGCTGAGTTGGGTTTACTCTGGCCATATGATGGGTGAACATTTTATCATGAAATCCTGATCTTGCCCAACACTCGTGTGAATATCACAGCAATTGCGTTTGGTCTCTGCCACTTTGCCACAATGTCAGCAACAATTGTGGGCCTTGGACATTTGCACGTGTTAAATTAATCACCGCTATGACATTCTCACCGTGGCACCTTTCCTTTAACATTTGCTGTGAAGCAAATTAGTGGAATAATGACACTGCTTCATACCTATCCTACGTGTATATATAAGCAACATTTAGCAGAACATTACAAACTTTAACGGGCTGCGTTGTGACGACGGCTAACTTCCACCTTTGCGCTTGTGCACCGACAGGTTTTTAAAAACCCCTACCATTACGGACCCCTGAGCAACTGGAAGCTGTTTTTTGGCGTCAAACACAAAAGGTATGTCTCGCTGGCACGGTGCATCCAATACATGTACCTCCGCCCGTACGTAGGTGCTTCTGTGGGTGCGAATGTCATATTGGAAGCTCATATACTGATGGAGGCTTTCATTGCTCGATGCATGAGAATTGCTCCCAAGAGCTGCTGTTTAGGGATAACCACGTGAAGCTGTTCGCCCATCTCTCCTTTCGGAATTTTCACCTCCCACCATGGTGGCATCGTAGAGCACCCAACGCAAGCAATTCTCAATTGCAGGATACTGGAATGTTTGCTGTACCCCTGATGTAAGGTAGACATATTGTTTAAATGCCGTGATGTTTGAACCGGGCGGCACGGTGGCCCAGTGGGTAGCGCTGTCGCCTCACAGAAAGAAGGTCCCGGGTTCGAATCTCGGCTCGGGTGCCTTTCTGCGTGGAGTTTACATGTTCTCTCCCCCGTGTTCGCGTGGGTTTTCGTCGGGTACTCTAGTTTCCTCCCACCGTCGAAAAAAACATGCCGCTGCATTGGTTAATTGGCTTGCAAACTAAATTGTCCTCAGTGCCCGGTGATGGACTGGTGCCCCATCGTGGGTATATCCCTGTATTGCGCCCTGTGTCTACAGGGATAGGTTCCGGCTCACCGCGACCCTGTACAGGACTAAGCGGCTTCTTACAATGAGATGATGAGATGTTTGAACCTTTTGCAGGGGAACGAATGTCGGCTCGACACTTTCCCCCTGCCTCGTTGTCACTCTTGTTGTGTGGCACCACCTTGTGATTCGCTTGCCTCACGTCCATTGCTCACATTTTATCTTTCGATGCCATCACTGGTATTCAGTGATGGCACTGTCGTAGTTTCATGATTGACGGGCCCTATTCTCAAACCACTGCTTATCCTGAAGGCTGCCCCATGTTATGTTGGCTGTGGAGGTCGTTTGACAATATTTCACCATGCTATTACTCGACTGATGTTTGGCTTTGTCAGATATCAAACTCAGGAATCCAGATTCATTCATAGGACAGTGATAGCCTCACCCATCTCCTTACACATAATCATAAGAGCTATTTAAACCGTTCATTGAAACGAATCCTCTCATCTTTAAGGAAAACCTCGATCACAACGCAGTCCACAGGACGTGTCAACAAAACGATCTTAACGGCGTCATATCCCTCGGCTTCAGAAGGAAACATTCAGCAGCAAATAGCGCAACGGAGACCAACCCGCTTGCTTGTGAACAACGCTTGCCGCTCCTTCCCGCCAGGCACTGGCTGACCCGCGTGCTGCTGCCCTCGGGCCACGAGCCCCACGGCGATGGCCTCGTGTGGCTCCCGCCCGACGTGTGGGACGCGCCGCACCGCCACGGCCCCTCCGTCACGGTGTGATCGGCGCCGCGGCCAACGGCGCCCGCGGCCCCGAGCGCCGCCAGCAAGCGGCCGGCGATTGTGGTCCCGCTGTCGTCGAGGTTCGCGACGAGAAGCGGGCCCGCGGGGAAGAACGACAACCGATTTGAACTCTTCTCACATTCTACAGACGGTTGCTCTAGGGAATCGAAACGTGTTACGGGTTAATTTTGTATTCGTACTTTTATTTTAACGCAACCTCGCGGCCGTTTTACTTGATGCTGATCTCCGATGTCACTTGGTCCCGTCCGGCAAAGATCGGCTTTCTCTCGAGCCGACACCTCGCCATCTCAACAACGATCAGCGACTCGCCACGACGTGAAGCGGTTCATTGCGGTCCGACGGCGCCGCAAGTCTAAGTATAATTGAGAACGTTTACTGCGCATCTCGTGTTGTCTGCAGGTGACCAGCCGCTGTTGTTATTTGCGATCAAGAATGCGAGCAATAACACGAGCTTTCATTTATTGTTTGTTTAGAACAAACACCGGTGCTTTGTGCCAGGGGACTAATGGCCCAGTGGGCATATGCTGCCAATACTGTAGTTTCTTGTGCGGTTGAGAACCGATTGTTACACGTGACCAGGGTTTTATTTATTTCTTCTTTGGGTGAACATATTTGGTCAGCTGATGGATTGCCGAACCAAACAGCGGTAAACACTCAACACGACCACACACACACACACAAACACACACGTTAGCCAATACCACACGGCGTAGGAAAATATACACATAACACGTAATGCGTAGACAGTATCAGTAAAAGCACACAGTGAGGCGTGCTCTGTATCATGTCCATGCGTTGTGTGTATCGACAAGCCTGGACACCCTGGCATACAAAAGGGCACAAATAAACAGGTCAATATCTATGCAACACGTCAGCAGCACACACGTGTAGTCGCGTACGCACAGTCACAAAACACCACGGAGTAATATGTGTGCACGTAAATACAACGCGGCGATACATTTTCCACCACCACACGTGTAAATACGTACACAACACTAATACACAATCACAAAATGAGATTACGCACACCTAACACCAGTCACCTTCCCCCCCCTCCTCATTATTGACACTGCCTTCACACATTTGGCATCTTTAAAGGATTGCCGTCACATGGCGAAACCATGGCACTACGTTACATCGTACGATTCAAGAGCCGCGATTAGCACATCCGTATGGTGAAAGATTGAGATTATCGTTGCTTGTGTTTTTTTAATCTAGTTTTATGACAACACAACTTATGGAAGAGCAATAAATTAAAAGTTCACACTAATAAAGTTAGCATAGTTGTTGCGCATTAATATCAAACGCCCTGTCGAGCGTTTTCCGGAGTTACTTGCTGCATGCATGGCATCATTTTCGTAGAAAACTTGGTTCGTATTCTTGCATAACTGGCCGCCGGTTGTGAGCGTTACAGCCTGTAGTGACACTGTTCAGAGTTGTGGCAGCCTGTGTTGTGTGAACCGCATTTGAAAAACCGGGGAGTCTATATTCGTACTTGAAGTGCATTACCGCACGAAAACAAAGTTGAGGGAAGATGACATTACCATCATCATGAACTTATGATACTTTATATCGTGAAAAATGAAACCACAGCTCTAGTGTTTTAGACATCTACTGATGCGAATAGAATATTTTGGGAAAGCCACAAAATTTGGCCCAAAATCCAAATTCAGTTAAATCTGAAACTTCTCTGTTGAAAATAAGACCACCAGACTTCGTGTCAACCGTTCATTAAACCCACGTAAGTCCAGGGTTGCGTTCGTGTCTCGTTTATTAACAACTGCTGTGGAGAAGCAAGCATTCGGGAGTTACTCTTCACTACTGTGCAAAACAGTGCAACAAGGTGGCTCAAGACGCAACGAAAGGGTCAGCTTGACGGACATGGAGATTTGGCAGCGTCGTAGGAGATGGAACGAGCGGTGGTAATTATGCCGTTGGACTATATTCGCATCGTCCGGAGCATTGTTGACGTCTGTCGTTTCTCCGGCGTGGCCATGCGGCAGGTGCCGCCACGTCAGATCTCGGTCATTTCACCGTCTTCCTCCTCGTCCTCGTCGTCATCTGAGGTTTCATCTGGATCTCCGACCTGAGCCTGGCACTTGGGGCACGTGCAGGTGAAAAGGTAGTTGTCCCTGGAGACACGGACATGGGATGGTCCAACGCGAGATGAAGGGAGGGGAGGTGTAAAAGAACAGGCAACGTCAAGTCAAGCCAAACGTGCCTATGTAGTAGCAACGTTCACCCTCCCAACGCCAACCGGAGAGGTCACTCCTGGCACAAACCCCCATGCAAAGGTGAGACTATGGTTTGGCCTCCCTGTCTATCAGGAATGTCCGTGGCACCCACCGCAGGATCTTCTGACGGCTGTGTCGGCTGCGCTCAAGCTGGCAGCCCTCCAGGTAGCTGATGCAGATCTCCTGCCGGGGGAGGGGGCACAGCAGTCATCACAGTCTTAACCCCATGCCTCGCTCGGCAGCTGGCCCCTGCATTCTCTGAGCCGAGAGCAGACTTGTGCGAGGGATGAGACCGCGGGCACTGTTCCGAGCGCTCTCAAGGCAGCGAGACCTCACAGGCTGAAACCAAACATGGCGCACCGGGTCTCGTCAGATGTCAGCAACCGGGCAGGAATGAACCTGGAGAGTCCTTGGGAAGGTGATCGACAGACTGCGCAATGCTTTATTGTTTGCAGTAGAGGGCAATGCATTAACATTAATTGTACCGTACTATACTCCTATCCCCCAACCTGCACAGACTAATATAGTGATGTGAGTTCAAATTACCCCCATGACAAGGCATGGTGTGGGGAGGCCCTCATCCAGCAGTGGATTGAGGTGTGGGGGGGGTTCTCATTGTGCCCACCGTGAGCAATCTCCTGTGCAGGTGAACGTAAGCTCACGGTTTGCACTGCGTTCCCCCATCGCCTCCCCAACACCGTCACGAGCGGTGCTCCGGGTGGACAAAGATTTCCTGCTCATGACCGCGTGATTTGTAGCTACGTTAACCCATCATGTGGCCCGCGCGTGTGTGCAATCGCTGTTTTAATGACACATTGGCAACATTTGGCTGAAAGCTACAAAGGTCTTTCTCATCTCATTGTCAGAAGCCGCTTAGTCCTGCACAGGGTTGCGGTGAGCCGGAGCCTATCCCGGCAGACACAGAGCACAAGGCAGGGATGCAACCACAATGGGACGTCAGTCCATAACCGGGCACTGCGGGCAAGTTAGTCTGCAAGCCAATTAACCTATGCAGCAGCATGTTTTTTGGACGATGGGAGGAAACCGGAGTGCCCGGCGAAAACCCACGCGGACACGGGGAGAACATGCCAACTTCCACACAGAAAGGCACCCAAAGGTCTTTCGCTTTACTCGTAAATTTCTGGCACCGCTCGTAGATTTGCATCCTAAGCGGCCGTTCCCCTCCCCCATACCCACCTCCCCGGGCTCAATGTCGTTCAGCGCTGTGAGGTGCAGCGTGAAGTCGTTATCTGGGAACGTGGCTTCTGCGTTGGGCACGCAGCTGTGGTTACCTGGCACAGGGGAGGCGGGGGATGAAACGGTGGGAAGGGGTGGCAGCGGGCGATGACAACGAGCCCGTCACCAGGGAAACGAGCAACGCTGCCCCACCGCAAACCTCTGTGAGATGATGACGATTTACGCGGCTTACGGGCAGGTGATGACACATGGGCTTACGCATTCTCAATATATGTATTATTAACACTGATAATTTTGCATTTTAAATTTATAGCTGAAAGTCAGATCTTATTTTACATGTTGTTCTGTAACAAAGTGTATATTTAAAAAAAAAACCCCACAAAATGTTTTTCTTGGCCGATTTTCCTTTCTAACGTCGTCGTTGGCGCGCCGTTCTCTCCGCAGCTCCGTGCAGCGCTTTGTGACCCTCGGGTGAATAGCGCTCTATAAATGTTATTATTATTTAACAAAGTTTTTAAATGGTCAGATTAAAAACAACCAAAATTCTCATGAGACGGTAAACCGACACACGCAAAAAGAATCGATCCTTTGAGTGGAATCACCGCAACGATTCGCGATCACTCATCGGGTCTGTGTTTGGTGTGGGGGGGGGGTAAATTACTCGAGAACCACCGCCACTCACAGCAGCTCTGTAGGACGTAGAGGCCCGAACCTTCACAGTTCAGGAAGTCCCCGGACTCTGCGGCAAGAGCGACACACGGCTTCAGAAATGTCACGATCGTCAGCATCCCCGCGCGCTCGTCACACTCGCGCAACAGGCTCACCTCCGTCAGCCGTCTATCCACACCGTTGCCTGTCCTAGGCCATCATCTCTGCATCCGCTCCGGTCCTGTCTATCCCACCTGCGCCTATCATCGCTCGTCACCAATGATGATTGCTTCGAAAAGCTGCTCTTTCGGGACAGCCGCGTCGTTCGCTTCCTCGATATGAATGCGAGTCACAAGCACGACACGCACGCTCCGCCTGAGGGTGATGCCTCTAACGTGCGAGGCGAAACGTCGCGAGGCGGAGAAAGGGAGCGATCGACGCGGCTGTACCGAGAGAGCAGCTTTTCGAAGCAATCATCATGCATCGAGCCGTGAAAACCTACATCATTACAATCATCACCAATGTTAGCTGTGTATTGATGTAGGTTTTAGCCGTGACCGCTAATTAAACTCTGGTTGATGGATGCGGAGTGCAGTTCGCTAACCACTGCTCCTAAGTAATGATAACAAAATTCTAAATGATTATGGATCTGGATCCCTGATCACTCCTGCCTCTGTCCCTGTGTCCCCGCTGCTGTGCCCGCGTGCCCCCACGCCCTGGCTCCATGCCCCCACGTGGCACCAAGCGATGTGGCTGTCACTCACCACGGTCGATGGCCTGGTACAGCTGCTCGATGAAGCAGTCGAGCTGCTCGCGCTGCTCCGTGGGGAGCTCGAGGTCGTCGCACGCGTGCACCCACTGGCTCAACGAGCTGGGGGCGACACGTGCGTAGGCAGGCGGAGTGTGGGTGCTCCCTCTTCCTAGACGTCTGTGCCAAATACGCTGTGAGCGTGCGATTCTCTCGAACTCTCCGCAGAAGAGACCGTTGTGTCGAGCAGCAGAGTGGGAATGTACCGCAATTGCAGGGCTGCGCCTCTACCTTGCACCTATACAGGACAGCAAGGCTGTTGCATGTGTGCAAAGCGAATCTTCTAGTAGAGAACAAGTACTGGCAGACTTGGTGTCACATTATTTTATTCTAATTGATCTACTCAATGTCTTTGTCACGCCGTTCTCTACACAGCCTCTGTGCAGCGCTTTGTGACCCTCGGGTGAAAGTGCTCTATAAGTGCAATGATTATTATTACAGTTGCCACAAAAGTCTTCTTGTTAAGTGTACGATGGCAACCTTGTACAATGGCACAAAAGTATGGGTGTCCTGTTCAGCAAGTGAAAAGCGCATTTATGCTTTATTTTTAAACACACGTCTCAATGTGTAATGAGCCGTCAGTGAAATGCGACCAGTGCAGGTGCACTGCAAACATATATTTTGTTTACATTCTGAAATCAGGCAGGGATAATCGGCAACCCAGAGACTCTTGCCACGGATAACCGAGAGGGGCCACCACTCTCGTGGCGAAACTCACGAGGGTTGCACAACGGCGTTCACCAGTCACATCCCGGCCATACCTCGTCCCGATGCCCTGCCCGTTGGTTCCGACCAAAGCAAACAGCGACCTGAAGCCTTCCGGACTAAACCACTGCAACAACAAACAAACAAAAAAAGGTCACAATGGAAATTCTATTCATGCAATAAAAACAAAACGTTCACGTTGCAAACTGCATATAAAACTAAGGTGGCGTCATCATTGTGAGCCACAGTTAATCCACTGCACTTAAGGAACAGGGAGAGGACCGTGTGAATTAGAGGACGCACACGGATTAGCAGTGTAAGCCGATCCAAGCCTTTGAAAATCTGACGGTCGAAATGCATCATTCTATCTGATGCCAGTATTGAGCATGGCGGGTTGCGGCTATGAAGGACGATGGCCAGTGGTCGAGACTAGCGACGGAGCATCACCCGAAGCAGGGGACTTGCCAGAAGTGGGCATTCACCGCACGAGATGAAGCAATGGGTGCTAGCGTTCGATAAATTGCGACATCGTGAGACTGCGTGAGCTTTACGACGGCTTGGATAGGCCTCCATCCAGCAGTAGGTTGATCATGGCCAACGATGGCAACGATTTAGTATAGGAGAGCAAGCGTCGTCACCACGTCGATTATGGGTGAAACGGCGCAGAGCGCCTTGCCTGCGCGAGACTCTCTTCGAAGAGCGCTTCGGCGAGCAGCTCCCGCAGCAGCTCCAGCTGATCCTGAGAGACACGAGGCAGGCGGGGGTGGTGGGGTGCAGTGAGGAGGGGAAGGTAAACGAGGTTAAACAGGAGAATGCAGTCAACGTCCCTACGGAACTAGGCTGTTAACGGGCACAACTATAAAACCTTATCCCACTTCCGTACGGTGGGGAATAAATACCGATGTTCAAGAGGTTGGGAAGTGAGCCAGTGGCTTAATTTCCAGAGTAAGCCAGTGCCGTACAACTGGTTCACCTGCACTACCGCCACTATCACTGCCCTCACCACCACCACCACCTTACCTGGAATCGCGTCCCGAGTAGTTTATGCGCGACCTCCTCCTGCTCATTGAGCGTGCGACTGCAGAATCGCGAGAACAGCGCCACCCAGCTCTCCTTGTCTTCAGCCTGGACCCACGTGGCCAGTAAATATCAGTGATGACGGGAACTGCCTTGCCAGTGCCACACAAACAGTGCACAACCACAAGTACTTACGGTAATAGATCAGCACACTTAACATCCATGCGGCACTCGGATGCAAGGGACTAAGGTGTTTGTTATTGTTTATCTTGTTCATAATCCAGACCTCAGAAAGGGCATTTTAAAGAATAGCACAGACGAGGAACCAGGTTCCCAGAAACACATTTCTTGAAATGTCAGGCAACGTGACTTGGTGACATCAGAATATATTTCTAAGCAGGACGCATATAGTCAATAAATCTGTCAGTTTCTGAAGACAATGTTTCCCTGCATGAAGCATAGGCATACACGGGGAAAAAGTTGTGCCTTGTTGTAGGAATACCCAGGGTACACGAGCGAATTTTTCATCACCACCACTGCCGTTGCCATCGCTCCACTGCCATTAACAATGGTACCATCACCAGAGCCACCACTGCCATCACTCACCTGCTTGACGGTAGCGATCATTCGTGCCAGCAGCATAATGCTGCACGTCTCTGGAGGGTAGTGCATCGTCCTGGACAACAGAACGGAATGTCCATTAGCCGCATAAATATCCAAGAACCCCGCAAGGTGAATTAATTGACAGAATTTGAGGGACCCGATTGCTCCGTTGATTCAACAGCAACAACGCAGCATTTGCACGACATTCATTTTAAACAACGTGTACACAACACAGCGTGCATCAAATCACGCAGGAGCTGATGTCTCTCTTGTGCACGTCACTGAAGTAAGTTAAAGTGGCAAAATGTTAAAGCGTTCACCTTACGATGATCTTTAAATTTGCTCCTTAAACCTTCGCAGGCCGATAAAAACTATGACTCATCGATCACTGTTACCACTGACAAATTACCCTGCACAGCTGTTCTTTCAGGACAGTGATGGCGAGTGTTCCTCTGCTCTCCTTCGCGAGAAGGAACACGTGACACCAAAGAACAGCTATGCAGAGCAATTCCCGTACATCGAGATGTGAAACCCCACATCAACACACTGCTATGATGATTTCTGTGGAAAGCTGCTCTCTCGGGACAGCCGCGTCGATCGCTTCCTCTCCCTGCATCGCGACGTTTCGCCCTCGCACGTTCGAGGCATCGGAGGATGCCTGTAACGGAGAGAGGGAGCGATCGGCGCGGCTGTCCCGAGAGAGCGGCTTTTCGAAACAGTCACCATGCATCGAGCCGCGAAAACCTACATCGTTACGGCACACCGTAACGTACACGTTTTGTACGATGGCGTGCAGAGGAGCTGTCGGCGTCACAGTCGCTCTGTGAATTTCAAAGCCCGTACCTCCACGCTTCGCGCAGCCGAGCGAGCGGGTGGGCGACGTCGTCCACCGAGGGGCCCGGGCAGAGCACGCGGTGATAGCGGGCCTCGGACTCCTGGCGGCACGCGGAGCTGCAGTACCACACCTGCGGAGGGGGGGGGGGGCGCCAGGGGAGGATGAGGGGGGGAATCATAAAAATAATAATAATTACATTTTTATAGCGCATTTCACCCGAGGGTCACAAAGCGCTGTACAGGGCTGCGGAGAGAATGGCACATCAACAACGAGACAAGATTGGCAAATCAGCAATAACGTTTTTTTTGGAGGTTTGTTTTGTTTTGTTTACAAATCCGGCATGTCAACAACATCAGGACAGTTCAACTGAAACTTTAATACTAGCAACAAATCATCACTTTGTGTGCTATGATTTATCGCCACGGTTTGACTTTCAGTTGAACTGTTCTGATGTTGTTGTTGACATGGCGTTCTTTCCACAGCTCGGATTTATAAAAAAAAACCCATAAAAAAAGCGTTGTTGCTGATTTTCCGTTCTCTGTTGTCGTTGTTGGGGTGCCGTTCTTTCCGCAGCTCTGTGCGGCGCTTTGTGGCCCTCGGGTGAAAGGCGCTCTGTAGATGCAATTATTATTATTATTATATAAGGGGTGAACGTGAAAACTTTACACAAAAAAAACGTCGCTGCTGTTGATGTGCCGTTCATACGTCGCTGTCGATGCGCCGTTCTCCCCGCAGCTCTGTGCAGCGCTTTGTGACCCTCGGGTGAAAAGCGCTCTAAAAGTGCAAATTATCATTACCATTGTCCGGCGACTGGGCATAGGAACAAGAGCGGAGCGGTGGAGTGGAGAGGAGAGGGAAGAGTGTGCGGAAGAGCAAAGTACGGCTGACGGGAGGACCGGCAAGTAAGGGGAGAGGAGAGGGAAAAAGAGTTGGGCAGCAGAGGACGGAAGGCATGATCGCGACAGGCGAGGCGTGTGGTGCGAGAGTGGGCAGGAGGTGAGATGGGAGTGGGCGACGGAGGCGAACCTGGCATCCCGGACACACTTGGTGATCGCTCGTGTCGGTGCGGCAGAGCTCGGGGCGAGGCAGGCAGAGTCCGGGGTTCGCCGAGAGGCGGCGCGCGTTCTCCTCGGCCGTCTCCAACGCGCGCAGGCAGTGGTGGCATGCTGTGGCGCACACGCAAAGGACAACCACCACCTTCTGAGCGTGGACAAGGCTTGGGGCGTGTGCTGTTAGCAAGCGCCCATTGATGATTGTGATAATAATTGCGTTTGTAGAGCGCTTGTCACCAGAGGGTCACAAAGCGCTGCACAGAGCTGCGGAGAGAACGGCGCGCCAACAACGACAGAATGGATGATCAGCAACAGCAACGTTTTTTTGGGGTTTTTTTTTTTTACAAATAGTTGCTGTGAAGAGACCGGCATTTTAGCAACAATATCAGGGCAGTGCAATATAATATATACAAAGAAAATAAGGCTGCAACGGAGCAATGAGGCCACTCGTGTATGCCCATCCACCTTCATACCCAGAGCGTTAATGTTTACACAGCAAGAGGTCCGCTGGTGCCGTGTAAACATTAAAACTACTCTGCCACTCACGTTGCGCATCGTGGTTGGGAATTTAAACCCAGGGCCCTGCGATCGTAGTGCAGCGCGCGAACCACTGTAACAGCGAAGACAAAGATTCCCCGTATAGCCTTAACAGACTGTAGGGTCAAGTACTGTCGGCGAGTAGCACCTATGAAGGTCGGCACAACACACGACGGTGGGTGGTCAGCACTACGCTCGGCCGCCTTTGTCTCCCGAGCGGCGATGTTTTACACCTCTCACCAGGTAATCATTTTAGGCTGAGTCGACCCAGGGGAGGCCCCAGGACCCGTTCATTAAATCGTCACCGGTATTTGCCTTGAGCGGAAATGGGTGCCGTCCTAACCGCAGGACCACCGCTCCTCCGAGGCACCCGCACGACGCATGCCATTGCCAATAACTCTTCCCTCGGACTCGGCTAAATGCTGCACCATGAGTAAAGAACAGCAACGAGACTGCTACTGCTGCTGCTGACAATCGCGCCGCACAGCTGCTACTGCTGCTGCTGACAATCGCGCCGCACAGCTGCTACTGCTGCTGACAATCGTGCCGCGCAGCTGCTACTGCTGCTGCTAATCGCGCCGCACAGCTGCTACTGCTGCTGACAATCGTGCCGCGCAGCTGCTACTGCTGCTGCTGACAATCGTGCCGCGCAGCTGCTTCTGCTGCTGACAATCGTGCCGCGCAGCTGCTACTGCTGCTGCTGACAATCGCGCCGCACAGCTGCTACTGCTGCTGCTGACAATCGTGCCGCACAGCTGCTACTGCTGCTGCTGACAATCGCGCCGCACAGCTGCTGCTGCTGACAATCGCGCCGCACAGCTGCTGCTGCTGCTGACAATCGCGCCGCACAGCTGCTGCTGCTGACAATCGCGCCGCGCAGCTGCTACTGCTGCTGCTGACAATCGCGCCGCGCAGCTACTACTGCTGCTGCTGACAATCGCGCCGCACAGCTGCTGCTGCCGCCGGCCGGCGTCAGTGGCAGAGCCGGCGGCGCTGGGAACGACAACGCAGCGGCGTCTTCACCTCGGTACTTGTGATGCTCGTTCCAGAGAAACTGCGCCGAAACCGCGGGTCGCTCCGAGAAGACAACGTCTCCCTTGCGGATCCTCTTCCGAGCCACAAGTCCCCGGCCCTGCGCGCGGCGCGATGGTGCGGGGGGGGGGACGACGACGATCGGAAACTTATAAAGACGGGAAACTCAGCTGCCAGCTCTGAGAATGTCATTGCACAGTCACATGCCGGGGACTTTCACCGCACTCAAAAAGCAGAACGGCTGTGAACGTCCCTCGGTAGGGGACTCGTTTGATGGGCGAGAACGGGCCTTCACACTGGCTGTGAGTCCACCCCGACCCAATGCTCAACTCGAATCTCAGCACGAATCCCCTGCCCCAGGCGCGTATTTCGACGCAAACCCCGGTTGGAACCCGCATCCGGCGCCGTGCCGACCGAGCAGGGCGGCTCCCCGAGCTGCGCCGCTCATCTGCACCGCGCCCTGCGTCGCGCCACTGACCTGGACCCTGCCCTTGGACCCTGCCCCGAGCCTGACCTTGCCGGAGTCGATCTCTCGCAACTCCACGCAGTCGCTCCCCGCCGCGGGATCCGCGCACCCCGAGGCCACGTGCGGCGCTGCCATGTGGACGGCGACCTCTAACCTCAACCCGGAACTAATCACCCCGCAAGCTGTCACAAACTTGACTTTACGTTATGTCACTAGGATTTTTTGTTTAGTGTTGCACGGCTCTACTGTTGCTCTAAGGATTCGCTCTGCCACGGATCGAACTGTAACAATTATTCATTGTATTTTATGTACATATATCTCTACGGGCAACTACACCACCTCATTTAGTACAGTGGCGACCATGTTACTAGGGTAACGACCCCGCGTCTCGAACCGGACGTGCGCTCAGTGACATCGTGAGCACCGCGCATCGGCCTTGCAGCAGGCAAGCGAGGAGGAGA
>JAZEWT010000017.1:14057415-14071601 GCA_036362905.1 Mordacia mordax
GTGGACACGGGGAGAACATGCAAACTCCACACAGAGAGGCACCCGAGCCGAGATTCGAACCCGGGACCTTCTTGCTGTGAGGCGACAGCACTACCCACAGGGCCACCGCGCCGCCCAGTAATTATCTATGTCTATTAGAGAGCAACACTGCTGCCTACAATTGCGAAACACCGATCGGTCCGCCATCATTGCAAACTCTCTCCGCGGGCAGTCGGCCAACGCGGGTATCGACTCTGGCCATGACTCGTGTTCCCTGACGCACAGGCACGCTGACCGACTGCTACGACGAGCTGGGCAACCGCTACCAGCTGCCGGTCTACTGCCTCGTGCCGCCGGTCAACCTCATCACCGAGGACGACGGCAACGCCGACGACGACGCCGCGGCGCTGGCGGCGTCCGACGGGGAGTCGGCGAGCGGGCGCGAGTACCCGCTGCGGCTGCGCCTCTCCACGGGCCAGGACCTGACGCTGGCGGCGCGGACCACGGACACGGTGGCGCAGGCCAAACGGCGGCTGTGCATCGCCGAGCCTTCCCTCGAGCCGACGCGCCAGCGCTGGTTCTTCGCCGGGCGGCTGCTTGCCGACCGCGTCGTGCTCGCGGACCTCAAGATCCCGCGCGACTTCCTCGTGCAGGTGGTGGTGACGCACGTTCACCCGCCGCCGGCGCCACCGGCTCCCGCCCCGACGCCCGTGGAGAACTGAGCCCGCACGGGGCCCACCTCCGAACCACCTCCGGGCTTCGCGGACGAGCCGTTCGTTCTCCTCGTCACGAGACGAGTGCGGCCGGGTTTAATCCCGTCCGGGTGTCGGTCACCTTCAAAAAAAGTGCCGCGGCCGGCAGATCGCATCCTGAATTCCGCTTCACGACCGCTGCAAGTCATGCGTCACCTTCACCAGCCTAGCAGCGACCTGCGAAACATGCAGTGACAAATTAAGCCTTGGTAGTACGTGGCTTAAAAACACGCCCAGTCATCCCTCGGCGATACTGGATAGACTGGGTGGTCTACAATTGAGGTTTGGTGGATGAGAAACATTAAAGTTAAACTCGTTATCGGCACGCTGTGGAGTGGCCCCTCTGTGCCGAGTTGTGGCATTGTGGTGATGTCACCAGGGTGCTAATGCAGGGCTCTGCTGCGGGGATTTTCAAATCTACCTATCGTGGGTGTCACGTGATATTCACTTTAAATTTCTTGGGTTGTCACGAACACAAATTCAAACTATCTGCTGGCAGAGACCGCGCAGTCCAGATCAGAGTTGTTGTTTTCTCATCGCGCCTTTTAAACGAGGGCCGAGACGGGCGAGACACATTCTTGACTTGTCTGAACGTGCCGTCACCCAGGGTGCCTCGTCTTGTTTTTAATCAAAGCCTTCATGTGCAATTTACCTAGGGGTTGTCGCCCCATGCCCTTGTGCGGGGTTCTCAGGGGTTCTCTTATCGTCGCAGCGTTGGTGACCGTTTCACGAACGCTACCTGACGGAACAGCCCCTTTCTCACCCCCATCAAATCTGGATAAAAGAATGTATTCTGTCTGGATTGCTTCGTGCGTCAGATTATTCTCGTCATATTCTAGTTTACGCTTTGATGTTGCTGTTAGGCCAAGATGACAGAATAGTTTTTAGCCAGTTTGCGTACACACGGCCGATGAGCATCGCATATTGTAAATACATTATGTATGTGTATATACACGCGCACATAGCCTATTCATCTGACAAAACTGTTAAAATGTTAATTTAAATATTAACGCTATCTGCCTTACTAACTAACAATGTATACGCTTTAGTTAACTGGTAGCAGCAGATATTTGGGCTTTGCCAATGAATTGCTCGGATAAGACTGCGCCGATGACCTCGCCGTGTCCCGGATCGCCTGTGCCGTGATCGGTGGACCGAGAGAGGGTGGGCCCTGGGAGGGTGATCCCCAGTTTGCTGGAAAATTTCGGCCGCGAGTTTGCGTACTGCCCCGTCCTGTGTGCGCCGCTCCCCATTGTGACTGCGCAGGCTCCGTTTCAAGACCCTGTTGCCAGGGTCTCGTGTTCCGACGCTGTGGTTGGGAAGAGAGGTTTTCTACGCACGTAGGTGGGTGTCTCTTCCAACTCGCGTCTTCACCGCGCTGGGTTCACTGCGCCGGGTTCACTGCGCCGGGTTCACTGCGCCGGGTTCACTGTGCCGGGTTCACTGTGCCTGGTTCACTGCGCAGGGTTCAATGCGCCGGGTTCACTGCGCAGGGTTCACTGCGCTGGGTTCACTGCGCCGGGTTCACTGAGCCTGGTTCACTGCCGGGTTCACTGAGCAGGGTTCACTGCGCAGGGTTCACTGCGCCGGGTTCACTGCGCAGGGTTCACTGCGCCGGGTTCACTGAGCAGGGTTCACTGCGCAGGGTTCACTGCGCCGGGTTCACTGCGCAGGATTCACTGTGCAGGATTCACTGCGCCGGGTTCACTACACTACAGTCGGCTCAAAGCAGATGTGGCTCACACTAACGAGCGGAGGCTTTGCTCTGTCGTCGATAAGCTACGAGTCATAAACGCACACCTTAGCGGCTCTGTTCTTCCATGGACAACCTCTGTAGACCTCCAACAGTGGTGATCGCATTGGCATTTTAGAGAGATGACACCTAAACGCATCTCAACCGAGGATTTGAACTTTTAACCTTCTGAGTCTGCTGACTCCAGTGTGAGGAATGTGTTCGTAAATTTGGGGTCAGAGCTCTGTGCTTGTGTCCGCGAGGTCATGGCTTGGCTGGGAGAGGTTTTATGGATTGTTTTGTTTTTAAACCACGTGGACTTTGTCTGATCTCATTGTCAGAAACTGCCTAGTCCTGTGCAGGGTCGCGGTGAGCCGGAGCCTATCCCGGTAGACACAGGGCTCAAGGCAGGGATATACCCACGATGGGACGCCAGTCCATCGGGCACTGCGGGCAATTTAGTCTGCAAGCTAATTAACCTATGCAGCAGCATGTTCTTTGGACTGTGGGAGGAAACCGGAGTGCCCGGCGAAAACCCACGCGGACACGGGGAGAGAACATGCAAACTCCACACAGAAAGGCACCCGAGCCGAGATTCGAACCCGGGACCTTCTTGCTGTGAGGAGGCGACAGCGCTACCCACTGGGCCACGGTGCCGCCCACATGGACTTTGTCTTGGAGGTAAACAGCACCTTGTGCCACGGTCATCTTTCTCACCTCTGGTGGTGGTCTTGCACAGTCCGTCAATCAGGTCACTGTCCATAACGAGGGCATTACTACAGATAGATGCGAGTTATCTTAGAATGTAGTTACGTTTAATTCCGCTACAGCATTGTTATTTTAAATGTGTATTCACTACTCTGCTCCTGGTTTACATGCAGGATTCTTTTTCGAAAATGAACATTTTTAATAATCATATGTATTAAGTGTAGTTACCATACTTGTTTAAAGGGTGTTTTTGCTTGTTAAACTCTTTTTTTTGACATGCCTGTTAGTAAATCCAAAACACTTACAAAATGATTATTTTTTTAAACCGGTTATATACCAAGTGACTAAGTCGGTCATCTATTTGGATCGTAATTATTCTATAACCAAAGGTGGAATTCGTATGGATTCGGCGGTAACGCGTGGTACTTAGACCACCATGAACCGGCAACTCAAGTGCATTTACAGACGAATGCAAAGTCTACGCTGCCCTGACTCTGAGCGTGAACCGTGGTAATGTTGGGGTTCAGGCCGGTGGTGGATTTGGAGAGCGAGTACTGTGACCCGTTCCTGTGAGAGGGTAAGACAACGTTCCTTTTGCACAAATTATATTAATAAAGTATGTTGTTTTCATTTGGTGACGCGTCTCCACCGTGGGTTTTTTTTTGTGGCAGAAGATGAGTTGGCACCCGTGTCGGTTTTCACGGCTCAACGTATGAGATTCGCTCTCCAAAGCTGTTCTTTCGGGTTAGCCGTGTCGAGTGTCTGTTCTTACTCCTTCGAAGGTGACAGTAAGTGCCTAGATTAATTTTTCCGCCAACTAAATTGTCCCTAGTGCCCCGAGATGTTGTAAATTGCTCACCGTTCCCCGCTGAACAACTGTTAAAAAGAGCTCAATAGCTCAACGGTTCCTTCCGGCTTAAATGAAAACTGACTACACTGAGCTGTCAACCCAGCTGCACGCGTTCGATATCTGGCCACAGCCAACATGGCAAGTCAAATCTAAACCAGTCCTTGGGGCCCTCGCACTCTACCAGTTCGGGCCAATGTGATGAACTTTACATAGACAACTCCTATGACTGACATGGAGGTTGGGGGACTTAATGCAGCAGTGGATTTCCAAAGGCACTGTAGATGCATTGTATTGCAACATTCACTGGCCAGAATAAATGTGAAGATTTTTCATGCAAAACCTATTCCTCCTACAACTCACGACGCACACAGAGGTGTTCATCCAGCAGTGGAAAGACCACGGTTGATCCATTCACATGACTTTCAACTGGGGATGCGTCAGAAGAAGGAATCTTGTGGGATGAGGATAGCGGTGGCCAGTGTGATTCACCAGTTCAAGGGAGTTAGATTCCAATCCTCACGGAGTTATTAACGACATTAATAACTTACCTATCACCCAGCCAAGCACCCACCGACTCATGGCCCTTAAATCCAACCAGGCGGAGCCTCATTGAGAATTCAATCAACATCGGAGATCTCGATGTGCCGTGCGTGTCGCCAAACAGTATAAACACAAGAACAATCTCCTGTTATGGGAACATTTTTGACAGTACACATGTTCAAACAGGTTTTACCCTTTCCGACCAAGTGTTGAGATGTTTGCACACCAAATAGACACCATTATCAAGGTGTCAAGTTTGTAAAGTACGACCTGCTTGTGGCAAAGCATGAACACAATATGCTTTGATAATTATCGATGCCTTGTGAAACATGTCTATTTGGTGTTTTGTCAATCCACTGTTGGATAAAGGGTCTCCGTGTGCCACATCGGTCCGGGACATTATTTAATCAACACTTCATCTTGTTCAGTGGTTCTTTGTGAAGACTCGGTGTGTGTGGGGGGTCTCAGCAACCGGGTTTCGCCGCATAACCGGGAGTCGGAACTTCGTCCTGGTGCGTGGGTCCGTAGCGCATCTCGCTAACCGCTGCGCCACCGCTCCACCCAGCAGAGCGTATCTCGGTTAAAGAAAAACCGGGCGCTGCGAGAGAGGGAAACGTGTGGAGAAATAAGTGAAGAGTAATTATTCGGAAGCGATAAATGGGTGCGATTAAAATCGGACGATGCGGTAGGGTGCGCAGGTTATGTAACGATGTTCTCGGCGTGCCAGTGATGCAGTGACAACCTCGCGTCTCGCTCCGCCCCGGGCGGCGCCGCCGCCGCCGCCGCCGCCGCCCCCCTCCTCCTCGGTTGCGCCGATCGCGTCACGACGGGCGACATTCCTCCGGTGAGCGCAGTTCCACCAACTCGCCCGCTCCCCGCACACCGCAGCGCACGCACGCACTGGGCGGCGCGTTCGTGGGGCGCACAAGCGGTTCCGTCTCAACGCATGGACACGCTGGGCAGTTGCCCGGGGGCCCCACGAGCATAGGGGGCTCCATGCCAATCTATGTGTGTTGTGACTTGCTGTCAAGAAATAAATTAATACGAGATAGGGGCCCCAGTGCACTGCTTTGCCCAGGGGTCTATAATGCTGTTAAGACGGCCCTGCGTACAAGGATGGACACCCACCACGCGGTTTACCCGGGACCAGGTGGGGTTTTACTTACGATCCCTCTTCGTCCTATACCGGTGTAGCCGGTCGTCTCTGCTGTCACCAGCCACCGTTCCTCTCCTCGCCTGGATTGTTCTCCCCGCTCGCTCCTCCAACAGCTCTTCCACAGATGGTCTGAGCGTGACTCCTTCTCTGATTGGACTTTCTCAGCCTCACCTCAGTTCTCCGTGGCTCGACTGCATCAGCCTCCAAAAAACTGCCTCTTGCCCCACGGGTCTCAGCACAACTGCCCTCCTGTCTACCCTGTGTTCAAGCTTACGATGCTTACAGCGTCACCTCATTCACATTTCTGTCTGGTTTAACTCTCGTACTTAATCCCGTGTCTACCGACATTGCCCAGTGAATCCCTTGTCTCACATGCCAATCGCCTAGGCTGATCACATACCCAATCCCCCCCTGCTCGGTTGTATTAGCGTGGCAGGTTCTGCCCCCCATAATAATAATAATAATTGCATTTATAGAGCGATTTTCACCCGAGAATCACAAAGCGCTGCACAGAGCTGCGGAGAGAACGGCACAGGCCAACAACAACGGCACCAGAATGGAAAATCAGCAGCAAGAAACATTTTTTGGTTTTTAAAAAAATATACACAGCGTTGCAGAACAACAAGCAAAACATGATCAAACCTTCAGCTACAATCTTAAAATGCAAAATCAGTGAATAGAATGCATATATTGGGAAATGGTTTGATTCAACATTTATCGTATAATAATAATGGCACTTCCAGAGCGCTCATCACCCAAGGGCCACAAAGCGCTACACAGCCGCCGAGAGAATGGAACATCAACAACGAGGAGACAAGAACGGCAAATTAGCAATCATGCTTCAGCCCCCCCTCGCCCACACACCCTCCCCCACAGTAGTCACTGTAGTTTCGAGATCGTGGCAATGTTGTTGTAAGAGCGATTCCCCCAAATTTTGATGCGCATCTTGGAACATTAAGTAGAGAGTAGGTTGAGCTGCTATGGTTGGCCAGGGTTGGCTGATGATCTCTAATACAGTCGAGGAATCCTGTAGAGCAGCCAATGGGATTACTGGCAGGGGGCGCCAGGGCTCAGCGGTGCCAAAACTGTCCCACAGTAAAATTAATCAATGAATCAGTGACCCCCCCACCCCACACACACGGGGCTGGATTTAGGACTTAGGAGCCTTACGCTGATATAAAAAGAAAAACATGGATTAACTTCCTCAGACGTCCTGTCACACACGCATTGGCAGATATAAAAATCAAAACACACGGTTATGCAACTGTAAAATAATCGCCTCGGATATTAATACTGGGGTCGTGTCGCGTGATGTTTTAGACTTGAATGGCTATGTTTTTAGACACAGGATGGGCCGGAGGCGCCTGAACCCCTAGGGCTGGCCCTGCATGTCCTCAGTAACGTGCGGGCAGCCGCGTGCCTCTTGGAAAGCCTTAGTTGGACGTTAAAGACCCTGATGGCACCATTAAAGCAGTGGCTGCTTGGCCAATTAGATCGGGTTCGGGGTACGGCGAGTGATTGTGTCTTATTGGTTGGCTCGGTGGTTCGAGGCTCCGGGTTCACAAGCTTATGTATTGATCACACGTTATCTGCTGACGCTGGCGCAGCTATTGGCACAGCCACAGAGGATATTAATCAGCAATTAACAATTACGCACCACAAACTACTTTACATGCCATGAAGCAGAGTTGTTGCCCGAAATATCGTCAGCTGTGCCGTTTTCCTTCCACAATCCAAAGATATGCTGCTGCGTAGCTTAATTAGCCTATTGACTAAATTACGCTCTGTGCCCTACGATAGCCTTGCGTCTCGTCATGGGTGTAGCCCTGCCTTGCGCCCTGTGTACACCAGGATAAGCACGGCTTGACCGCGACCCTGGGAATCGAGTGAAGGATCCTCGATAGTTGCTGCTGAGTCGCCCCCTTGTGGCGGGATGAGCGAACAGCTTAAATTTCGCGAGGCGCCACAATTCGACTCCAACTCGGGAGGTCATTGATGATTGCCGACCCACCTTTGAATCGATACGAGACTCACAACGTAATAACGTCATCTCGTCGTCAGAAACCGCTTTGTCCTGTACAGGGTGGCGGTGAGCCGGAACCTATCCCGGCAGACACAGGGCGCAAGGCAGGGATATGCCCACGATGGGACGCCAGTCCATCATCGGGCACTGCGGGCAATTTAGTCTGCGAGCCAATTAACCTATGCAGCAGCACATTTTTTTGAACTGTGCGAGGAAACCGGAGTGCCCGGCGAAAACCCGCGCGGACACGGGGAGAGAACTCGCAAACTGCACACAGAAAGGCACTCGAGCCGAGATTCGAACCCAGCACCTTCTTGCTGTGAGGAGGCGACAGCGCTACCCACTGGGCTACGGAAATAATAATTGCATTTATGGAGCGCTTTTCACCCGAGGGTCACAAAGCACTGCTTGTGCATTATTTAGGGGCAGGGCGGTGGTACAGCGAGTAGCGCTGTCGCCTCGTAGCAAGAACCCCTAGGTTCGATTCCCAGTTCGAATGTCTGGAGTTTGCGTGTTCTCCCCGTGTCCGCGTGGGTTTACGCGGGGTACTTCGTTTTCCCCCCATCGTCCAATGGCACGCTGCTGCCTTGGGTCGATTGGCCTGCTGAGTAAATTACCCACCAAAACGTGTGTCCTGCGATGTACTGGCATCACATCCTGGGTATAGCCCCGCCATGCACCCACTCTCTGCCGGGATCGGCTCAGCCCCTCCACCCCGCGGCCGTGTACACGATTAAGCGGGTATTGATAATGAATGGTAACGGCGACGATGTTTTAATGGAATGTTTTATTTCCTCTTTCCGATAAGGTTGGCGTTGTTCTGAAATTAATCTTTAAAAGCCATGAAGTCGCACCGGCGCATGCTTGTGCTGAGTAGGCGGGTTATATGGATGAATGAATTATTATTATTTACCGGGTGGCACGGTGGCCCAGTGGGTAGCGCTGTCGCCTCAGCAAGAAGGACCCGCGTTCGAATCTCGGCTCGGGTGCCTTTGTGTGAAGTTTGCATGTTCTCCCGTATCCGCGTGGGTTTTCGCCGGGCACTCCGGTTTCCTCCCAGTCCAAAAAACATGCTGTTGCGTAGGTTAATTGGTTTGCACACTAAAATGCCCGCAGTGCCCGGTGGACTGGCGTCCCATCGTGGGTATATCCCTGCCTTGCGCCGTGTCTATTGGGATAGGCTCTGGCTCACCGCGACCCTGTACAGGACTAAGCGGTTTCTGACAATGAGATCTTCACTGTCAAGCCATCGGGTTGAGTTGGGTTTAACTCACGCAGGTAGGTGATGGCCAGAAACCGTCCTCACCAGGTGGGTTAGGATCGATTCCAGATATAAACGATCATAGGCAGCATTTAGTTTAGAGCGGTAGCACAGTGATTGGTGCGCAACGCGCTCCTAACCAAACGACCTAGGTTCAACCCTCATAAGTGGCGCTAAATATCTGAATCGGTCCAAAACCAAGCTGTATTGACCAGCGTGAAAAAGCGTCGCAGGCCTTACAGCGGCCGCCGGTGGACTTAATTCATCCAGCAGCTGCGCATCATTGCAATTATTAGAGTATATGAAGGGACGACTTACGGGTTGTGCTGTTTATATTCATAGAATTCTGCCGTAAGCGTTGACGTCTCCACCACCAAAGGTTTCATGCAAATTCCGCAAACGCTACAGCCACATTATCACCATGCCCCTTAATTTCTCACCGACGGAGTGCTGGAGTAGGGACTGATGCTTAATATGGAACCTTGTTAGTTGGTTCTTCATATGCTCTTTAGGGGTTTTGGGTTGACACATGACCCCACACAGTCCCGACTCCACGCTGAGCCAGTCTATTGCCCGTGTACATCGGGCGCAATGATCCATCGCTTCAGGTGCCCTTCTCAAAACAACACTGCACCCATCCAACTGCAGCACAGGAGAGCTTTAATCGTTCATGGTTATAGTTTGCATGTTTGATTTGCGGTATCTACATATACGTTTACATTTCATTCCAGGCCTCACTTATAAGGGTTTTTTGTCTAAACGAACAGATTAAGCGAAAGGTACTTTCAATCCCTTGTTATCTGGGTCATGTCTCAAAAATGTTATTTAACTTTCCAACAAGAGTACTGATAAAAACCAAACGCACACGCCAGCAAACTTTCCTCAAACTCAACAATGTACAAGCTTTTATTTAATTTCACAGCAGACAATCTAAAATATGTGAAATATGATACAGAAGATGGAGAGAGTATGCTTAGATACAAACCGGACAAAAACTTCAAATTAAAACGAAATAAAAACACAGCACATGCAGGACACCGAGTTCATCACAACACTAGACAAGGTGGTGGCTTTACAACAGAGCTATATATAATAACAATGATACAATTATCATATTGCGTCAGTTCCCAAAACCCAGTCTGCCAAGGGTCCTTGTTCCTACAGCGTGAAATAAACATGTTCTACAACTAGTCTTTCAGGCGGTCTCACTTAAGTTCGTTATTGCAAAGGTCAATAAATATTGACCACCTTGCCACAGACACAACCATCACTGCATTACGCGTAGAAAAGGACGAGACGTGGGAAGTGGCAGATATCGGGGGCAATGCTTGGACCACGCATGGAATTTCTGTAAACATGGGAGCGATTATAGGAATGAGCGCTGGGTGGGTTAAACCCTGACAGGTCGTTCATTCACCAAAACGTGCGGTACCATCACGCGGTTCCTGTAAACCAACATAAAATTGGATTTAAGAAAGTAGGGCTTTTGAAAAAGGCTCGACATTTTAAAGCAAAAGTTATAACTATTAACAGCCGAAACATGCCGCATTTTTTCATGGAATACTTAAATATAGAATTATTGCCTGTACATTTTCTATTTCGTTATTCATAAAAGGTTTTACGTGCACAGGGACAAAACAGGCTATGAAAGAGACCCCCTAACAGTATTGCAACGGTTTTTAGGACTCTGTCAAACCCACAATGTGCACAGACCAAGAGTTGCACTGTAAGGAAAATGAAGAACATGGACATGTTTAGGATTCTCAACAATGGTAACACAACCATTTCAAGCAGATGAAACCATTACTCCCAACGGAGAGAAACTGCCCGCAGTATCTGCTGAGCGGATCAGCGGTCAGACATACAGCTCCTTGACAGCTGATGGCACACTGAAGCTAGATAAGCAACAGGGATCGACGGTACAATTTTGCAGACTGTGGGTCAAAGCTTTTGGGACGATTTCTTGCAGGATGCTCACAGGCTTCATTAAATCGGTGGCAACGTCACGGTTCTCAATTTTACTACTGTAATCTAAAAGTCCAAAAAAAAAACAGCAATGCCATCTCAGTTACAGTAATAATAAGAATAATAATGTTCAAGTTCTTATTTACAAGCGAGTAGTGTGTTGTTTCACTAAGACTTCTGCCCAGCGGCTGAGGTCAAGTCTGGTGTGCATTCTGGCTTCAGGATCTGGTAGGTGATCAGGTATTCCGGGTATGCCTGAGGAACACGACACACACGGCAACGGCACGCAGTGTGAACAGCGACAGTGACACGCAGTGTGTCACGTCCACGCTCACGTCCATTTCATACCGAACACCCAGCCTGTGGGAGGAGCGTAGGCGTAGTTGATTCACGCAATGAGCCATGAAGCCAGCGACCCACGTTTAATTTCCAATCTTGGTTATAGCCGGTGGGTGCAGGTGAAATCCGAATTAAGTTTGACCGCCATCAACACTCGCCCACCTACACTGACCAGTGTGACATACGATCAATGCCCATGTGTCCGACATATATTGCGAATGTCTTCAAAATAACGACGAATGCCATTAATGCACTCTAGGCACCCCTTCTATGAATGATTTGCATCACTTCGCTACAAGCATTTGAACGACGACGGCATACCAGATGATGCTGTTCACGTTGTTTTAATAATTAAAATGATAATAATTGCATTTATAGGACGCATTTCACCCTAGGGTCACAAAGCGCTGCACAGATCTGCAGAGAGAACAACAAATCTCGCGCTTGGACAGCTTATGACCTGCATTCTGAGTGCAGTTCTATACACTGAGTGCAGTTCTATACACTGAGTGCAGTTCTATACAGGCTCCCGTTCTGAGCCTCAACTTTCATTAAACATTTAAATCAACTACGGAGGACCCCCACGCCCCCCGCCTCCTCCCCGCCGCCGCACCACCCCTGCCACGATTCACACGGCTTGACCGCGAACCGCTACTCGACGAGTTGCTGGGGCCATGGCGGCGCAGTTGCCGCGCAGCCCGAGCGACGGGGCCGCTCTCACCTGCTCGCCGCGGTAGATGACGTACTCGGCGAAGGCCAGGCCGTTGACGCTCGGCCGCCCGATCACCGAGTGGTGCCCCGGCGGCGAGTGCGCCATCTTCATCGCGCTGAACTGCAGGAAGGACTTGCCGAGCGTCACGCGGCAGAACAGCATCTGCCTGCACAGGGGTCGAGGGGGTGGACGACGACGGTGAGGAGGAGAGACTCGCGGGTGATCACACGGCGGGTAACGGCGAGACGGAGGCTGAGAGCAGCATACAGACGCACGGCGTGTGTTAACCGTCAGCCCTTCGTCAATCAACCTGTCAATCGCGTTGGCGATGGCAGGAAGCAACTTGTGTGGGAGAGTATAGTTCAACAGTGGCTTGCCCCACTGCTCTCCTGTCCTACGTGTAGCTCCACCATTAACTAGCCGGCACAGCCATGTATACACAGTAATCATTGCTCGCGTGCTCTTGACATTAAAATTCTTTAAACATTGGGGTAACATAAATATTCTACATAACACACGGTGCCAGCTTTGGACCTTTCTAGCATTTGGTAGTGCTAGGGTTAAAGCTAGTGTTAGGAGATATGGCTTGTCCTTCGGTTATGGTTCCCATTCAGGTTACGGTGAGGATTTAAGCTGCCCCAGGGTTTCCCAACCAAGTCCCTAGGAGTCAAGGCACTCTCCGTTTACTGCAATATTTCGTGTTGTGCCACGAAAACGGCTCTACTCAACAATAAATCTTTGACAACGTACAACCCACGTACACTCCACTAATGGTCCCCTTACACCTTTCAGTTATATGGGCTGTTTGTCCACATGTCACGGTGTAGGGTGCTTTGACCAGGAAAAAGCTCAATTCTTCTTCGCAACAAATGTTAGTCGTGCGCTGGGAATATAACGTAGCTTGTCCGCTTGAGATTTAAGTCCACTAAACCACTGCGTCGCCATGTCCCCCAGTAAAATGGCAAAGGCAGCTGTCTCAGCTAGCTTGCAACATACCACCGTGTCATACATCTCATCACGAAATATATGCTCATCCAGTATGGGCCTGCTGCTGTGTGAAATCCACTCAGCTTAGTGTAGCAGAAAGGAGATTTTCATCGCCAGCCTTGGTGGCCTGCCTACTGAAGTCTGGTAATCCGTGACAATTGGTGATTTTTAAGTTCAAACTATAAAAAAAAAACATTTATTTTCTCTTGTGCGCCTCATGTTTATTCCCTGATTTATTAACTTTTTGTTCACGGAACATTTATCTCCCCCGTGCCGCAGCCTCCGGCTGAACGACACAGCGCGCGGGTTTGTAACCCGCCTTGCCGCGGCGGTGACCGCAGTCGCCGTTACCTCTGGCAGATGTAGCAGGAGCGATCCTTGTGCATGGGGCAGCCCGTGCCGCCGCCAATCCCGTACACGTACTGGTTGCTCTTCGACGAGTTCTCCGCAAAGTAGATGCCGGCGCCGAACATGCCGCCGATGTAGGCGTGCCGCTCGTCAAAACCCTTGTTGATGATGGCGTTGATGAACGGGGAGCCTATAGCAAGAAGTGGGGGGGGAAGAGGATGCAATAGTGGAATCAAAGTGTCGTGCCCACCCCCCAGTGCTCAGTTGTGCCATGACAAACCTACATTAGTAGAATGATAATTCGTTACAACGGAGGCAGAGCAGAGTAAGACTTCTCTTTGCAGGAGGGATCTGCTTGGGTAGTCGGTACTCAGTGGTACAAGTTACACATTGTTATAATGAGGAAACTGTCAACCAGCGAAATGCTGTACACTTCCTACTCATTATACTTACTGTGGAGCAATGACGTTGACATGACACCCGACTGCAATTGGAAAAAAAAATGTCTTCTTTTCACCCAAATGAAATTAAAGGCTTAATCTTCATTACGAAACAGTCGGGGCAGTGCTTTAACATGCGTGACGTTAACTTTATCATCATTAAGACTGTGCTCCACCCAACGTGAAGGCCCTAATTGCTTCCACACATGTAGGGACACAGGGGCAGCTGCCTCACCAAATTATGAACGACGAGCGGGTGAGAGACGCAACATTCACAATATACCACTGCACCCAGTACGGATGCCTTCACCCTCACAACATCAATGTCATCATCTCCATAAACCAGCTGTGATTGTTTTTATCCGACCAGAAATCGTGCACAGAGAGTGATCGC
>JAZEWT010000017.1:14090599-14110298 GCA_036362905.1 Mordacia mordax
AAACGAAATTAAGCACGTAGTCTACCTTAACAAGGAGTTCCGTGACTTCATAATGTCCATAGGAGCAGGCGTTGTGAAGAGGAACCAGGCCACTATAAAAACAGAGGCACGACAATTGATTAAAAAAAGTATTCTCACGATAGAAGGAATCGTTCAGATCAGAATAGATAATTTCATGTTCTTGCAAAGTTTATGCAAATCTTTTCGCCATCATTGGTGCAAACGAGGGAGGGATCAAGCAGACATTCGAATTAGACACCGTCATGGTAAAGGGGAGTTTACAAAGGGCACTAGATAGCAAATATAATTCAGTACAAATTTTCTAGACTGCACTGAGTAAAAATGAGACCAACTAAGGAAAAAAAAATCACACTTGCATGGAATAGGGAACCCAAATAGAGTCCATTTGTTGACTCTTGGGAAGGTTATGGACAGAATTATTGCACATCTACTATAAACAGTCACTTAATTCTCATTCATAGCCATGGCTCAGATGCACTAAATTATAAAGCAGGGCAAAAAACATTTATTTATTTATTTTTTAAAAAATCTACTTATTCCATATAAAAGAACACGGCGCAACGCTCGACTGTTTAAAGAGGCAAAGCGAGCCTGCAAATAACTCACGCTGCATGATGGCGCAATGTTCTTTTTGCGTGACCGTGGCAGGCACAGCCAACACAGCCAAGCGGTTCCCATTAAATTACGCTCACTCCCTCCCCCACACTGCTCGGACCTCGAGAGCCGGAGCACAAGTACAGATGCACCCGTGTGTGGCTGCCGCTCAATGGGCGCTGTGCCAGGGGCCTGGTACGGAGAGTCGGGGGGGGGGCGGGCGGGGGAGGTGTTGGGGGAAAAACAGTAGAGGATGGGGAAGTGGACTAGAGGTCTGCGGTTGGGTTGGGGCCGTGCGGGGGGGCGCGCACCCCTTGTCCTTGGCGTGCACGTCAGCCCCGTGCTGCAGCAGGAGCTGCACGATGCGCACGCGGTTGTACCCAGCAGCCAGGTGCAGGGGCGTCGACTGGGCATCAGCAGGTAAGGGAGAGGGAGCACATGAACAAGCAAAGGCACAAGCCAAGGCACAAGCAGAAGCAATCATTAATTCGGTTGCGGCCTCACACGGAAACTAACGCACCGCCTTTTAAGCTGTGATTTCAGGAGCAATTGCTTCACACTTAATTATTTATAACCATAGCACTATATACCACACTGAAAAATATGCAGCAGCAGCACTTACGCATGGATTTTGAGCGATGTCGTACTCGTATATTTCTCTATGCCCAGCTATTCTCCATAGCTACTTTGCAATGGGCCACACTGAATCGAAATAGAATCTCTCAGATTTAAAAAAGGAGAGTTGACTGTCAGCTGTATTCAAAGCTGAAAATTGCACAGGACTTCTAAATCCCAACACTAACCCACCGTGGCTGTACTTAAAGGCAGCTGCAGCTACACTCGCACTCTCCCCACAGACCGTTTAACACCTTAAGAGCCGCACACAGCTCAAGACCAGTCTCCCGGTGTAGCCTCTACCACTTGAGTAGCGGACATGAAAGTGGCAGCCGTCGCGAGGATGTAAGTCACGAGCACGCAGTCAGCAAGCTAGCGTGCGCCGATTACAAGAGCATCGAGGAATCGTCGAGGCAGCACACGGGCCATCCGCTCACAATGGGAAACGACATTTCACGCGTGGGCGCTAAGGCTTCACAAAAATACTTTCGTGTTTGGGCGCACACTCCAACGCACACAGAAATCTCGAAGTAAAAAAAAATATATCCGCTGATAATAATTGCATTTCAAGACTGCTTTTCACCCGAGGGTCACAAAGCGCTGCACAGAGCTGCGGCGAGAACGGCGCGTCAGCAACAACAACGACATAAGAACAGAAGATCAGCAACAACGTTTTTTTTTCTTTATGGTTCTCACGTTTAAGCGCGCGTGCTACGTTCGGGGAAAATTTGGACAGCCGAGTTTTTGGGAAGGCGGCCTTGCTATACCTTGCGGCCGTCGCTGGCATGGCAGTTGACGTTGAGCGGCGTGAGCAAAGCCATCAGCTTCTCCTCATTTCCGCTCCTAGGAAGCAATCATCGCCCCCAGAGGTTAGAGCCTTAGAAGTCGCACAGCAAGGCATTCACACATGACAATGCGGCGTGATCAGCACCGTCAAGTGGCTAAAGACTCTCATCCTCAAATCATTAACATTGTGCGTCGGCCCATTTTTATGGTTAGTGAAAATTCGGCATGTGCTTTTATTCCACACCAGCCATTATAATTATAGAAATATTTTTGACAGCTTATGTGAAAAAATTAAAAGGTTCATTTTAAACATTAGCGGATGAGGGCTGACATTTGTGAAACGAGTACAGATACGGTACATAAAGAGAGCATCAGAGGCTGCATTAAAATGTTCGTCATTACGTTGAAAATTTCACATCGATATTTCTAAGAAATGTTGTCACGGCCGGAGAATAATTACGGAATCGATAAGCTGTCTCTCCACGTGCCACCGCTTCAAATATTGATTTTCATGCATGTGATTTGGAGCCGCGGTTGCGGAGGGGACAAAGGAGGTGGGGCCGCGAGAGGCGAGGTCGGTGAGGGTAGCATACCTGGCAGCTTCGAGCAGTTCATCCTTCTTGTATTCACCTGAGGGGCGACACAACATGCTGAACGAGGGCCACAAAGCGCCAGCGACCAGACCCTACTTTCCCCGTCCGAACGCAAGCAGTGCACGAGTGCGCGCAGCGGTGCAAGTGGCCGCTGCGGCTCGGCCCGGGACGGACATGTTCACGCATCCGTGGCAAGATCCACTGCCTCTGCATTTATCCAGACTTCTCCTTCCCACAAGACTTTCTCCCGGCCCACTCTGCTGCCCCCAACTCCCCCCTCCCCTCGCGCTCACTTCACCGCCACGCTCAGTTGCCCTCTCCGCCCGCTTCCATGACACCAATCGGGAAATGTGATAGGCGGAGGGAGGTCTAATTTCATTAGCAAAGCCTACCAATCCATAACTGCTTGGAGAGAACAATTTACACCGCAGTGGCACTCGTTTCTGCAGATAAGTTAAATATACCCTGTGACAAAGCTGCTCTGGCATGGCCATTTCAATTAAGCAGGATGGTACTTCAACTATTAAAAATGTCTTTTCTTGAAACTAGATAAAGAATGGATAATTTAAACTTCTGAGCGACACATAATTAACTCCTGTGGGTAATTGTCAACCATCCATAATGCTGGTGTTTTATGGACACTTCACAATAACAAGAGTTCTTTCAATGTAGTCGCACATGCCACCGAAACGCCATTAAAAATAAATGTTTTTGAAAATTCCCCATCATGTTGTCAGCATTACATTTTACCACATGATACACAGGCGTGCTCAAATTCCATTAAGCATGAACAAGGTGCATTTCCTATTGAATTAACCACTGCAATTCCAGCGAAAGGGCACAACAACAAGAGGGACAGGAGTCTGACGGGCTGGAAGAAAATCAGCCATCTGAAGAAGACACCCCCCCCCCTCGTGAAGAGTAAGCAATGTTGACGAGGACCTGATAATTGAAGGAGGTAGCATGTGCATCAATGGCAAGGGTTAACGTAATATAATTTACTGCGAAAAGAGTGTGATGAGGCGACAATAATTGAGTCCATTATGGTCTGCGGTTCTGGATATGACCAATTCACATCAGACAAGGTCATAATGGGGAACAGGGCCGTTAAAGCAATTAAGATGGCATTTTAAGATAATATGGGGATGCGGTACTGTTTCATATTCAACTTAGAATAAACAAAGTGTTTTGCTGTTAATCTGACATTTTAAATGAAAGAGCACATCCACTGGTAACATGAACACAACATTCCAAATGACGTGCATGCTGTGACATACTAAGATCAATAATTATGATGCAGAGTCGTGTGGCGGCACAGTAGTTAGCACACTATGCTATGAACCCAGCAGGGAATAATAATAATGGCACTTGTCGAGCGCCTTTCACCCGAGGGTCACAAAGCGCTGCACACAGCTGTGGAGAGAACAGCCTGTCAACAACAACATATGAACTGCATATCAACAATAATATTTTGGTTTTTTGTTACAAGATAAATTCATAACGGCAAATAATATAGGTGCAAGTGACATCTGAATTGGTTAAGGGTTCCCCCACTAGCCCCTCATCAAACCACCACCAAGACTGACGTGAGACGGGCCTTTACCTGGCAGTAGATTAAAGATGAGCTGAAACAAATAATATTATTCGGATTCCGAACGAGAGAAGGCGCGCGTAAAATCTCTGTTTGGAAACATTCACTATTACGGTAAACTACCTTCTGAGAAGGCACACTGTATGTGTGCCAAGAGTCACGCAGCTGGGCATGCTCTTGGCAGGCAGGGGTTAACCCTCCCCCGACATTATGCAGCAGCTGGGAATAAACTACAAGACCCTGTGTCTGGTTGACATTCAATGGGAAGCCTAGCTGTGCGTTACAGATGAAAATCATGAATGTCGTAATCAATACATGTTCCTGAAAGAGGCCAATTTAGCGCACATATCCATGCTCTCAAATGCAGCCTCGATGTTATCAATGTCATCAAGTCACCATTAAGCGAAATTGAAGATACTACTACCGCCAGCATGCACGGCTTATTCATAAATATCTAAATGAAGATCGCCACATTACAATTTTGCCAGCCGAATCAACTAATTTAATGTGTGCCATATGAACACTACGCTCGTTATTTCGTAAGCATACATAATACACAAGCAGGAGACATGCTGCCGATAATTTTGCAACAGTGAAATAAATATTCTTGCAAACTGTAACGGACTGAAATTTTTTGTTTTTAATATACTATAGGACACATAGCTGATATACAAACTATTGCAAAAACACTGTAAAATGGCCATCCTCAACATATTCACATATGATCGAAGGGTGAATTGATATCTCGCAAAGAACAAATAGCAAGACAATTCTTGGGCACCACAGGTTATAAATGGCAAAGGATAAACAAAGCAAAATAACCAGTGCTGATAGCCTAGCGACCACTTGCATTTTCCATTTTTAAGCCTACTCTTAGCTCACGTCTATATTNNNATGGCTGCCCTCATCGCTGCAGTGTGATGGCATTTACAGCACGGATGCACCACACACCAGCGCATGCCCTGCAAATGTTAAACTACCACATTTAAATGAGCAAGTGCGCAAACTTGTCGACTGTTAACTCTTCTCGGTGATATAGTCGCACCACCATCGCAACAGACACTGCCTTACAAGAGCCCAACATAAGCCGATGTATTTGGCGTCTCGCTTCTCACACACAGCTAATAACAATGCGTTTAGGTTTTATCTAAACCCGAGTTGTACCGGACACCCGAAATCGTCAAAATACACGTGCAGCCATTTAAGTCATTGGCATTGAGAAGCGCAGCGATACGCTAGCGGTGTACAACGGCGCGGCGGTGCGGTGTCACGCAGTGCGCCGCTTACCTGTGAGCACTGCCTTGGCGGTGGGCTCAGCCAGATTGAGCGCCGTCTTTCCGTCCGTGTTACGGATCCCTGGGTCGGCACCATGCTGTAAGAGCACTAGGCAGGGGAAGCACGGCAGGCAGTACCACATGTCAGTCGTCACCCTGCACGAGTGCAACATCGAAGCTGGGCTCGGCGCGAGCTCACGCGCGCTCACGCTGCGCGGAGCGGTGACGGTGGTTAATCAGAGGCCGGCGTCTTGTTGGAGGCGTAGTCTGTCCGTGTACAGCGGCGGCAAGTTTGAAAGCGCCACTCGGCCAGCGAAAGCAACTGGCAAGCTCGAACAACGCCAAGCCCGGCGACAAATAAAGAAATTCTAAAATGATGATCCGAGGTAGAAAAACGTCAAAGACCCAAGCCATTTAATCGAGAGGCTACCCACTGAAGGAAGAGCCAAGGACATGGTGAGGCAAGGGCTCGTCAATGACTACAAATATCAGGTGACGAGCTTTGCTACAAACGTAAGCCGCAAGAGACAAAAATATTAGGTCAGCGGTACCAAAAAGAGAAATGGTGACGCCGATAAACTGTCAAGTCTTGCAGCGCTAAAGCAGGTAGCACAGCCTAGCCTACTAATCTCCAAGTCGGCACGTACAAGAATCGTAATGATTTACGCACGACACAGATTAAAACTCTGGCTGATGGTTTGACGTGTTGAAATGACACTTCTATCTTAAAGCAAATCAGGCTCCAAAAAATGCAATAACCTCAAAAATAAACCAGAAGAAGGATATACATCTGAATGAGTAAACTGCATTGATGCATTACTTAATAGCTGCAGAGATGCACCACAGAATACATAATCAGTATTATTGCACTTCGATAATTTAACGCGCTTAAATCCACGGTCAGATTCAAATTGGCGATCGCGCCACGAAATTATATAAAACCGCAGTTACGTCACTTGCAATCTGACACCACAACCTATTTTAAGAACTCAAAATAAAGGCGAAAAAGCCTGATGAAACTCTGAACGAAATCTGGCTCTGCGTATGATGAATCGCGGTTAACTTTTGTGCAACTGAACGCCGCAAATAATCCTTCTTTTCCAAAAAAGTATTCCAAGATCAGAGCGTCGGCTGCGATCAACAGCTTGCGCAGCAAGCCTCCTTAAGGGCTGTCTCAACTGCGCTGCTAACGTTCATCATTAACTGCAGGCTGCCTCATACTTTCCCCAAAGACTTGGGTAATTTCCGAAAAGCATTAAGATATCCCATGCGCACGCAACGGGGTGAGCGCATGTCCAAAGAAGCGCTGCTTAGGATTTCACTGCAAACATCGCTGCTTCAGACGGGTTGCGCAGTTCAACAGAATCTTCCAGCTATAGAAAGACGCACATCAGCGATTCAGCTTTCGTCCGCTGCAGCAGATAAATAAACCGAATCGGTCCAGCTACCCCCCCTCCTCCGCCTTCCTCCTCCCCACAGCATCCCTCCCCTCTCTGACCGCCTGCAGACTGGCTTGAACCTGGCATGGCTCCAGCTTTCCCATTACATCACAGGCTGTGTGGAAGGCACAGCTAACCTAAGACCAATAACTGCCACTGCACAATCAATTGGCTACCTCCCAAACAACGCTGACGTAACTGCATACATTTTCTCCAGTGACGACGTACTTAACACCACCGTGGCCATGATTTGAAAAAAAATATATATATACCCCGGGTAAAAAAAAACACGTAAACCAAAGCGAAATGCGGTCGTCTCATGAAAGCTTTGAAATAATTTCATTAAACACAAAGAGATCGTTGTTGATTTGTCCACAAAAGCTCAACATATAGTAGCGGTAAAACGCAGATGTTATTGACTGGTTAAAAGCTAGATTACTGTGCAAGTCACTTAAAACTATAATTGTGATCGATAAGATACTTACAAAAGTTCAGTGACATTCACAGATTTAATGAAAGCCATACATTTATAACCAGTCCACGCCAATGGCCCTTCAAACAATTTTATACAATTGGGCAATTAATCAAACAGCTGCTATGCCTATTAGTACCCTGCAAATTCGTACAAATAAATGTGAGCAAGCACGGGGAATAAACTGTCAAAATGCTGACCTAAACAATACAGGTCACGGGAAAAAGCACTTGACTGCAATCTCGACGCTTGCTTAATGATAGCAAAATGAAAGCGCTCCTCTTCAGACACCATTTCCCACTAATTACACGCTGCCAACACAAGTTGCCCTTTAATGCAAGAAATATCAGCGAACGCTCTATTTAAAACGTCATCGTACAGTCACTTATCTCCTGCTATTACAAGATAATAGCAGTTGTGCACATGTGGTAAAGAGAGCAGAGAGGCTGTCACGCACAATGCATTCGCGAGTGCTGTTGTCCGTAAAATATTGGGACTATTTTATGCTAGCAAAACGTGAACATTTCTGAAGAGGCGACGCACATTTCAGTTAAAATGCACGGGACACCATGGCAATTTTAATTGATTGCTCCACAGGCTTGCAGCACGGCCACACCAAAAACAAAAAGGATCTCGTGCGAAACGTCACATTTGAGCACGCAATTGCCACGAAATACCCAATCACGAGCGCATGCCAATTGGACAGACCAGTTATTCAAGTAGGTTCCTGACAGGGCAATGTACGGATCCAAATTTATGTCAACTTCACAAAAGGTGGAAGGAACATTATACACGCAGTGAGCTGCACAGGCCATACCTGTTTGTGCAGAAAAGTCTAGTCTGACGACTGTGGGAAAGCGAATATTTACATGACGTGCTTTGTGCCGGTGGTTTGCACTGTGTGCCACAGGTATATGTGGCATTCATGTCAATTTAAAAGCATAAAGGCTATAAATTACGAAGGCACAATGTTTACGCCGTGTCAGCTTTGTAGATAATCAGACTAAGGTCTACTGCAGACCTGGCTTATGACGATGAATCCGGGCGAGTGGCAATGAGTTCTGGGTGAATGGACCGGACAGCGTAAAGTGTGCGCATGTCGTATCTCTGTCATTGTGTGGGACAATGAGATGACTGGTGCTGACCAGGCAATGTGTTGACAAAAAAAATGGTGAGAATAAAAAGAAATGGTAAAAAAAAACGGCACGATGGCCCAGTGGGTAGCACTGTCACCTCACAGTAAGAAGGTCCCGGGTTCAAATCTCGGCTCGGGTGCTTGTGTAGAGTTTGCATGCTCTCCCCATGTCCGCGTGGGTTTTCGCCGGGCACTCCCGTTTCCTACCACAGTCTAAAAAATATGCTGCTGCATAGCTTAATTGGCTTTCAGACTGGCACCCTATCGTTGGGCATATCCCTGCCTTGAGCCCCGCGTCTGCCGGGATAGGCTCCGGCTCACCGCGCGCGACCCTGTGCAGGACTAAGCGGTTCCTGACAATGAGATGATGAGATGGGAAGAAGAAAAAGAAAAAAAAGCGGACCCCGGTCCGTGTCACGGTCCTCACCTATACACACGTCGATCTTGCCCTTGATGGCAGCCTCGTGGAGAGGGGTGTAGTTCCAATTGTCACGGGCGTTGGGGTCGGCGCCCTGCCTCAGCAGCAGGTTCACCACTTCGGCGTGGCCGAACGAGCAGGCGTTGTGCAGGGGGATGAGGCCGCCGTCGTCGCGCGCATGCACGTTGGCCCCGTTTTGCAGGAGGTGCTCCACTACGTCCTTGCGCCCAAAGCCTGCGCGAGGTCGAGGCACACGCGCGCACAGGGCGTTAGTTTTTTTTGAAGCCAAGGCCATACTCCATGACAGTAAATATGACAAGGACTGCAGTGACCCCTGATCGCGAGGTACCAGAGATAATTTTAAGATTATGCTTGGCGAAAAGTTCAGTTTTTTACTCGACTAAAAATCAGGGTTTCTCCCATACAGACATGGCTTTCAAAGGCGCAACTAAGGGTGACAATTATCTCATTTCATTGTCAAAAAAACGCTTAGTCCTGTCCAGGGTCACGGTAAGCCGCAACACATCCGGGCAGACACAGGGCGCAAAGCAGGGATATACCCACGATAGGACGCCAGTCCATCACCGGGCACCGCGGGTAATTTAATCTGCAAGCCAATTAACCTATGCAGCAGAATGTTTTTTGGACTGCGGGAAGAAACCGGAGTGCCCAGTGAAAACCCACGCGGACACGAGAACATGCAAACTCCACACAGAAAGGCACCCAAGTCGAGATTCGAACCCGGGACCTTCTTTCTGTGAGGCGACAGCGCTACCCACTGGGCCGCCGTGCCGCACGCCCGGGTGACAATTATAATTTAGCTAAAAAAACACAATTTTTGACTGACGTGCAAAAACACACATTTTGCACCAAGTTGTTATGAATTTGATGTAATAAAAAAATACGCACGGAACGATTGTCAAATAAATTAGCTTACACTAACGACAGTTCTTTTGCATGAAGCATTGCCTTAATTGATCTTTCAATGCATTGATGCATGCAAAAAAATGCGCCAACAACTGCTTAATTGATTATCCTGAGTGTGGGGTAAAGGCACGCAACAAAACAGCAGTCTCTCTCCCAAGGACACAACATGCAAAACCATTACAAGCAGTATAATATCATTGTGCCCCAAACAACAAACTTGCATTATTCATGCTCAATACTAATGCCGAAAGGAATAGCGCAGAGACCTTTGAAGATAACATTTTTCGAGACTCTGGATTCGCCAAACACAATTAGAAAAATGCAAGATAACTTAATTGACATTGCAAAATGTAATTGGAAACATGAGCCACTACACTAGTTACGGTATAAGACACCACTGCAGAGCAGCTCTGAAATGATTGGACATTGTACTGGCAAATATAAAAAATCCCCAATCCACTATTGGACCTTGTGATTGACATGAAATTACTATTTAAGATATGCCTCTAATCTCAAATACATTTAACAAATTGTAGTGTTGACGTTGCGATACCAAAACTGTTCCATTAAATCAACAAACTAATCCAAAAACAATGTTGAAGAGATGAAACTACGAGGCTTCCCTGGATAAACATCTGCGCCTGATGATGCCTCTAACGTGTGATGCGAAACGTCGCGATGGGGGGAGGGGAGAGGGAGCGATCGACGCAGCTGTCCCGAGAGAGCAGCTTTTCGAAGCAATCGTCATGTGTCGGAGCCGTGAAAACCTAACATCATTACAACTGTAATTAGTTATCATCGCTGTGGTTCATTCACTAATGGACGGAGGTCCCTCAACACGACAGACTTACCGCACGGTCAACGTCATTATTATGAAGTCATCATCTTACGCAGCATTTGAGCAGATCCTGACATGGCTGCCGAGGCGTTATGATGTTATTGGCGTTAATTAAAACTGCTCTACTCATCGATGTGTCACGTCAATGTCACAGCGAGGCTAGACCTGAGTGATTACTCTTCGAGTAAATCACGTTTACACGTTAATTACAACACAAGCGTGTTACATTAACGCATCGCTTAACATGTGATTCTTCACATAAGCAAAACATTACTTGGCAAATAATTAATTAGTTCCGGCTGTAGTTTAGTTTGTTTTAATCATAAGCGTTTTGAGTTGAGTTTAGAAGCCTTTATTACCCGAGCCTCCACGTTAACGGTACTGTGCTTATAGTTTCAATATTCCCACGTTCCCCTCAACACCATTGTACTATATAAGTAGAAATGTTATGCTTAAATAGCGAATTATTTCCTCCCACAGTCCAAAAAACATGCTGCTGCATAGGTTAATTGGCTTGCAGCAGTTGCCCGGTGATGGACTAGCGTCCCATCGTGGGCACATCCCTGCCTTGCGCCCTGTGTCTGCCGGGATAGGCTCCGACTCACCGCGACCCTGTACACGACTAAACGGTCTCTGACAGTGAGATGCGATGACTAGCAATGTGTAAAGATAACCAATCCTGAGCCCTAAGGGACTACGGTAAGGGCTTAGGCTGTAGGCCGAGGCTTCTACATACAACACCCCGACCCAAATCATCGCTTGCCAACACACTCCCTTACGACTACAAGACCACGGATTTACCACCACAATCATCATCCCGTCGCCGCCATATCATTCCCGTGGTTCGGCGTTTACGCGAATTAAATTAAATAAAAAAAAGCGGGGTCTGACCGCGGGCGTCGCAAAAAGGCCAAGAGCCCGAGGCTTCGCCTAGAAAATAAAAACAAGGCCCGATCCCCACGCTCACGGCTCCCCAGTGCGGCGCTCGCAAGCGATGTTCATCATCATCGTCATCGTGCGACACAAGTGTCCCCGGGTGAGCTGGCAAGCTCTGGATGCCGGGATTCTTGCGGCGCAAACGTTGGCGATAACCACCGTGGCGACGCATAAACCCAGAGCGCAGACATCGTTGTGCTCGCAGAACGCGCACGCACACAAACCATAACGTGCGCATTAAGCTCTAGCCGCAGTCAAGCCGCTGCTGATGGCAGTAGTGATGATGGTTGTAATAATCACGCTGGGCAATTATAATAAATAATAATAATAATTGCATTTAGGTGATGGACTGGCGTCTCATCGTGGGTATATCCCTGCCTTGCGCCCTGTGTCTGCCGGGATAGGCTCCGACTCACCGCGACCCTGTACAGGATTAAGCGGTTTTTGTTGACAACGACAGGAGACGAGAATATTTTTTTCTTTTGCATTTATCCAGCGCTTTTCACCCGAGGGTCACAAAGCGCTGCACAGAGCCGCGGCGAGAGAACGGCGCGTCGGCAGCGCGCGCAAAAAGGCCGGCGTTGGCGCCGGACTCGAATCCTCGTGGCGACGAAGGCACCCGGGGACGGCGGTGGACAGGTGCGAGGAGAGAAACTAGCGGCGTTAATGTCAGTGTTTATAACGCTTGACAGCAGCAACGCTGCTGGTGATGCTCACGGCTGAGATGCATGGCGCTGGCGATAAGCTTGATGTGGCCAAGATGTTGCCGCGGATAATAACACTGCCGCGCGTGAGAATTGCACTTCTGCAGCGCTTTTCACCCAAGGGGGGGCCACAAAAGCGCCGCTCACTGTCAGCGGCAACGACCGAATAATAAACGGCGGAGCGACAATAAGGCGGGTCACAAATCGCAAGTGTGGAGAGAACGGCACGCTAACAAACGTCGGAGAGAAGATCAACCGAGATAACGCGGACTGCAACCGCGAGCGCCCCGACGGTTATCATGAATACCGCCGTCAAAGTGATTGACAACCAACAAAAGCATCAGTGATGGATGACTCACACGCGAGTGTCAATAACGCTCGGCAATAGCGTAGCGTCGCTCCCACGACGGGGGGCGAGGGGGGAACGAACACAGCCGCGAGAGGCGCCGCGAGAGGCGGCGGCGACGACGACGACGTCCACCCGATTTACTGACGGCAATTCGGGGCCAAGTGCGCGAGCGACTGTGGTGGAGTGCGCGCGGCGGGCGATGCTGCGGCTCACCGGCTGCGAAGTGCAGCGGCGTGGACTTGCGGCCCGTGGTGTCGCGAGCGTTGACGTTGAGCGGGTTCACGAGGCGCTTCACGCGGCCCACGTCGCCGTTGCGACACGCCTCGAACAGCTCCTTGCCCGCATCGCCTCCGTCGGCGGCGTTGTCCTGGCCGGCACCCGGCACGGAGCCCGGAGTCGTCGACACCGCGGTCACCGCCGCGACGGCGGCGGCGGCGGCGGCGGCGGCAGAAGCAGCGGCAGCCGCCGCCGTCGCGGACGGCGAAGACGTTGCGTGCGCAGCCACTGCGGTTGCCGTTGCTGCGGTTGAAGCGGCAGGTGCTGCTGCTGCTGCTGTTGTCGTTGCTGCCGCTGCCACGTCTAACGAGACCGAGCAGGGAGGAGACGACGACGAGGAGGAGGAGGGTGAAGCGAGGTGCGCTCGCCGAGCCGCCATTTCGCGGCTCCCGAGGGCCGAGGCTGATGTCGGAGCCCCTCCCCCTCCCCCCCGATCCCTCCCCCGGCCCCCCCGGGTCCACGGTTCCCCCTCAACCCCTCCCCTCACTTACAAAACCATAGCGCGGATAAGCGACCCGGCCGCGCCCTCATTGGTCGGAGCCGCGCGAAGCCGACCAATAGGCTGCGCGCTTGCGGCGCCCTCACCGTTGCTAGGTGGCTTGCGGGCCAATCACGAGGCGGGGCAGCGTCGTGCCGCGCTTATGCGTGCGGGAGAATGTAATCGAGGGGCGTGGCGACGAGGGGCGGGGCGCCACTGTAGTCGGGTGCGGTGGGCGGGGCCTCCCGCCGCGCAGCTTCCATGGTGACGCGGGGCCATATTCTCGTGTTAGGATACTTGGCGGGCGGACGTGGTCGCTGTTATTGTAAAAGCACTTGTAAAGAGAGCCGCAAACACACGGGTCCCACGAGCATTTCCCTCGTACTCTCTCCACCCCCCCCCCTACACCACCGCCACCACCATCACCACCATCATCACACCATCACCGCGGGAGAGCGGCGCTGGTGGGTGATGAGGCGAGCGCCACCTGGCGGTGTCTCCGTGATGGTGCCCGTGATGGTGCCCACGCACTGGGCACGGACACAAAATGGGAGCTACGGGGGCAGCCCCCCCCTACACCCTCCCGCAGACTGGTGTGGAGGGGGGGGGTCATTGTCATCTCACACCAACTGCCTGGGTCATTGTCATCTCACACCAACTGCCTGGGTCACTGTCATCTCACACCAGCGGCTGGGTCATTGTCATCTCACACCAACCGGCTGGGTCACTGTCATCTCACACCAACTGCCTGGGTCACTGTCATCTCACACCAACTGCCTGGGTCACTGTCATCTCACACCAACTGCCTGGGTCACTGTCATCTCACACCAACTGCCTGGGTCATTGTCATCTCACACCAGCGGCTGAGTCATTGTCATCTCACACCAGCGGCTGAGTCAGTCATCTCACACCAGCGGCTGAGTCATTGTCATCTCACACCAGCTGCTGGGTCATTGTCATCTCACACCAGCGGCTGAGTCATTGTCATCTCACACCAGCGGCTGGGTCACTGTCATCTCACACCAGCGGCTGAGTCATTGTCATCTCACACCAGCTGCTGGGTCACTGTCATCTCACACCAGCGGCTGGGTCACTGTCATCTCACACCAGCGGCTGGGTCACTGTCATCTCACACCAGCGGCTGGGTCATTGTCATCTCACACCAGCGGCTGGGTCATTGTCATCTCACACCACCGGCTGGGTCACTGTCATCTCACACCAGCGGCTGGACGAATTATAACTCGCACCTTGGGTGAAAAATTCACACGTTAATGTGCACGGACTTGAAATTCTGAAACGTGGGTTGTTTCATGGAAGCCACCATAAAATGTTAAAGGCACTTTGTTTGCGAAAACGGTCATTAATGCCTTTAATGTCATTTACTTATCCAAGAAAGCCTCCTTGTATCACACGACGCGGCAGTGACCGACTACTAATCACATTGTTAAAGATATTGCATTGCAACGATGAATCTAATCAGCGCCTTGAGAGATAATCCATGTTAAAGGCATCACGTTTAATTGGTCACACTGTAAAATCAGAACACCAAACTTTAGCCCAGGTGATAATGTATCCTCGGCCCACAACCTCTCGGTGTGGTAATGTCACAGAGGGAACGTGTTAAAATCTGGCATTCAAATTTGACAGCGACAGCGGGGGGGGGTGTGACTCAGAGATGTTGGCCCAGCCAGAGCATGGAGCCAGCGCTAGTCGGAGCCAACATCTCCTTCAGTCCAGCTGGGATCAAATCAAGTAACTGTGAGCTATTGCTGGTGGATGGTCATCGTGCGATATTACACATTATCATTTCTCTGTATTTTAGGCAAAGCACTCTTAGGCAAAGCCCTTTAGCTTTAGTAATAATAAGTTGTGCTTCGGGCAGCACGGTGGCCAAGTGGGTGGCGCTGTCGCCTCACAGCAAGAAGATCCCCGTTTCTAATCTCAGCTCGGGTGCCTTTCTGTCTGGAGTTTGCGAGTTCTCTTCCCGTGTCCGCGTGGGTTTTCGCCGGGCACTCCGGTTTTCTCCCACAGTCCAAAAAAACATGATGCTGCATAGGTTAATTGGCTTGTAAACTAAATTGCCCACAGTACCCGGTGACGGACTGGCGTCCCATCGTGGGTGTAGCCCTGCCTTGCGCCTTGTGTCTGCCGGTATAGGCTCCGGCTCACCGCGACCCTGTACAGGACTAAGCGGTCTCTGACGATGAGATGAGATTTTTCCTTTTGTCAGTTGCCCATATTTGTTTCACTTACCCATAAGCCATTGCAATTTAAAGGGAGAAGCGACTGAAGGTCACCCTCAAAATCAACTCTGAATGTTAACGCTTCCAAAACAAACGATTTTCGCTGTGCAGCAGCGATATCTCATCTCATTGTCATAACCGATTAATCCTGTACAGGGTCGCGGTGAGCCGGAGCCTATCCCGGCATGAACAGGGCGCAAGGCAGGGATATACCCACGATGGGGCGCCAGTCCGTCACCGGGCACTGAGGGCAATTTAGTCTGAAAGCCAATTAACCTATGCAGCAGCATGTTTTTTGGACTGTTGGGGAGGAAACCGGAGTGCCTGATGGAAACCCACGCGGACACGGGGAGAGAACATGCAAACTCCACACAGAAAGGCACCGGAGCCGAGATTCGAACCCGGGACCTTCTTGCTGTGAGGCGACAGCGCTACCCCAGTGGGCCACCGAGTCGCGATATAACATTAAGTGGAAATACTATCTGCATTCGACCCTGAATCAAAACTAAACGCTGGGTGGTGAGAGGTTCCGCTTCAGGAGCCATAAAGCTCATTTGTTTTACAACAGCTTTACAACAGGTATGCAAATCAGACAGGATTACCAAAAACATCTTCAAGCGAGACATAGTTCCCAATGCAGTATAATACAGTACACTTGTAAACAACATTATACACGTTACGTATAATTCCAAGACTAATACGAAACTTTTTAGGAGCAATTAATAATTGAGTATTGTCCGTGAAAATACAAAGGAACCAACGTTTCAGTGAGACAGATTCGGTGTTTGGAGGTGATCCATGGCATATTCTCATCGTTGAAACACGATGGACTCATTTCTGCGTGCAAGGGTGAGGTTTTCATCACGAGAGAAGAAACTCCGAGACACGACGACTCTGCTGGATACTCTGCACTTAAATACTGTGTATGCTTCTGGACATTTCACATTTGGCAAGTTGTACAGGTTTGATGTGCTGCAGGCATGGGGGAATTTCGCATTTGAATAACACTTCTGTACGATTGAGTTATAGTCAATATTTAGAGTTTCGATTAGTTACGCGCTTTGCATAATTGCTCGTCTCTTTGAAATGTGCACTTAGTGTCGATATGTGTAGGCTACTTTAAAGCAGGTTATTTTTATTAGCTGTGACATTTCGAAAGCATTTGATTGTGTCTGACATCACAAACTACTTGCCAAGCTCGCCTTGTTTGGAGTCCATTGTAACCTGCAGTATATAATTGCATTCCAAACTTTATAAGTCATGGATCAATACAGGTGAGGGGTACAAAAATCCGGGAGAACCTCAGAGTAGAGTCGCTGCTCCTCCGGATTGAGAGGAGTCAGTTGAGGTGGTTCGGGCATCTGGTAAGAATGCCCCCTGGAAGGCTCCCCCGGGAAGTCTACCAGGCACGGCCCCACTGGGCGGCGGAGACCTAGGGGCCGACCCAGGACACGCTGGAGAGATTACATCCTTCAGCTGGGCCTGGGAACGCCTGGGAATTCCCCAGTAAGAGCTGGAATCTATTGCTAAGGAAAAGGATGTCTGGTCCCACTCTCCCTGAACTGCTGCCACTGCGACCCTCACCAGGACAAGCGGTGGAGAAAATGGATGGATGGATCAATACACGCAGGAGTTGAAAATAGCCGATAGGTCTCTTCATTAACTCTGGATCTCCACCTTGCTTGTGTTTTTGTCTTTAGAATGATTTCTTATCTTTGTAATTCTGTACAACGTTAGCATAAATAAAATTATCGTAACCTTGCGTAATTAAATACACGTATCAACTCTTCTTCTTTTAGGTGCCATATCTACAGTACAGGCATTGATGACAATGTCTCATTGTCTGAAACCGCTTTGTCCTATTCAGGATCACGGTGAAGCCGGAGCCTATCCCGGCAGACACAGGGCGTAAGGCAAGGATATACCGACGATGGGACGCCAGTCCATCGCCGTTCTAAGAATGTCCATTGTCGAAATGTTCATCCATCTCCAGAGACTCTTGACATAAGTCAGTCTCTGCCGTCCACGATCTTTCTTTCCTTGAAAATGTCCAGTTATAATCGGGATTTTCAACTACCTCTTTTCTCATAATACGCCCGAGAAACGCCGACGTGGGAAAAAAGCTATCTTTGGCCATCCCTATCCTCCGTTTTAATTCACGATCACATCAAGAACTTCATTCTTACCTACAAGGCTCTCATTGGCGCTGCTCCGACATATATCCGTGACCTACTTCAGGTACCCTTCTCAACGCGACAACTTCGATCCTCCAATACGGGCTGCTCGCTGCATGTGCCCAGATCGCACCTCCGTTCGATGGGTGACAGAGCCTTCTCACGTGCTGCTCCCAGACTCTGGAACGCCATTCCATTGGGAATTCGGTCAGCTGAGTCCCTGGGCATCTTCAAATACCGTCTCAAGGTTCACTTGTTTCGTAGGTAATTAAAGAGATACTTGTAGTCGCAGTGGGCTCTCACCTGGCATAAATAGAGGCCCTCTTTGCGAGCGAGCAGGTGTTTCGATGCGTGGGTCACTTGATTATGAATATAAGGACATGTTCTAGCATCAGGCTGCGGCATAGAAACTGCTACTAACGCCGGCTGTGTCGTGCAAGCAAAAATAAACAAGTACATCAAATCGGCAAGGATATACATTTATAAATAGCAACAAGCATCGCAGTGCACGCGGCGTGCGAGATGCACTCAACCCAGACGCGAGGAACATTCCGGTTTGGTCTTCTTGCCAGTGAAAACGAATGGCAGATTTCCTTAACGAGCACTGTCCACTGTCAAAAAATCACATTGATTTATGCAGACGTGTTTTTTTTTCATCTTTATGTATTTCCTCCCCTAGTTGTGTAGATGAAAGGCCTCTGGCAGTGCATCCTTCACTGCGGCGGCATTGGAATTCGAACAAAGCATTGGTCAGGGACCTGTCCAATTTAAGGGGAGACTTGCATGTCAGTATATTATAAATCAACCGTATCAGGTGTGAAAAATCAAGACGAACTGGCCTTCCCGGAGGTCACAAACGTAGATATTTGCTCTAATTTTTTTTGGTGCAATGCGCCCTCTTCAAAGCCAGGAGAGAGGACATATCTTTTTTATGACTTTCTAAGGCTATGTTTGATCCTCAATGTGTACCAAGGGACAATCACTCATGCATCAACTTAATACCATTCGTTAGTTAAGGTTATTAACGTTTCCTAGTTTTATCAGATCCCCACAGTGAAAAGTACAATCTCCAACCGCAGCTGAGCAAGTCAATATATCTGTTCTTCTTTCTTTTGTCTGTAATTCCATCCATGGCGGGTAGCGCAACAGTCTCACAGCAACAAATACCCAGTTTTCATTCCTGGCTCGGGTGATTTTCTCTTTTTTGGAGTTTGTGGGTTCGCCCCCATGTCCACGTGGGGTGTGCGCGGGTTCTCCAGTTTCATCTCACCGCTCAAAGACACAATAATGATCATAATTGCAGTTATTGAGCGCTTTTCACCCGAGGATTACAAAGCGCTTCACAGAGCTGCAGCGAGAAGGGCACGCCAACAACGGCACCAGAACGCAGAATATATACTGCCTAGGTTAATTGGTTTGCATTAATTGCTGCCACGGCTCTGCAATGCAATAGCGTAGCAGGGGTATAGCCCTGCCTTGAGTCTGCATAAGTTTTGCTTCGATAAATAATGACAATTTTAATAACGTCTCCCGGCGATGGACTGGCGTCCCGTCGTCGGGTGTATTCCTGCCTTACGCCCTGTGTTTCCGGGATAGGCTCCGGCTCACCGTGACCCTATATAGGATTAAGCGGTTTCAGATAATGAGATGAGATTACGTCTCATCTCGCTGTCAGAAACCGCTTAGTCCTGTACAGGGTCGCGGTGAGCCGGAGCCTATCCCGGCAGACACAGGACGTAAGGCAGAGACACGATGGGACGCCAGTCCATCATCAGGCACTGCGGTCAATTTAGTCTGCAAGCCAATTAATCTATGCAACAGCATGTTTTTTGGACT
>JAZEWT010000017.1:14602934-14613923 GCA_036362905.1 Mordacia mordax
TGGGCATCTTCAAATCTCGTCTCAAGACTCGCTTGTTCCGTAAAGCTTTCAAGTCCTCTGGCTAGGACTGTTAATGTGGCACACTGTTGTAATGCCGTGATGATGGCTCGCTGCCGGCCTGCGCCTGCTCGGGAACATTTATTCCTTGTTTGTTGAATTTTTTTGCTTATTTTATGTTTTTCGAAAATCTATTGCCACTATTTGATTTTCAGTTGAACTGTCCTGGTGTTGTTGTTGTGTCGTTCTCTCCACAGTTCATGTTTGTATTTTTTTTTAATCCAAGAAAAGGCTACTGTTGCTGATTTGCTTATCGTGTGTCGTTGTTGTTGCTGGCATGCCATTCTCTCGGCAGTTCTGTGCAGCGCTTTGTGACCTTTGGGTGATAAATGCTCCAGAAGTGCAATTGTTATTATTATGGATCCATACAAATTAAGGGTCACAAATTAAGGGTCACAACGATAGGTGCATTATGGCTGAAATATTCATTTATTCTTTATCATTACCCGCTTAATCCTGTACGGGGTTGTGGGCTGACCGCAGCCTATCCCGGCCATCAGAGGATGCAAGGCATGGGAATACCCAGCATGTGACGCCAGTATATTTCAGGGCACACTTTTTGGGGCAATTTAACTCAGCAGGCCAATTAACCTGGCCAGCTGCGTGTCTTTGGACGATGGGAGCAAACCGGAGTACCTGGCAAAAACCCACGTCGGTAAAAGGAGAACATGCAAAGCCCACACAAAAAAGCACCCAAACAGCGTATCGAACCCGGGACTTCTTGCTGTTAGGCGGCAGCGATATCCACTGCGTCACCACACCGCCCATGGCTGAAAAAGTGCCTTTAAATTTAGTTTTATGATATAATAGTTGTTAGAAACCTTTAAAATGTATACTCAGCACGTCCCGCAAACATAAACTCACCCCACGTCACGTGCGTTGACAATTAATTCAGAAAATAAAGACGATGGCAAAAATGTTAAAACCCACTCAGACGTGGCCTCACAATGGGAAAAGCAGTTTCTCAGAATGAATGTCCCACTGCTACAATTAAACGCAAATTCAGCTCCGTAACGAAACATCGCCTGTGTTCTGCTATTCTGCAGCAGGATGGCACAGTGGTAACATCTGCGCCTCACAGAAGGAGCGTCCTGCCCGAAATGGTTCGACTCCCGCCTGGGGTGCCTTTCTGTGTGGAGTTTGTGTGTTCTCTCCCTCTGTGCTGCGTGGGTTTCCTCCGGGCTCTCCGCTTTCCTCTCACGATTAAACAAAGTATATATATGCTCATTAATTAATTGGTCGATTAACTTCATAACATATAGAACGCAGTGTCTGGCAAATGTTGGTGCCGGCTGACTGCGTGGCTTCCTTCCCCCTACCTCTCTGTGGTCTCCTTGCACCTCTGTAATGATGTAAGTCGCCCTGGATAAGGATGTCTGCTAAATAATAATAAAATGACAAAATACGTATTTTTTTCGATGGTTGTCCCACTTTGCAGTCAAGCCTTACTATTTTTAATCCAGTTTTGATTATTTCAGACTTCGAAGCAACACTGGCGTCTCAGTTTGGCACGGCATGGACTTGGCAACAAAGGTAACAGCGCAGTACAAGGACCCGCAGAGTGTGTGTTTCCCACTCTAGCTAAGAGCTGTGCAATCACGGGACTGTCGCTAGGAACTAACGTGGAACGGCAGCCTGCGCTAAGAGAATGGGCAGCAGAAGCAGATATCACAGAACTACTTCTGAGATTCCTTCCATGGACCTCCCATTGCATTAGGTAGGTTTGCATCACTTTACCACTTGCCCTGCCGGGAGAGACGTCTGCGTCACGTCACGGCGAAAACGACATTTTAAAATATTACACCTGAAAATTAACCAAAGTAACTGCAAACTTACATTTAATATGATGGGGGGGGTGTTTCTGTACAGTCATTGGTAACCAGGCTAAGATGATTAAATCCGTACACCTAAGAGCCAGTATGAATCATAAGAGGCTGAGACCCAGATTCAATCTTGCTACAGTTTTATGAAGTCACGTGACTAGGTGGTGCAATGGTAAGTGTGGAAATGTCACAGCAGATTGAGAGTCCATGCACGTTCGTCTCATTCAGGGATCAACTCAGCCTGTTGCTCCACAGGTGGGCAAGAGACTCGTCTCCACCACGCTATTGAGCAATTTCCACCCATGGCTCAAGGGCAATCGGACGGGCCACGAGACTGGTCCCGCGCATACTTGGGCGCAAATCCAACATGACCTACTTTCACTGTGAGTCACCAATATAACCTGTACAACCCACTGCATGTGAAGCTCCACACCGGCACACGCATGGATAAAAACCCACAGACCGTGCGTCACAAACACCCCGTCAACACCGGCCAAGAGCCTGGGTTCGAGTCCCGGTTTCGGCCGGCAAGAGGTCAAACCGACTTTCACACGTGAAGTGAGCTGATGGTCTTGGGCCAGTCATCAATGATGACGACGTGACGACAACCCACACTCGTCATGCTACTGCGGACCATTTACTTAACTCGGCCGACGCCACTTTGGAGAGCGGAAAAACTTTATCCACCCCCCAAAGTTGCAGAAGTCGTTAGGCGATATCGTAGGCCAGGGGGGCCATTCTCTCACGTGACGTAATAATAATAGAAACAAAACCGCCATTTATTTATCCAGAAAGGACTCGCACTGTTTGAAGATGCCGCAAAGGAGAGGCGAGGAATGCTCGAAATGGCTATCGTGAAAGAGCGGCACTCGAGAGCAATTTCCATCCGCAGCCGCTTCATGCAGCTCGGCGGCGCCGGGCGGTGGTTGCACCGCCTGCGCACGGCAAAAAAAAAACGATCGACGGCGGATCCTTACCGAAGTCAAGGCACACGGAGACGTCGTCCACCAGACCCGGGTGCTCAAACGTGTCTCGGCAGAAGAAGACTCGCACCGAGCCTCCCGCCGCTGTGGGGGACGGCTGCAGCGGCGACGCGGATGGCGAGGGCGCGGCCGGCGGGGGGCCAAGGACCCCCAGCCCCCACAGCGCCAGCGCGGAGGGATCCGACAGCGCCTTGCCGGGCCCGTGCAAGCGCTTGAGCAGCGCCCGGTAGCGGCAGTACTGCGGGAAACCCAGGATGAGGGCGGCCGGGCAGTAGCAGTCGCCTGGCGGACGGTCCAGGGGGTGGGAGGGGGGGGGGCAGAGTTGGCGCTTAAGTGAGACATTGGCAGCGGTAGTGGGGGAGGAGGGGTTGTGGGCACAGGCGAGGGTGGGCAAGATGGGGCAATGGTGTGCGGACTCGGCAGCGGGGAGCTGGGAGTGGAATGAGACGGAATGAATTACTGTCGTCCATACACACACGTGCACAACTCGAGGGGAGTGGTGGCGCAGTGATTAGCGCACAGCACTGTGAACCCGGAAACCCCAGTTCGATTGTGGAGGCTAACATCGGCAGCGAGTGATTCCCAAACCGGTCCTGGACCGAGCCTCACTGAGCAGTGTGCCATAATACCACTAATAACTGCCGTGTAAATGCACGCACACACACACGTACACACACGGGTTTCAGCATGAAGTACGGCTTATTGAATGTGACATGTAAACTCACAGGCTCACGTGCGTCACATTAACATAGCCGGTGCAGAACTATTGTGGAAAAATCTCGTTTCGTTTGGCCTGGGTTTGATTCCCAAGTGGTTTGTGGCCGGTTTATTCTATTCCAGGGCTCTCTTGCGAGGGTGACCTCTGCCTCTCAGCGGACTTCCAACCAGGTTACAGAGTTCACGTGTTGTATGTGCGCACGTGTGTTTTATTTACGTACGTGCGTGCGTAAAGAATTTCCAAGTCAAATATAAATGGTGCGAAATCAGCTCGTGTGCAGGTGGTAGGACTGCAAGAGGCAGCGACGGTTTGCCAAAGAATTACTCCAGCAGTGAAGGGACCAAGGCTGTTTATGATGATTAATGGACTTCAATTTCATGGTGCATAAAACACAAATAAAAATTACTCCCTGCCACCTGTCATTACGAGAACAATTCTATACTATTTTGAGGCTTCAGGTAAAAGACGTGATTTGCCAGTGTCTAATCAGTATGCCCATTGTTTTGCTTTACGGCAGCGCATAACTGACAAAAATAAATCACATAAAAACGAGGCATACTTTGCTTTAAACACTTTCAGTTACGTCCACAAATTCAAAATGGAAACCCAATGTATGCGCAAGTGTAAACATCCGCCAACGGGGACACGAAAGCAGGCACAGTGCTGGCCACGGCACCCCATCACGCACCGACTTTAATCAGTGCTCACTAACAGCCATTGCCCTATCGGTTCGTTAAACGCTACACGCGGGGGAAATCTTTCCCATTAACAAGGCCCAGTCTACGTGCCCAGACCAAATATTTCCCTTACGTGTACGACCCGAAGTGATGCAACTTAAGCCATTTCTATTTCTTTACATAGCTGATAAGAGTGAAATATGCGATAATCTCTGGAAAAATTAGTTGTTTTTTCAGTTATCAAATCACCCGCACTCTATTGTCTACACACATATAACTTGTGACTTCCCCGTGTCCGCGTGGGTTTTCGCCGGGCACTCCGGTTTCCTCCCACCGTCCAAAAAACATGCTGCTGCATAGGTTTATTGGCTTGCAGACTAAATTGCCCTCAGTCTCCGGTGATGGACTGGCGTCCTATCGTGGGTTTATCCCTGCGCCCTGTGTGTGCCGGGATAGGCTCTGGCTCACTGCGACCCTGCGCAGGAGGAAGCGGTTCTGACAATGAGATGACATGAGACTTCGCAAGTGTTTATGCCTTGCGTGGTGCCAAAGTTTTCTCCAGCGGTCCACGGGCTGACCATGTGGCTGTGTGTTGTGACGTGGTGTGTGTGTGTGGTGACGGGGAGCGGTGGCCCAGCGGTTCGCGCGCTAGACTTCAAACCTAGCGACCCGAGTTCGAATCCCACTCACGGCCAACACCAGGAACGATTTTCTGTTACCAGTCCTGGGCCTCCCCTAGGTCGACTAAGCCTCAAATGAGTACCTAGTGGAGTGTGTAAACACTGCCACTAGAGAAACAAAGGCGGCCCAGCGTGTTGCTGGCCACCCACCTCCTCCTGTGTCGACCTCCATAGGTACTCGCTAACGGCACTTGACCCTAGTCTGTTAAGGCTATATCTCATTATCTGAAACCGCTTAATCCTATATAGGGTCACGGTGAGCCAGAGCCTATCCCGGAAACACAGGGCGTAAGGCAGGAATACACCCGACGACGGGACGCCGGCCCATCGCCGGGCATTGCGGGACAATTTTAGTCTGCGAGCCAATCAACCTATCCAGGAGCATGCTTTTGGACTGTGGGAGGAAACTGGAGTACCCGGCGAAAACCCACGCGGACACGGGGAGAGCATGCAAACTCCACACAGAAAGGCACCCGAGCCGAGAGATTCGAACCCGGGACCTTCTTGCTGTGAGGCGTCAGCGCTAACCACTGGGCCACCGCGCCGCCTATATGGGAGAGTCTTTATCTGTGGTGGTGGTGGCGGCGGTGGTGATGTCCAGCGCGGAACCACTGCGGGGCGCCACCAGCACGGCGCGGAGAAAACGCCCCTCTGTGCTTCCGCTGTGCAACTTCTCGCATCACTTCCTGCGCTGCCGCCGCTGCTGCTACGAAAATCGCCGCATGAACAAGGCTCGCGTAAAAAATATATATATATACCGCACTCTCTGGATTAACAGGGCACGGCACACTCTCGCCGACCGTGTACTTTGAAAGCAAATCGTCGGGGGGGGGGGTGCCGTCGTCTCGCCAGCCCCGCTGCTGCGTGATTGTGTGCCCCGAGACGTGATTTTGTTGGACTCTGCATTGACATTCGGGGGCAAGGTTTCGAGTGTGCGCGTTACTTTCTGACCGTCTGATAATGCGCAGGAGAATACGGTACTTGTAAGCATTTCGTCCACCACCACCGCCACCACAGAGCAGGCTTCGTGAAAGTGACCTGAATTATTTCTCGGTATTACAGAATCACTTACAGGTGATTATTCATGATCACTACGACCATCAGCCCATCAGCCATGGTGAAGCCGCTGCTGGATGGGCGCCTCTGCAAGCCACATGTTGATGATTTTAATTCTATCAGTTATTAAATACTTAGATTTACTTATGGTTGAGCAGTGGTGCATTGATTAACAGCAGTGATAAGCCAGCCGCCTATGTTCTGGGGTCACGGCCAACACACGAGTGTCCAGTGATACCTAACCCAATTCTCTCACCACCACCTCCCTCTTCACTGTCTCTCCTCTGATTGGGGTGAAGTATGGTCATACGCCGGCCAAGACTAACACTGCAATAGAGAGGGAGGCCTTCCTCCAAGCAGTGGATTGACAGCTGTAAATTATTACTGCAATTTTGTGCTTAAAATTACTGTATTATTTTCATTTCCACATGTGGACTCAAATACAGTGGCATTAACAAATGCCAGGGTTATATGAAAACACCACCTGTCCGTTAGCATCGGCGCTGGGCTTGCGGACGGGGAGGGGGCTCGCCAGGGGCCACGTACGCACACTCTGGCGCACAAAGATCCCCCCCCCCCCGCTCTCCCCTAGCCTCGGACACACTGGTGGGGCAAGTGTTGTTTGCGAGCACCTACTTACCAAAGTGCTCTCGATAAGGCTGAGTCGACCTAGGCGAGGGACCGGAATCGACTCGTAAGGTTACCATCGTGTGCTCGTGCTGTGGTGCGCACGTACGCGGAGCACGCAACGCTCTGCTGCGCGTAAAACTTCAAATTAAGAGCGGTGATGCCATCTTGACATGCAAAGCACGCAGGGATTGTTGTGCTATACCGCGTGAGACACTGTTTCGTATTTCCATACAATACCTCTGCACGTGCTGGACACGTGATACTAAATGTCATTATGCTCTACCATTACAGCCAGACTTGCTTTCCTTTACGCAGCATTTCATGTGCCCTAATCTATTTATCAGTTCTAAAACAGCCGACTAAGGCGGTCTAAAGTGCACAACCGATGCAACTGTAAGGATGTTGGGATGGAACATTTGGTGGTGGTGGTGGGGGGTAGTGGGGGTAAGCAAGCCATATGCCTCGCTGTCTCATATTTGGCTACGCCTATATTTATAATGTCGTACTAATGACATTTAGAAATGTAACCTCCCGCCGACAAAAATAATTCTCGTTTTTACTTCACTGAAATTTCCAGCCGCTCGTCGGTCCACAAGAGAGATCAGGAGGATGAGTGCCAGACGCGACCGCGACGCCAGTGCGTGCGTGTGTGCGTGCGTCTTCCCCCACAAACTCGTTTCTCATTCCATCGCTCAGCGGCACCGCCATTACGATTAATTACAGGAGACGCAGCGGCGGCGGCGGCGGAGAGGGTGGCTCCGGGTTGCTTTAGCCACTCTCAATCCGCGGCGCAAACTCGGGAACGATGCAACCGTCAATGGCCAGGCAGCAGTTGGGTGGCGGTGCAGCGGGGAGGGCAGGAAGGGGGCCCGTAATTGGGACAGATATGAATTTCTGGGGGAAGGGCTGGCGGCGTGGATGGGAGGGTAGGGGTGGTTGGGAATTAAGACACTGTGCCGCCTGACCTCTAATTGATGTCGCGGTTCGGGATTTTAACTTGTGAATATTTCATGCTGAGCGCTTGAATGAGACTGGCCCGATAATAGCACAACGAAATGGATCACATGTGGTTCACAATTAATGCTCATTATCTAACAACAACAATGATAATAAGGACGATTATTATGCCAATTATTTATCAAGGCAATGACTAGCTCAAGACTGTCCAGAGGGTGATGCTACATGTTTGTCCAATTTTATTTATGAGAATTTGGTTTGAATATAAGTATGGTCAGATGATGAATGAATATGTAATATACTGCACTCTGGAGTCATTTCTTCTAAAGGGGATGATACAAATATTTTTGTTTACAACTCTGGAGAGGCAACAAGTGATATTTGCCAATCCATCCCACCAACACTTATCGCCCACTTGCACTGACGAGTATGGTGAAGTATGGTCAAACAACCTCTTACGACCGATCAGCACAGCGCTAGAAAGATGTCACGAAGAGGGCATCGTCATCCAGCAGCGGATTGACAAAGCTCTGTGTATTTAAAGTACAAGCAAAACTGAGCGTCGAAAAATAATCTAAGAAAAGCGGCTGGAAGTTGTGGTAAATGTTTACAAAAGCAAATGGAAAGTATTTTCGCGACATAAAACATCGCTAAATGAGCACTGCCGCTCGCTCGGTTGTTTTGCATCGACGATTACGGGGGCTCGAGGAGGGGGTTAAGGTAAGGTATGAGGTTGGGGTACAGGAAGGGAGGGAGCGAGCGATCAGGATGAGGATTGTTCCGAGCGGAATTTGCATCATTCACGCGGTGGCCAGTGTCCCCGCGCCGGAGCGGAGGAGAGCGTGTCGACACAAGGTCCAAACTCGTCTGACAGCATTACAGCTATGGACGTGTCGGTGGGTGCTCGCCCGCCCGCCCGCCGGGACAGCCACAACACAGCCTCCCTTGGGCGCTCTCCGCACGTTCCGCTCACTCCTACCCCACTCCACGGCTTCAGCAGACATCTCCAACGGCACCTGATCGGCCTTAGAATTGCCACTCGTGCCTGTTCCGTAAAATGCCATAACGGCTGTCGTTTTGGCTCTGTGCTGATGAACAATGGATCTCCCTTTGGAAAATAGCTGGGTGACTGGCTAGATGGGATTTTGCAAGGAACAAATAAACATTGATTGACTGGCAGTATAATTAATTTACTGAGTGTCCAAAGTTTTTTTGAAGGGGTTGTCACCTTGGTAAAGGTCAATGGCAAAAGAGCAGCACTGCAATGACTGATTCAGGCCACTGCTGGCGGAAGGTGCCTCCACTATTACTTAGTTTTAAGTTCATCATCTCATCTCATTGTCAGAAACCGCTTAGCCCTATACAGGGTCGCGGTGAGCCGGAGCCTATCCCGGCAGAAAAAGGGCGCAACGCAGGGATATACCCACAATGGGACGCCAGTCCAGCGGGCACTGCGGGCAATTTTGTCTGCAAGCCAATTAACCTATGCAGCAGCATGTTTTTTGGACTGTGAAAAGAAACCAGAGTACCCGGCGAAAACCCACGCGGACACGGGGAGAACATGTAAACTCCACACAGAAAGGCACCCGAGCCGAGATTCGAACCCAGGACCTTCTTGCTGTGAGGCGACAGCGCTACCAACTGGGCCATCGTGCCGCACGCCCCGAGTTTAAAGTTGATTTATTTTAATTTGCACGAAAGCTGTTGCAGGAAAGTGAAACTGAGCAAACAAACGAAACAGTAGAGAACTGCTTCATCCACGATTTTGGCATTAAATGGCCACATGTATCCAATATAATTTGGTTTGTTAGATATTTATATGTTGAGAAGAGACCGTACTATTAAAGTGCCAAATTTATACAGCTGTCACTATAACTACGCACGGAGGCATATTAATTTATATTTTTTCAAATAACACCCCCATCATTAAAGTAAAAGTAAATAAATATTAAAGTATAATTTACTTACCGGTAGCAACCTAGCTGTTGTGAGAGTAGATTGGCACGATGCCAGCATGCTTATGCCAGGCACACGTGACGGAATGAGGCAGGTGGCTCCGCCACCATCACAAGGCCTGTGCCCTTCGCCACCACTTACACAGTGCACCAAAAAAAAACCTCACTGCCAACCAGCAAGCTGAGCAACCAACCAGCTGAGTGGCCAGCCAGGCATCGGGCAGCCAGACAGTCTCACCAGTTATAAGGCGAGCAAGCCAACCAGGCAGTCAAAGAGCGTGCCAGTCACAGGACTGCTCAGCCAGCCAAACAGCCAGGTAGTCACACGGTCAGCCACACGGCTAGTCGGTCCGTCAGCCACACATTCATCAGCGAAGCTGGTTTGTCACATGGCCGGCCAAGCAATTATCCAGCGACACTCTCAGTCACACAGCTACGTGGCCAACAGCTTAGTCAGCCACACCGCTAGCTAGTCACCAGTGTGACTGTGTAATTTATTATGTAATGCAAAGCATATGTGTGTATGTGCATATAAAGGGGGGTGGCCCAGCGGTCAGCGCGCTGGGCTACGAACTCGGCGAGCCGAGTTCGAATCCCGCTCATGGCGAACACCATTGACGATTTTCTGAACCGGTCCTGGGCCTCCCCTAGGTCGACTCAGCCTCAAATGAGTACCTAGTGCAATGTGAAAATATTACCACCAGGGAGACAAAGGCGGCCGGGCATGATTTTGGTGACCCACCCCCTCGTGTGTCGTGTCGACATTCATAGATGCTCGCTAATGGCACTTGAGCCTACAGTCTGTGAATGTCATACGGGGGATCTTTGTCTTCATACAAGGGGCAAGGATTATTATGCAATCAGGGGATAGTTGTTTATAAGCACACATTCACAACACGGCTGTGTGGTTTATGAATCTCTATATTACAGCAATTTTTTTTCCATTTATAAAGGGTTGGATTTCAAATAAAGATGACAACATTTATATGACTATACACAGAGAAATGTGCATATTACGGGTGTATTAATTCAACTGCGCACACAATTGTGTTGATCCAGAGTGCGTAATAAGCCTTAATTTAAATAAACATGTCGTTTTCAACCTATTATAGATTCAAATTAATTACAGGACTGCACTTTCACTTTGAAACCAAGCAGGCAAATTGGCACTGAGGCTATTTTGTTGCTCACTCTCCAGTGCCCTTCTTATTTTGCTTTAGCGTTTTGTTTTATTCCACGGCACAGGGAAAGAGAGAGCTGGGGGGGGGGGCGAGATCTGCACGCACGGCCACTTGTAAATTAGTTCTGCCACGACGAGAAGGGCGTCGCGGCAGAGGACTGAATGAGTGGTTGTTTCGCCCACAGATCTCTCACAGAAATAAATCAAAACGATCTCTACGACCGTTCACAATGACCCGCCGTGCCAACACGGAGGGACGCGCGCACACACACA
>JAZEWT010000017.1:14634726-14646734 GCA_036362905.1 Mordacia mordax
GATACTTGCTGTGGAATATAATTTGTAAGAAAAATATCCGTAGCTACACGAATACCACCATCTAATAAATTTGACAAATTTGAAGAGCGTTCGCAAATGCTCAATTTGATAAAACATCCATAGCAACATTGCCCCCTACTGTCAGGTTAATGTCCGCTTTGCAGGCTGGTTCTGTGTAGCACCTTATGATGCACAGGGGCAGCTGCCACTGGTGGTCCCCCTAGGCTAGTTAGCCAGGTAATTAGGTGATTGAGATGTGATGCAAAGGCCTGCAATGAATCCTTCTTGCTAATATAGTACATCGATACACAAATCTCTGCCAAAATAATATTTTTCAGTCTAGTGTCATATAACCTTGTATTCAACTAGGGCCCATATAAAGAACGGGAGGACCGTTGTCTAAGAGCGATAGTTCACCAGACGATATAAACACGCCTGACTACGCTGATGAGACTTTGTGAAAAGTGTCTATTCGGTGTTATAACATCTTAACAGGGCGGCACGGCGGCCGAGTGGGTTGCGCTGTCGCCTCACAGCAAGAAGGTCCCGGGTTCGAGTCTCGGCTCGGGTGCCTTTCTGTGTGGTGTTTGCATGTTCTCCCCATGTCCGCGTGGGGTTATGCCAAGCACTCTGGTTTCCTCCCACAGTCCAAAAAACATGCTGCTGCATAGGTTAATTGGCTTGCAGACTAAATTGCCCACAGTGCCCGGTGATGGATTGGCGACCCATCGTGGGTATATCCCTGCCTTGCACGCTGTCTGCCAGGATAGGCTCCAGCTCACGGCGACCCTATACAAGACTAAGTGGTTTCTGACAATGAGATGAGCATCTTAACACTTAATTGCCACAAATGGTAAGATCTCTTCCCCTTTTTTTACACAACAAAATCATTATTGTTGATTTCCCGTTCTCTCCACAACTATGTGCAGCGCTGTGACCCTTATGTGAAAAGCGCTCTAGAAGTGCAATTATTATTACATCTCTGTGCTGAACAAAAAGTACTCAGACTAAACACAGCTCGACCTGAGCTATTAATGCAAGGCAACTGCGTTGTCCTGAGCTGAATTGCCTTTTGACAATACTTGGCTAACAATGACATCTATGCACATGGAAAGAGTCTAATGTGGGTCAAGCAGTTTCAAGGGCAATGCACACATTTTCAAAACAATTTCGTTTACATATTTTGCCACATATATGGTTTTTACAAACTGAACACTTGTGAAAAGTGTCAATTTGGCGTTTTAAGATCCTCACACAAGTATAAATGCCAGAAATGCTCAACCTTTTCCCTTTTTTACATCTTTGCACTTGAAAAAAAATTGTCAAGACTGAAGCACTATACGTCGGAAAGAATATATAGTTTTTCTTGTCTTGATTGAAAGCAACTGAAACAATTAAGGTCGGCACGCTAGCGCTACTGCCTCGCAGCAAGAAGGACCCGGGTTCGGCTCCCGGCTCGTGTGCCTTTCTGTGTGGAATTTGCGAGTTCTCTCCCCGTGTCCGCGTGGGTTTGTGCCGGGCACTCCGGTTTCCTCCCACAGTCCAAAAAACATGCTGCTGCACAGATTAATTGGCTTGCAGACTAAATTGCCCGCAGTGCCCGGTGATGGACTGGCGTCCCATCGTGCATATATTCCTGCCTTGCGCCCCGTGTCTGCCGGGATAGGCTCCGGCTCACCGCGACCCTGTGCAGGACTAAGCAGTTTTTGACAATGAGATGAGTTTGCGTGTTCTCTCTCCGCGTGTCTGCGTTGGTTTTCGCCGGGTACTCCTGTTTCATCCCACCGTCTAAAGGCACGCTGTTTCCTACGTTAATTGGCCTGCCGAGTAAACTTCCCCCCAAAAAGATGCCCTGCAATGTATTGACGTCACATCCTGGGTATAGTACCGCATTGAGCCCTGTGTCTGCCGGGATAGGCTTCGCCTCCCCTCCCGACGACCCTGTGCCAGGATTAAGCGGGCACTGATACTGAACCGATATACAATTCACTCCTCCTCCAAGCGCCGTGCAGCTGGACTGTGCAAGACACTTTTATTTCCTATTATATGTCGTCGATATGCCCATTCACATGTTGCTGACGCGCCTTTCTCCCCACAGCTCCGCGCTGCGCTTTGTGACCCTCGGGTGAAAAGCGCTCCAGAATCATTATCACATGCGGGGACGTTTGTTAAAAGAGATTTCTTTTATGTCCGCTCATTAACTTCTTCGTGTTCACCACAAAATCGGCCAAACGACTGCTTTTGATGGACCTACCGGGTCTTTTCTGAAACCTGTCACTTGAAGCAGCATAGACACATTGTCAAATGTACATATCTTGGTGTTTTAAGATCTTAACACCGGCATAATTGCCAGAAATGGTAAAAACGTGTTCTACTTATTACATATGTGCACTGGCAAAAAGTATCCATAGCGCAAACAGCTCCACCTGAGCTACTAAGCATTGATATTGCATTGTCTTGAGCTGACTGCCTTTTGGCATCATCTGGCTGACACTGACAATCAGGCTCAAAAGAAAGCCATGTCTGGTGTCGGCCAATCAGTTTGAAGGACAATGCATATGTTATCAAAGCTTGCTGTCGGCATATTTTGCTACAAGTACGTGTGGCTTTTGCAAACTAGACACATTGTCAAGTGTGCCTATTTTGGTGTTTTTAAGATCTTAACACCTGCATAATTGCCAGAAATGGTAAAAAACCTGTTCTACTTATTACATGTGAAGCAGCATTTGTTTAACGCAGGCGAACTGAGTCACTTGCCCATATATGGGCACACAATAAAGCACTGTACATATATATACACACGTTGCCTGCCATTAGCCAGTGAAACAGCAATCTGTAATCAAACGAATTATTAAGGCACTGGGTAGGCAGGCGGTTTACAAGCACAAGTGAAATTTAAAAAAACCCAATTAACTGCGTTCACGATTGACACCGGCTCGCAGAGAATAATAAATAAATAACGATCTGGTATTTGAGCAAAGGCGTTAATTAGGCCAGTCTTTGTGGGGAAGGTTTAACTTGTTGATTTTTTTGTCGTTAGGCACGCGTTCATCCCGGACACGTAAAGCGAACGTTGATATAAGATTTGTAAAGGATGTTTTTTTTTAAAAAAAAATGTGTTTAAAGGTGTTTTTGATTGATACGAAAACGTCACTTCTTAAGCTTTCCCGCCAAAAGCGCGGTCACGTGGTTTGCTTAAACTTTAAATAGAAACATGTTTACGTTTGCATTGTTTTACTGACGGAACTTTTAAAAAATATATTTTATAACTCACGACCACGTAGTACGTTGTGATTCTTAAACAACGTCAGTGACTAGTCCGTACAACTAAATCGGAATATGAGAAAATACAATCTATAATGGCAAAATTGGGCTGAAATTGATTTTTTAAAAACGTTTATAGTTTAAGAAAAATAATGAGCTCGGAAAGTCAATGAATCCCTTTGTACGGTTTCTGCACAGCGTGCTGAACAAAGATTCAATATGACAATGTGACATCAATGTAGTGATCATATTATAAACGTTATGCAACGATGCGTATATTTAATAACAACAACAAAAACCCAAAAAAGCTTATTGTTGCTGATTTTCTGCTCTGGTGCCGTTGTTGTTGACGTTCCCGATCTCTCCGCAGCGCTTTGTGTCCATCGGGTGAAAAGCCCTCGGATTAATGCAATTATTATTATTATTAACCAATATTACGAGGACATTCACTCGGTTGCCTTGCCACGCGGCTGCGTCTCGTTGCGAATTGTCATCGAAACGCTGATGGGCCACGTTTCCACAAACACCACCCGTCACTTTCACCCGTTCTCACGAAGAATGACCCAAGAGTCTCACTCGTGGCTCTGGCCAAACTTCAAAAACAATGCAGAACTTCATTAAAAAAAACAGTTTTCTGGAACTGGGTTAATGAGCACTAGATTCGATTATGGGAAAAATCACTTAGTAGTGCGGTATCGTTAATAAAACGGTATTGTCAATAATGTACTCTAATCAACCAGACTCATTTTTTGAATGTGTCACGGACAATGAGGGGGGGGGGACGACACGGTAGCCCAGTGGGTAGCGCTGTCACCTCACAGCAAGAAGGTCCCGGGTTCGAATCTCTGCTCGGGTGCCTTTCTGTGTGGAGTTTACATATTCTCCCCGTGTCCGCGTGGGTTTGCGCCGGGCACTCCGTTTTCCTCCCACAGTCCAAAAAACATGCTGCTGCATAGGTTAATTGGCTTGCAGACTAAATTGCCCCCCGTGATGGACTGGCTTCCCATCGTGGGTATATACCTGCCTTGCGCCCTGTGTTTGCCGGGATAGGCTCCGGCTCACCGCGACCCTGTACAGGCCTAAGCGGTTTCTGACAATGAGATGAGATGAGACAAAACGGGACACGGTGACCCATTTGTGGGGATTAATCCCCCAAAAAACCGTTATTGTTGCCGATATTCCATTATGTCGTTGGTGTTGGTGGCCTGTGCCGTTCTCTCCGCAGCTCTGTGCAGCGCTTTGTGACCCTCGGGTGAAAAGCGCTCTCTAAATGCAATTACGATTAGATGCCACCCCAAAAGACGGGTAGGCAAAACTACAGTTTATTTCAAGGCTCCCATCTTTCAGCACTCACGAAACCTTTTAATGACCTCTCCATGCACTTTGACCAACAGCCACTGCGATTTGCTTACAACGTTCAAAGGATTCCATAAGCCGAGCAAATTAGAATCGGGTCGTTAATAGAAGTCAGTCGCAATGGGAATCTAAAGCACCCGGTTGCGCATGGTGGTCACCCATGTAAGGCATTACCAAGGCTCGGCATTTGCTTAGCTTATGAAATCTTGACATTTCAAACGTATAGTTGAAAGTCTGATCATAGTTTACTTGTTGTTCTGCAAAGATGTGTATGTAAAAAAAATCCCAAATTGTTTTATTGCTGCTGAGCTTTCGTCCTGGTGCCATTGCTGTTGACGGTACCGTTCTCTCGGCAGCTCTGTGAAGCGCTTTGTGACCCTCGGGTGAAAAGCGCTCTATAAATTCAATTACTATTATTATATGACATTGGGCGCATTCCTTACTTACGACACTGCTTTACATGACCCGAACCCAAACGTGCTTTGTTATGAATAATGGTCACGAAGGCATTCAATGTTAAATTCCTGGTGATTTGGTTATAAGACGATACGTTACTTATCACATGTAAAAAAATGTATTTGAAACGCACATTACAATACACAACGACTTGTATATTTAAAAAACACACAAAAAAATGTTATTGCTGCCGATTTTCCGTTCTAATGCCGTTGTTGTTGACCTGTGCCGTTCTCTCCGCAGCTCTGTGAAGCGCTTTGTGACCCTCGGGTGAAAAGCGCTCTACAAATATTGTTATTTTTAATAATGAAAATATACCACACGGTAGTCTACAACAGGGTTTAGAAAAAGGATTAACATCCGTTCATGCGCAAATTACATTCGAGAAAGTATTCTGAAATCCCAGTCTTTTGAGTAACAACAATAACAAGACCATAATAAGCGCTTTTATGCGAGAACTGCTTTGAAGAAGAGATGCCCTTTCCAAATAGCATCGAGGATTCGTCATCTGATGATCTACGTGTCCACAAACTCGGCTATCCTGAAAGAGCGGCTCTTCAGAGAAATTCTCATACATTATGCCGTGAAAATCTACATCAATACTTTTATGCAACACTAAACACTAAACTATTTCCGCCCGCCGCATTGCGACCTATATTTAGCAGCTACATTGTAGACTCGTGTCAAGCACGGGTATTTCGTTTGTGAAAAAAAAAATACCTGTAATTTGATCGTTGTGTATGATCATCATCACCATCTCGCGTTCAAATCTAGTTTTTGTTTACTACGTCTCACGTTGTACGCTGTAATAATCAGCACACATCATCAACAGCGGCATTGAACAATCAACTGCTGGATGATTGATGGCCTCTGAAAGAAAATTCTGTCTCTTACGAACCGTGATGCCGTCTCGGTCATTCAAACCGATCTCAACGCACAATGTCCCTTGAGCACGTTGCAATTACATGGGAGTCATCTCCAGGCTGATTTACTTTCCTCACCCATTTTTACAATTATCATTCATACAATAATCACATATACAGGCACGACTTAACACACGTAAACGTGCATATACCAAGTACACTTACACGACGGGCATTCTGAACAACATACCGTGCGTACCATCAACGTCACTTGTTGCATTGGACCATAAACTCAAACATTTCTTAGATATTTATCCATAAAACCTGATCAAAAAAAACTTGTTTGGGTGGCAGCCATGCCTCGTGCCCTCGTCCAAACAATAAAACGCTAGCGCAGCGTTTAATTTTTTTAAAGACAGGATATGGTTACGGGCAGCTCCTGTTATACTCAACATATGCACACGTTTCATATGTGCCTATCTTCATATAAATGGCTTTACTTAGTGGTAATAACTCTTGACTACCGAAGAGGTTGTCCGCAATCCAATAGCCACTATTAGTATAACTATTCACACGCAGACTTAAAATAAAAAAACTAATCAGAAAATGTTTTTTGTTTTAAATATAACTCACCCGGCACCATGGTATAAACAAGTCTAACAACTCTTAGCAGCCACTATCTCCCCCTTGCCTCGTTGTGTGTGCGCTATGAAGACGGGCCATTACGCAAACACCACCAATTATATGTTTTAACTCAAGGTAAGTGTTATTAACGTAAGTGTTGAATTTCACAGCTGCACCCCGTGCCTATGACCATTCACGGGCAAAAATGTAAGAGAAAAATCTTCTTGCGACAATGCGTTGGCAGTTGTACAAACACTAAAAGCAAAGAACCGTTAAGAACACTGCGCTGTCGTTCAAGAAAATAACACATTAACAGGTAATGGCCCCTCTGAGTTAACTCTTTTGAGGTGTATTAATGAAGTGAGCAATACCACAGCCGTGCACATTACCACAACTGGCTCAACAACATCGACGATGACATATAGGCGTTGATCATCACACCCCCACCCACTCAGGCATTCGAAAGGAGAAGCACAGGGTCCCATCAAAACCGAACCATTGCCAGCCTTGGCACAAGTGGAACAACGAGCCCTGCTCATTGACACGCAGGCAGCGAACGGTTTATGAACTGGACGAGCGAACCAGTTGGACTTTGATCGTAATGCTGAAGTGGTTTGCAAAAAAAGAAAAACAGATTTTTAAAAAACCTGTTTCAAATAAAATTAAGTGTCGACACAGCGACAGCACAAAGCTTTGGCATTTCTCTCTGTTTCAAGTTTCAATCCACGCTGTTGTGTGATATTGCACAATTGTTAAAAATTAAGATGGAGGAGTTGCAAATCTTTCATCCAGGGTGTAGATGGATCGACCGAGCTGGTGATGAGGATGAATAGATGTCTGCATAATTTTACACAAACACATCATGATGACAGCATAGAAACATTTTGCCACGCCACTTACATCAGAATCTCTCGAATTTTTCAGTCACGTATCTAACAATTCATGTTTGTGTCTCCAATGAAACCTCCCCACCACAAAATGATGTAAATGTATCAAAGAGATTGGTTGCATACGTTAACAATGTCTACCCCTACCTCGTCATTTGCATGGTCAAGGCTAATAATAAGAGTACTAATCGGTGTATTTCAAGCTTGAAGCTGACCAGGCTTGGGGTGTGGATTATCATTGACTTGCATGCGTGGTCCTTGGGGCCTAAATTATGCTCTCTGTGGCCTGGGTGGATGGGTTAATGTGTCATTGCCCATTTAAATGGGCTTAATATTTACTATTGGCTTCTGTGAACACTCCAATCAATAATATCCCACTGGTCTAGTAAAATTGGTTATGGCCTTAGAAAATGGGCTAATCAATGTTGGCCCACAGGTCTATGGGTGAATTGACCGTGGCCTGGGATAGGTGGGTGGCTGAATGATTCAGGGTGGTTGGTCAGGATTGTGATCACCTGCCCAGATGGCTTGTGTCTCCCTGTGAGTGTGATACGAAGGCTTGGGTTGTTGGAAAAAACTTTTTATGAATATTCTCTGACCTCTACGTTAGAAGTAACATCCCTTTATATACATGCAGGTCCTAAATCTAGCACATGATAATGTCCTTAACGTCAGTTTGGCTGGGAAAAGGGTTTATCAGCCCAAGGGTCTACCGCTTAAGTACAAGATACACCTTGGCCATAATGATAACCACACATAATTTACCATATAAAACAAGGTGAGAGGGAAGTGGCATGCCAAAAGAATTCACAGTACTGCTTTCCTAACGGTTCCAGCTGAAATAAAACCTTGAATGTGGATAGAAGTTTGTAGCAACAGAGGCTGGCTGGCCTGGTTCTGAGTGTCCATGACTGACGTGTGCACAAAATTAAGTATGAGGGATTGCAGGTTGGGAACTTGTGGGTAGGGGTGGGTTATTGGTGGGGGCAATGGTGGAGGTAAATGTTGGGGGGGGGGGGCGGTGGACTGCACGCTCTCTTACTTGTCCATGTTCAGCCACTCGTCCACCAGGAGTGTCCTCTGGTTGGAAGTAGAGACGCGAGCTGGAGAGCATTTCGCCACGGCCACTGTCCTCCCACAGTAGCTGTAGCTCAGCCAGGCACGTCGGCTCGCCGGGGGCCCAGCGCAGCGCGAAGAACTCCCCCAGGGCCAACACACGGGGGGCCCCGGGGCGAGCCTCATCGTCCACCCTCTTCCTCCTGCTGCTGCGGGCCCCCTCCGCGCCGCCACCATCTCGGGCCCCGGGACCCGTGGTGGGCCAGGTTGGCACCGAGGCGAGTCCCGCCTCTAGGGGGCTCACGGCAGTGGGCACGGCCCCCCCGCCGCAGGGTCGGAACGTGAATGCTTTGTAGAAGGTGTAAGGTCCATGCGAGCCACACGGGGCCCCCACCCACTAGAGGGGAAGCGTGGGGACAACCGTGGAAGGTGGGGGGGGAAGGAGGTTTGTGGAGGTGAGGAGGCCGATTGTGGTGGGTGGGGGTTGTTTGATGGGCAGAGTGGGGGAGGGTGCAGGTGAGTGGACCGTAGTGTTTGGGGCCGGGGTGAGGAGTATCGTGGGGCGAGTTTGAGATTGGGGATGGTGAGTGGATTGTCAGTTTCAGGTGTGGAGTGTTGATGTGGTGGTGCCGGTAGTTTGAGGAGTCCGGTAGAAGACGATACAGACACGTACACAAAAACACAATTTACGTTGTTGGCGAAATTTATTCAAATTCACACCCACACACACGGTATACACAAAGCTATATCGTACCCTGTATATTGTATATGTAACGATACGTTGCTTGAATACAACTGTACATAATGAATAAGGCACGCGATATTTTAAACATTTGCATTGCATATTGAATATATATACACAGTTGTACAAACACTTCACGATTAGCACTGCTTTATAAACAAGCCACTAATATAGAACAAGGTGGCGTTCTGAACAATGGTCCTGTAGAGTAGATACGACACGGATTAACTAATTTGACAATTTACACCGTAGTTCCTTGTTTCAAAGCACAAAGTACCTGTAACATATTCCATGATGAAACGACTGATTGACACTCACTAAATCACAAACACACTGCTACTAGAATAATTGCACGTTTTCCAATGAAAAAATATATCGGCTGCAAGACGGTGAAAATACATCCGATACCAATTTGCTCTGCAGCAAAAATTCAAAATAAAGTTAAAATAATGACCACTTCAAAGGGCGCACACACACACACAGGGGATAGTCACACACGTAATGCCCGGAAAAACACATCAGCCATGAGCTCAGCACTACCCCCCCTTGTAATAAAATAAAGTCTCCAATTCACAGATTTTCATTTGTGTATTTATCCAAAGCGCTCTTAATGTGCCCTTCTGCAAACACAATCACACTGCGGCGGTTGTGTACACGTCATGGTGGATAGACGTGTATTATATAGATTCTTTTTTTTGGGGGGGGGAGGAGGGGTAGGGGGGGTTACAAAAGATTATATATTATTCGCGAAAAGGAAAAGCGATGTGTCTAAAGAAAATAATAATTAAAACACACATACAGTACGTACATATAACAACGCGGCAAGGGCGGAGGAGGGGGACAATTATTATTTTTTTTATATAAGAAGCGAAGCCAGAAAAGCTGCAAAACATGAGTTTGGTGGTGGTGGTGGGAGTGCGGAGAGGAGTAAATGACCGATGCAGGCATGAGAATTACACGCGGAAAGTATCGCTCGCTCCTTAAAGACAATGCTTTGTTACTATAAAGAGAAGAGGCTGCGTGGATAACCCCGGGGTGGGACGCGATCTGTTTTCGGTCAAAAAGAATCGTGGCCGCCACGTGACTCGCTTAAGATATTTTGCGTTTCTAATTATAACCGCGACCGTCTCGCTCGCGTCGCCAAATCCTACGCTTAAATGTTATTCCTTTCATTTCGGAGCGCCGTCCTATAACGTGCTTGTAAGTTAAACGACGCGGCTATTAATAATGTATCGCGAATGCGTGCGCCCGCTACCACGGATTATTGTTGTCGACGTTGCGAGTGTTATATTTAATTTAACAAATGTTTGGCTGAGTGGAAGAGGAGAGAGGAGGAGGGGGGGGGAGTTGTTTGGTAACCGCGAGTTCGCCGAGCACGTAGGCGGCAGAAACAAAGGTCAGGCGCTCGCTCAAGTTGCGACTAAATTAACGAGGCGAAGCGTACAATTAACGGCACAGTCGACGAAAAGTTTTAATTCTTTTTAAAACCGCGACGGGGCGAGCGGACGCGCACGCCGCGGCTCGGAGTCGCTCTCCCCGGGGCAGCGGGGAGTGGGGGTCGCCTCGAGAGCGCGGACGGACGAGAAGCCGCCGCCGCCGCCGCCGTCCGTCCCTCCCCGTAAGCAGGCGGGGGTAACAATGTTATTATGCGTCGCGTTATCAAATTAAAAGGGGGGGGAGGGGTTGTCTCGTTAATTATTTTCCTTTAAAATCCAAACATCGACCGATAACAATCGGCGTCGTGCGACGGAGAGCACCTACCTCGACTGGGTTGGGTTCCATAGCGCAGCGATGGCTTGATTGAGCCGCGTTAAGACTTACACGCCTCGCATTCTCCGCTAAAAGTTGGGCTGTGTAAATTACATGCCGGCCTGCTGCACGCAGCTCTGCCCATCTCCCTCCTCCTCCTCCATCCTCCACCCACCCACCATCTCCCTCCCACCGTCCACAGAAACCCCAACCCCTTCCACCAACTCCCTCTGCCCGACTCAACCCCCCCACCACTCACCCACCCACCCCCGCCGCCCCAACACCCAACCCATTCCGCTTACACAAACATACATATGCAGACGTACGCACACACGTAACGCTCACATAACATAACGCAACAACGCGCACTGTACAATTAATACGTGCACCCGCTCGATACACGTGTGCGCTCGTCGTGAACGCGCGCTCACGCCAGTACGTACGCACACGTACGGTTATATAGAAATACGTGTATATTATTATTGTATGTGTAGTCGGCACGACACACGTGTTCACCACCACCCCGCCGGACAGGCCTTCCGCAACCTCTCGCCACACTCCCCGCAATCTCCCCGCCTCCCTTGTTCGTGCACACCGCACGCCTCGCTATTTAATGTGAAAATAAACGAAGCGGGCATTAATTTGCGAGGTTATCTGCCTGTGTGTGTGTGTCCCGTCGCGCCCGCTTCTATCGAAGCAGAGGAGTGTGGGGGGGGGAAGAGTGGGTGGCGATTGGAGAGCTGTGAGCGGGCTGGCGGAGAGATGGGGATCGGGGTCTCGTATTGGGGAGGAGGGAGGATGGAGGAGGAGGGGGGTGAAGGCGAGCAGGGGATTCATTGTTTGAAACTTTTTTTTTGTTCCTTGTTCGAGCTGCCGCTGTGACCCGTCGCGTTTTTTGTTTCCCTCTCGAGTCGGCTGACGTCGAATCGGGCGGTGGGCGACCTGTGGGGGGGGGGAGGGGGGTGGACCCGTAGTTAGTAAATGTAACTAATTGTGCAATTAGTTGACCGC
>JAZEWT010000017.1:14650043-14672960 GCA_036362905.1 Mordacia mordax
CAGCCCCCAATCCCTGGAACACACCAGCCCTACCTCCACTAAGCAAGAGAGGCCAGAAAGACACAGAGTATTTGCGTTGCGTGTTAATGAGTGTTGGACCAACAGGGAGGGAGAGAGAGAGAGGAGTACGCGCTCACGATTTATTCGGTTTGTTAAAAGTACATTTGCAATCAGTTCACATTTCATTTCGCGGCGACGCAAGCTAAGCATTCGCAGCGATGGCTTTGCGACCGTGACTCGCAACTGTGATTTGACAACTGCGAAATTTGACAGTGTAATGTATCCCGTCTCTGAAAGCGTGTTTCGCCGTTTGTTGATACATAATTATGCTGCTCTGTTCCAGGTTACGTGTGATTGATTAAAGTATCTGCCTATTTACCTTCCCAGTAATTTTCCACCAGCGCAGATCCCTGCGTTGGCTTCACACCGTGATAAGGATCTTCACAGGTGGCCGTGTGTTCTTCCGCTTAAATCAAATGTCTGTGTCTCAAGACGTTACAAAAAAATATCCAACACCGCATTCCTCATCGCAAGCACAATATGGCGATGCTGATGCTGGAATACATTGGAGAACAACGCTTTTATTTTTACTACTGCGATTTCACAATCGCTCATCCGGGAGTGGGATATGTGTGCTGTGGACACGTATTAGGTACGCGTTGTGTGTGGTCCCAGCGTGGCATAAGAATGTTTCATTATCGCCGCTGAAATAAAGGTCGATGCACGGGGTCAATCGTGTTACCGTTTCGTATCTCGACGTATAAAGTGGCAGTCATCCAGCAGTGGATTGATGACGGCATACACCCGTACAAAGGTCGAAGAGAGGCAAGAAGGGGCCAGCGGAACGGGAGCCAAACGGGGGGGATAAGGGGGGTGGTGCCGTGAAATGTTTCCTCCGCCCACAGGAGCTGCCTCTAATAATAAATAAGTGATACTAATATCATTGTCAATGTTAGTTACAGTTGGTATAACTACAGTGCGGACTGAACCAATGGCAATCCACTGCTGGATGAGAGCTTCTCCACACCGCGTGGCCGCGCGAGAGTAATTTTGACCATACTTCACGCCACGTGCGACCAAGTGTTTGATGTCGGCGAACAGCGGACGTGAGGAACGTAGGAGAGTACCGCTCAACGTTTGAGGTTCGACGAGCGATCTGGCAACAGCATCCACGGCGCGATGTTGTTCGACGGGGTGATGCAGAGAACAATTGATCTATCGCCAGCCATGATCAGTCCACCGCTGGATGAGAGCCTCTCTCCAAATTAGCAGATTACAGCCTCGGAAAAATCGTTGCTTAAGCTAAATCCACGCAGTGCCGCGTGCAGTTCAGCTGCCGTCAGCACAAACGTCAAGCGGGCAAGCGTGGGTTTAATCAGTCCCAGGACGCATATTTATTTATATAAGCACGTGTGTGTGAGTGGGTATGTGCAGTGTGCGCGCGAGTATCAATGGGATGCACGAAATTAGCTAGAGTTAGCGATAATTAATCACGAGTTAAGTGGCGGAGCGGTTGCGATGTTTAACCCTGTGTTGTGCGTTGACCAAGTCAGCTTGGCGCCGTGTGCGAGTGATCGGATATTTGAAACACGCTTCGGTTACTCGGTGCTATGGGGAAGCTGCGTGAACTTCACAGAGTTCTCGCCCAGTCCTCCTCTCCCCCTCCCTCCCTTCTCATCCGCCCCCCCCCTCCACCCCAACCTCCATCCTCTCCCACGCACCAAAGCGCTTCCCATGTCCCTGAGATCCAGCATCGAGCTTCTTTCCCCTCCTCCCCACAGCTTCAACCCCCGTAATCACGTCACACAAACCTTCCCGCTACAAATAATCCCAGCTCCTCCTCCTTCCCCACCATCACCAACACCACCACCACCATCCCCGAAATCCCCCTCCCCGCCACCGTCAGCAGCGCTACTCATTCCGCCCTCCTCCTCCTCGTGGCCGATTCAGCCAAACACAACGCAGGGTCATTGAAACCTCTCTCTCTCTCCCTCCCCCATTCCCCCAGGCCGCCCGCTCCGTGGATTACAATATAAGAAAAACACGGCGCCCCTGTTCGTGTAGAAATCGTCTTATATTACAAGGACATCTGGTAATCTAGCAACAAGACGCAAGTCTTGCTGGTTAGATACAAAAGGTCGGAACCGGGCGCGAAAGTTTGCCTCCTTTAAGATTTCCTTCGCGATAGCACTGGTCTTGAAAGTCTTGGAATTTAACACAATGTAGTTACGGTGTTTATACAGGGGACAAGACGTTTTATTTGCAAATACTGTAGATGTACACGAACACCCCCCCGCCCCTCAATATAACCTTCACAGTCTCGCAGAAAGTGCTGTTAGCGAGCAAACTGGCGTGTGGCGAATACCACGCCCGAGCGCCTTTGTCTCCCCACACCTGATGCTAACACACGGCACCGGGTCGACTTATGGGACACGCAGGAGCAACCGGTCCAGATGTTCCACCGGTGCAGACGTTCCACCAGTTCGGATGTTCCACGATGCTGTTGTCCGTGATCGAGAACGTAACTGGGTCGTAGCGCGCTGTGCACAGCTCACCACTAGAGTACTGCTCGCATATACTGCAGTGCAGACAGTACACGTTACACGTGTGCACGCTACTGCGCGTACGCAGAATTACGGGGTCACGCATCACCGGATGAGCCATTAGCAACTCAGGCGTTGCATAACAATGCGAAGTCTCGGGACAAAGTCCAGTGTGCAAGGGTGTGTTTTTTTTTGTGTAATGCCAGCAAAGCAAATGTGTAAATAAACAAGACTTCAATGCACAATTGTTGTCAAGTTTGCTAAGTAGGCATTGTGATATTTAAACATCCACTAGTTACGAAGACCTTGCTTGTATGTTTGTGTCGAGGACAACCCATTGTTCTATTGTTGGATGGACGGCTCCCAACACCGTGTCGATGATGAATTAGTTGAAATTAGAAATGCCAGATATTTCTCCACCAAGAATCGCGTGGAGATCCCAAGGCTCATTTCGGGAGGGCCCTGCTGCGTTGGAATGTTTGGCCAATTCCATTCACGTGCTTGGCTTCGTGTGGAAAAGAGACTGGAGAATCCTGGAGGAAGCTCGCCACGCCGCATCCGAGACGGAGACTGCTGCGAATTCCTGACCACATCCCGCACAGCCGACAACAACACCTGGGCAAGAGGTGGCCATTCACGCAGTGATTCGGCTAGACCCCACCACGCTTAGTTTCCGATATCGGGAGCAATTATGGCGATTTTAGTCTCAAGCAACGATTTTTTTTTTAAACAATTATTTCCGAAACATTATTTGCAAGACCTGTACAGTGCGTTCTGTGCTATAGCGCCCCTAGTGGCTGTAATAGGCACGGCAAGCACTGGAGGCTCAGCGCCGCCACGCTCAGCCGCGACCAGAGGGCCGCGGGCGCCACCTAGAGTTCCGGGGAGACCAGACCCAGGTGGTCCTCGAGGTGGAAAAGGTTGAGAAACTCCGAGAGCCCTTCGAATGTCGTCGTTGTTGCTCACATGACGTTCTCTCCAAAGCGTCTGTGCAGCGCTTTGTGAGCCTCGGGTGAAATGCACTGCAGACGTGCAATTATTATTTTCGGTACTCATGTGCAAATACAAAGACACACTCGATAAAAATAGGAAACACTGATCACACGCCTAACGTGCAATAATGTGACAAGAGATTCTCACGCCCACGGATTGGTCCTTGTATCGTTTAGCAGCGGTGGTGGGTGCTGTGGAACTTAAGCTGCCTTGGTGTTGTATTGGCACGGGTGGTGGAGGCACTGCGGGAGCTTAGGGCTGTGGTGGGGGGCATGGGAGGCCTGGCTGCTGGTCCGAAAATCGAATTCAGTGTCTGTACCCGCTCAACCCTGTACAGGGTCACAGGGACCGGAGCCTATCCCGGCAGACACTGGCCTCAAGGCGGGCTAGAGCCAGATAACCAGGATGTTACGCCAATACATCGCAGGACATTATTTTTGAGAGGGCAATATACTGAATCAACATAGTCAGCAGCGTATCTTTGGACGGTGGGAGAAAACCGGAGTACCCGACAAAAAAAACAACGCGGACTCGGGGAGAGAGAACACGCAAACGCCACAGAGAAAGGCACCGGAGCCGGGAGCCGAACTCGGGTGCTTCTTGCTGTGAGACAGCAGCGCTGCTTACCGCGCCACACTCCTATACCCGAGTGTTAATACAATCGGGACAATTGTTCTGGAAGATGTCGCACAAAGACCAGGTTTGTGCCGAAACCTTGCACGCCGAGCCTGCGTCCTTTCTTCCCAGCAGTAGGCAACGTGGAGGGGGATAGGCGGCGTTCACTGTTTGAAGGAAACTCCACCAGAGACTTCTCTGCGCGTTGAGACCTGCGGAGAACCGATTTTTTAAAAAAACATATTTCATGATTTATTGCCGAAAACATTGCGCTTGTTACGTAACTACGACATGTAAAACGCTTAGCTAACGTAAGAAGAAACAACAAACATCATTTGACGGAAATCTAACACTGAGTCAGACGCTCGGGAAATCAAATTTGAAGGAGCAGCAATTATTACAATGTTCGTGTTCTCTGTCACTCCACTGCTGGATGAATTCCGCCGCACGCCACGCTGGATATGGTGGGGTAGTGTCCACTGCAGTGTGTACAGTAGGTGTGCGTGACTTTAATGCAACGAATATTTACGTCGCGCTCAACTTTACAACCATGTTTATAAAGTTTCTTTTTTTCAAACGTCGGCTGTGGTAACTGCAGGGCAAATTCCGTAGTTCGCTTTCATGGGTCGACACGCGATTTAATTGGCGTTAAAAACAGAAAAAAAAAGGCTCAAGCGTAAACCGAGAACATATTAACCACCTTAGATTTGCACCACCTCGGTGACATGGTCAAACAACTTTATTCAGTGGACTGCTCGCCGATAATATTGGACGAATAAACTGTAAGAGGAGGCGTGTTGGGAGACGGTCGGGGTGACCCAAGGAGAGACGGAGCACTGAACTGTGCACATGTGGGAGTGACATTGATGGATCACAGCTGCGGAACCCATTCACGGTCGGCACTCCGGCAGTAAATGTGAAGCAACTGAGCAACGATTATGAATTTGGGTTAATTTATAACACAAGTTAAAACACGATGTTCGTCATTTGTTCTGACTAACAATAACATTATACGTTTCAGGAAATGCCCCTGGTTCACTGCCTACCCTGGCTCCTTGTATCTCAAAGCGTGTGCATCAACATGATAATTAACTCTGACAAATCGACTGTTGGGCGGTACGGTGGCCAAGTGGGTAGCGCTGTCGCCTCACAGTAAGAAGGTCCCGGGTTCGAATCTCGGCTCGGGTGCCTTTCTGTGTGGAGTTTGCATGTTCTCCCCCGTGTCCGCGTGGGTTTTCGCCAGGCACTCCGTCCAAAAAAACATGCTGCTGCATATTTTAATTGGCTCAGACGAAATTGCCCTCAGTGCTCGGTGATGGACTGGCGTCCCATCGTGGGTATATCCCTGCCTTGCGCCCCTGCGTCTGCCGGGATGGGCTCCAGCTCACCGCGACCCTGTACAGGACTAAGCGGGTTCTGACAATGAGATGAGAGATGAAAAATCGACTGTTGGATGAAGGCCTTGCATGTCGTCGCCGCCGCCACCGCCGTTTCACACCCACGCACAACTTCCTGCGATGTCGTGATGATCCACCAAGAACCGGTACTCATTTCATCGCTCCATCTCCGCGTGGGACGCCCTCTCAGTATTGTCCAGCTGCGCGTGCCGTGTTAGGCGTAACATCTACAATCTGGGGCCGGATGTTTTGTTTTGGTTTCGAGGCGATTATTATTACCATCATTTCCCAGAAAAAATATATGCCCCCAGTCTCAACACATTTATGGCTTGGTTAATACACTCGCACACCATGTGCTAGAAATAAAAAAAACCTCCATTGTACATGAACCGAGAGTGTGCCGATATATTTATGTAATTGTGTATTTATGTATGTGTTGTGTGACATTAAAATATTCCTTGTATACACACAAACTCTGTCAGCTGTAAATTGCAATGTTTTGTATACATGTCATATTTTACATGGATTGTGTGATGTGTAAACTTACACCCTAGGAATAGCCGGGTCAAACGAGATATTATTCCATGTCCAGGTTGAAATCTTTTTCGTGCAATACACATCGGTGTAATAAACGTAAACAGTAGCGGGAACAGAAGCAAGAACATCCCGCACTACGACAAAGAGAGAGAGAGAGAGAGAGTGAATGAGACTCACACCTGGTTAAATAAAGGACAATGCATGAATGACAAATACAGCGATTACATGAGCTGACTTGGAATGCGATCAAGCGGGTTTAAACAATACCTGTCTCCGTGTTGGCTCCATGCACCACCATTACATTCACCAGTCTCACACACAGATTCACCGGACAGCCTCTAACTGTGCTGTCAGCGAGCGCCTATTAAGACGGACACAATGCAGGAGGGGGGCTTAATGCGGCGAGTACCAAGCCCGTCCGTCTTTGTATCCCCCCCGGTAATTATGTTTTACTCTGGGACGAGAGTCTTCCAGGGGAGGCTGCAGGCCGATTCCACCGGGTTGAAATCCAGAACCGGTTCATGCATTTGCCACTGATGTGTCAGCCCTGCTCGGAAATCGGCCAGGAGTCTCGGGGCGGTTTCGAATCTCAAGTGCGCTAACCACCGCGCCACCGCTCCCCTCATACAGTGTCGATATATACACATAGGACATCTTGCGGTAGAAATGTGACACGCAGGCACGTTATTCGACGACAATGCGGGGGACATCTCGCCGTTTTGATAAGTTTATTTTTGAAGCCGCCCGGATCTGAGCCAACACAGTGGGGCAGCGAACACGTGCAGCGGCGTGGTGTTATAATGATGATGTCGATGATGATCACGATGATGATGATGATGATGACAGGTGGAAACGCAAGCTGGTTCCCGCTTGCCTTCACAGTGACTCAAGAGACTGTTGCGCTCTGCTTCGCGTGGGGCGCCTGTTTGTATGGCGTCACCTGCCGGATTATTTTGCAAGTGTCAAACGTTGACGCTTTCGGAACGCTCTCTCGTTACATCGTGCGTTAGATCAGAGCGAGCGGTAAAATCGCTGGAGTGAGTGGCGCTGCTTCCTCGGATCGGACGCCTTGCTGTGTGGAGTTTGTGTTCACTCTCTTCCCGTGTCCGCGTGGGTTTTTGCTGGGTTCTCCGGTTTCCTCCCACCGTTCAAAGACACGCTATGTTAATTGGCCTGCTGAATAAATTGACCCCCCCCCCCCCAAAAAAAAATGCGTGCGCTGCGATGTACTAGCGTCACATCCTGGGTAGATCCCGCCGTACGCCCTATGTCTGCCAGGATAGGCTCCGGTCACCCGTGAGCCTGTACAGGACTCAAGTGGGTGCTGATATTGAACTGATCTGCGTTGGACCGAAGTCAGCGGTAAATTCGCTGGAGAGTTCTTGCCAATAGCGTCTGGTAACCCAGTAACATTTATTTAACATGCCCGACTCTGCCTTAAAGGTTAAAATCGGCTCAGTGTGTGCTTATACATGACACTCGACGATATACGTTTGGAAATAAGTAATAGCTTACATGTTAGTCATCAATACTTTAATAGGAAATTGTAATAATCGTTTTGCAACTACGATATACTTTTAAAATAACAAGATGGCAGGCAGAATACTAACGTAAAGTCTTTAGACTCAGCGAAGCTTAACTGAGTAAACAAGCATAATATTCTGTATAATATAGTGCGGACAGTGAGACTGACAGCTGAGCTTAGCGCCTGATTATTATCGATGCAGTCTGCAGCATTTTCAACAGAATTAAATTGCCTTTTCAACATTGTTTTGCTTAAAAAATACAAATCAACTCGGTCAATTTGCCTGTGACAATGTCATTGGCTGTCAGGTGGCAGAGGGTTCAGATACATACCTTATTATAAGAGTATGGCTATAATATGTATCTTACCGACACCATAAGATACAAAAAAACGTCATTAATATCTGTCGCGCGAGTGTTTCCAATAATAAACGCGGTCTCATGCGCCAGATTAATGACGTAATTAACCGAATTGGTGACGCTATTGGGTATATAACTGAATGTAGGTCATTGTTTTCACGTCTGACCAAGCACGCGATTTCAAAGTGACACCACAGCAAGCAGAAGTATCGCGGTCGCGTGGATTCTCGGTCACGGGCAGAACCGGTGACGATTTTACTAACGAGTCTTGGGCCTCCCTTTAGGTCGGCTCGGCCCGAGTACCTGGCGCGCTGTAGCGGTTTATAAACATTTCCATCAGGGAGACAAATGCGGTCTGGCGCGGTGCTGGTAACCTAACCCCTTGTTGCCGTGCTTACCTTGATAGCTGCTCGCTGGCAGCACTTGCCCCAAAAGTCTTTAAAGGCTCTACGGGGGATCTTTGTCTTTGTATACCAAGCACATTCTTAATAACGCAGTGCCTTGAGCAGGGAGGGGGGGGAGAGAGTATTTGATGATGACTGGGGCTCGGCGTGGCTTAGGGATAGAGGAAATTAATCCAATGCCAGAGGCAGATGGGCGAGATTCATAAAACATCGCCGCATTACGGTAATTGTCGCGGGCCATCCAATGTCGGTGATTTATGGTTAAGAGAGAATGTGACGACAATTATGGGAGAGATTACAGATGTTTATTGCTCATTTTCAAGTACACTTAAGCGGTGACTTTTATGGTGTAAAAAATATAACACGCAAGTGTTACTTTCCCAGACATTTGCATTTCCACTTGATGATTAACAAACAACAAAACAAGTCTGTGTTGCTAGACAAGTGACACAATATAACACAAAGCACGATCAACAACCAGTAAGGGGCTGGGGGGGTATAATAACGATCCCCAATACATTTGTTGTATTTTAACCACTACGATACCAATAACCAACATATATTTCAAGCATAAGTCAATCAATTACATTCGTGGTTGAATCAGGCACTTTGCAAAAAAACCCTACCCTCCACCGTGTTAGCAGACACCCATATTTTGAAACTAACGACAATAATCCTGTGTTTTCACGTTTCATATTCACGAGAAATATCTGAATTTGTAAAACCATGGACCTGTAAATAATACTCTTACTGGAAGTAAGCCTCTACATCTGCTACCATGCGCTCTTGCGAATCTAGTCCACTGCGTTGGCTAATGACCATGTGTGCAACGATTGCATTAATAGAAATATAATACCTCGACCAAACCAAAAAACAAATGTTTGATTAGTAAAGGTAGCTATGCATAATGGCGTTTCCAATTAGGGTATACAACAGGGATGACCAATCTAAAAATACTCAATATCCGAATACGCTTATTTATTATCAATACCCGCTTAATCCTGTACAGGGTCACGGGTGGGGGGGGGGGCTATCCTGGCAGACAGCGAGGGGAATACCCATGATGTGACGCCAGTACATCGCAGGGCACATTTTCGGAGAAATTTACACAGCAGGCCAAGTCTTTGGACGGTGGGAGAAAATTGGAATACCAGACAAAAACCCACGTGGGCATGAGAACACGCAAACTTCACACAGAAAGGCACCCGATCCGGGAATTGAACCCAGGAATTTCTTGCCGTGAGGCAACAATGTTAACCACTGCGCCACCCATCTCCAAACTCGCCCCTAAGACTTTGTTATTGATCCATCACAACGTCCACCCACCTATTGAGAAGTGGGTCACTGGAAAATCAGTGGGATTTGCCTGAAACGCGTCACCCTTGTGCATGAAGTTTCAACGGGCTTTCACCTGGGGCGATTTAAAGGGCAGTGGCCTGAATGCGCAGCTGCCTGGGGAGGCTACAGCACGGCGCGCTAGCGCCACCAACCGGGCGAGATTACCAGTGGAGAGGCGAACCTCGCACCTAACAGAGCCACGATGAAATTCTGCCATCTCCAAGAACTCCACGGCATAGCCAGAGAATTTGCAATTACTCCAGCAATTTTAGGAACCCTGTTAGAATGAGAAAATGGGTCCCCACGGTGAGGATGGACCGTCAAACTGAGCAACACTTATCATCGTGTAATAGAGATTTTTTAAATCTGATATGACAAAACACCCCCATCTATATGCATTTTATAATCGGTATCACCAGCCATATTCGATAAAATGCTGAAAGCATCGTACATTACTGCCACCTCTCACGATCTTGCGATACTATAATCCACCTAGCAGATATATATATATTCACCGAACGTATATGAAACCATGCACTGCAGCTGGATAATCAATCACAACCTTTGGAATGTCTCAAATCGGTACCACATGAGGCTCAATGATAAGGGCACTGCTAAGAGTTAAGGTTGGTTGTGTGGTTCATTTCCAGTGCACACGCGTCTTGGTCCTTGTCCTGGAAAGTGCAGTCACAAGCGTTTGTTGTCTTCACTACTGAAATTCTAACCCCAACAAAAACAGTGAAAACTCCAAATTAGCATTTGCTAATGTAACTCAAGTGCAAAAACATTTTTGGGAAAAAATAATTCAATGGGCGTTGATGACCTGTGCTCCAGTGGAGAATAACCACTTAACCAATCACGTAAGAAAACACAACATTAATCACTAATAATATTGCATAATTCAAACTGTAAGGCAGGACATTTTGATATGGTGCATATTTAAACGTATTTTAACTACAATAGCAAGCAAATGTGCAATATTAAAATTCCAGATTGTCAAGCCTTCCAGATAACCTTGTAGCTTCGAGATGGCTACGTTGAGATCCAGGGTGCGATTATACCGGGTCATTAAGAGTTAATTATTTGATGGGCTCGTCCTGGTTGTCAACAATACACGCGCAAAAATACCTCCACATTAAATGTGGATGTTCCTGTAAATTAGATGCGTTTCAGCTCTGAAAAGAAAAAAAAGATTGGTTTGACAAGTGACAAAAATTACTCTCGGTGATAGAGTGCGTGGGAAAGTGCTGCCCCCTACTGTTTGGAGGAGCAGCTAACTGGAAGGAGCATCGGCGGTAGCGGTGATATCCTCTTCTTCGGGCCAATTCTCTAACACAATTGATTGCAATGCTCTGCGGAAGATTCAAAGTCTCACGATAGGACACAGCAGTAACCTTAGCACACAACTTGGGAGAGCATAAAAAAAGAAACCAACAGAATTTAAAGCAAGCACATGGTGCAATGGCCTAGCATGTAATGTTGTATTGATGCTTGCCTCGGTTTAACTCGGGGTGTGCTGTCTTGCACACATCGTTATTGGTCTTGGAACACGAGTAAAGAATAAAGAAAAAAAGACAAAGATAAAATCAAACATGCGAGCTCGGCTTTGCATCATATCGACATCAATTACATGCCAGGCTTGGTCCAAATGCATGTTCTCTGCAGGTATCACCGACACACTTGATATGAAAACACTTAAAAGATCTACCCTCCCAACCACAATCGGTATCAGCCGTAGCGAATGCGAGCTGGTCGTCCCCTCTCTTCTGCAAGAAGATGCCGGCCAGCTCATTTTTGGTTAAAACTTGATGGCGACGGTGATTTCGATTGCCCCAGGAGCCCGGGGCCGTTCCGGGGAGCGGCGTCGTCGCGCAGGGCCTTCAGTCGATGAGCTCCACGTAGTTGGCAGGGAACATTCCGTGAGAGCCGTCGGGTCCCATTCCGCTCCACCAGCCCTCGTCGATCTGCTCGATTTCGGTGATCACGTCATCCGGGTCGAACGAGATCTCCGTGTCGTCGGCTGCAACGGACGGGGCGCGGTAAGGTGTGACCATTAACTCACTGAGTTACTGTTTCTAAAACTAAAAATACAAACGCACGTGTGATCACAAACATTATGATTTGTCCAAATGCGATGTAAATAAGAGCTCAAGAGTTATTGGTATCTGATTTTTATTCAGCTATCGTTTGCTCCCTCAACATTGCCCATTTCCTCAGCACAGCCCTGAGCAAGTAGTGGAAATGTCACTTTCCTATGCCACTGTGCTGGGTCAATCTAAAGCCACCGTTCTCAACCGGTGGGTCGTGAATCATCATTGGTGGGTCGCAAGCGACCTCGTCGCCCGTGGGGCCCATACCCAAGTGAGCCAAGTTGGCCTTGAGGTGAAAAAGGTTGAGAACTCCTGATCTAAAGGACAACCAGAGCCTCATGCGCGTTAGTTAAAGCGAGCTTGATCAAAACATCATACCGGCTTGGTAGTCGTAGAGTGCTTTTGCACGCTGGCATCCGCCCTGCGATTCGACATTCCCCACATGGTGGGGTACCTCCTGCATGCAGATGAGACGCATGCCCATGTTAACAAACCCTGACACCAACGGTAACACTTCTGTGTCATGGCAAGGTCCCCGGTTCTATTGCAGACTCGAGTGCCTTCCATGGTGGCGTTTGTACATTCTCCCCCACCCTGTTCTGCATGGATTTCCTCAGGGTTCGCTGGTTTCCTCCCATAGCTGGACACATACAATGCAAGAGGTATTGCTTAAACATCCCAATGTTGCAAAATTATTTGCAAATTGCTCATCAGGGATTTCCCATAACAAGAACATCGCACCCTCTATCGTGAAAGTGTGACAAGTTCTTATTGATAAAACCCTGAGAACTCAGTCAGGTTTTACCATGTAAAGATGTGCAACACAAAGAAATTAATAGCGACATAGTAATTAGTGAGAATATCAAGCTTAGTAGGGTCCAGAGTACTTTTCAGATTATGCGTTCTGCACAATGTTAAAAGTACTCCGACTGACAGCAGGCCGCCAGTCAAGACAACAGTGGATAATGTCTCCTCGTACATGATGGGTTGTGCACAGGCCTACACACCCGGTCACCAAACCAGATGAGAGCTATGTACACAGTAAACAGACGTGCGTTATTCTCATTGAGATCGCTGACAGGTCACTGGGAGGCAAGGACTGTGGTGGATTATGAGAGTAAACTGCTGGGGGGGGGGTTGCAGGAAAGCTAAGGCAAGCAACGCAAACAGTAAAGGCTTTGGCGTAATTACATTAACTTGCACGAGTCAATTTCTCCAACGTGATCCCGCAGACCACTAATGAAGCCGTCTGAATTTTATTGCAGTGTGGGTTCAATAAATAATAAACAAAGTAATGACGCGACCGAATTACAAAATGAAGATTAACGAGGGATCATTACTCAAGGGACATACGTTACCTCGTGCTTCTCTGGCTCTGCTTGCCCTGCTGGTTCCTCTACCTCGTACAGTCCAACGGGATCCGCATCATCTGCAGGCTCGTCCACTGGCAATCACGGCACGAATGCACAGTAGTCACGAAGGAACAAGTGTCACAAGTCAAGTCGAGCGTGATTTATCGCCCAATGGCACATCTTTGCTTACAGCTCTGAGCCAGTGCTGATAATTCCACATTCCTCTGGTGGGGGCACTCTCCAATACTGGACGGATGATAGGCTAAATCAACTTCAACAGATACTTTAAATTACGAGCTTCCAATTGAGATCCGTTTGCTTTACGGCTGAGGCATCAGCTGAGCAGCAGCTTGCTGTGAATGAGCAACAAGTTAATGGGCCACGGTGAACGGCAAAATTGGAAAGCACATCAGTTCGTTCAGACACGCGCTTCACGCTAAACCCATACGAGGAGCACATTGCTTCACGTAGATGTGCTTTTCCATTGCTCATCTTGCCCACAAGCATGCGTTGTTATTGCAAACTTGACGCCATACAGATGGTGCCTATTTGGTATTTCAACATGTTAACAAGTGTATTGTTGTCAAAAAGGGTAAAACCTTTCGCTTTAATCACCAGTAAAGACAATTCGTGAAAACTCCTTAGAAAAAAACCCATTCCTCTGCAGGCCGTTATACCTGGCTCTGGGTCATCCTCCCAGGGCGGCTGCACGGGAGGCGGTGGGCGGGCCATCCCCGCTTCTTGCTTTGGAGCTGCATTTTTTGCCCCTGTGCGAAGGACGCAAGAAAAAGAAAAAAACAACGGGAGTGCTTGGTCTGCTCTTGGCTCGCACGCGACGGAAACGATCCCCCGCATTCGCATCACTCCGCCGAAAAACGCAGGGAGGCCTACGCCTGCGAGCTCTCCCAATCGCTCAGCGCGCAGCCACCGCTCGACCCCCGCCAGTCCACCGCCGCTGTTTTCCACCGCGTGCCCACCTGCTCACGCCCGCCGGCATCCCCCTAAGAGACGGCGTGGTTATCCGAGAATTGCTCGCCGTTGAAAGAGGAGCAAGGGTGGTACGCGCGGAGGAATGAGGGCAACGCAGTTGCACGACGCAGCTGCCACTGTGCATCAATGGCTCATAAATAAACCGAGGGGAAAAAAAAGGTCATAGTCTATGTTTGATGTGCGCTGAGGATGATTGTAGCAGATTGCACTGCGGGGGCCTGGGAACTTTGGCAGCTGAGGGCCTGAGAGTCAGCAAAGAGATGGCCCTGTCTGGGCTAGCATAATGTCAAAACTTCAGTGAACTTCACGTGATAATTACCTTGCATATTTAAAATCCCTGCGTGAAAGTAATGGTCTGTATATTTATATTCAAACAGATTGCAACAGGTGAACTGTTTGCGCTCGTGGCGATTGGCGATGTCGGCGCTGTGTGGGTGCTGGCAGGGACCATTGTAGTATTGTCACACTTTGGTGTAACCTGCGGTGGATGAATCCCACTAAACGGTAGGGTTGTGCATAACTTAGATGCGCACGCGGATGCAACTGCTAAAACATCACTGTTTTCTGTGTGCCTGCAGGTGTGAAATAGTTCTTAAATATAGTGACCAATTTAGAGTTTGTAATGAGGACCCGGGACAGTTGGAGGTAAATTAGATAATCTCCGAGGCTTACAAAGACTTTGTCCAAGCACAACTTAAGACAGCTGCACAATTAATGCTTCGGGAATTTCCTTCGTTTATGGATTCCCCACTCACCAAAGCAAAATACAGCCCTGAGCCAGTGGTTGATATTCCACATTCTTCATATCTGAAGGGGGTTCATATTTTCTTAAACACATCGACCTATTTAGGCATTTTTCACGTGGCAGACTGGGGTATATCAGATGGTCTCCGTAGCTTCGGAAATTTACATTATTCGTTTGAATGCGAAAACTGGAAGAAAAACTTCTCCTTTGTAAAAATAACTTAATTGGCAATGCCGTAGTGATGGACTCTTAAGGTCATCAAACTTCAAAAAGAGCATTCAAAATATAAAAAAAGTCAGCAAATGGCACACAGAAAAAAATAGACTTCTCAAAATAACACATCAAGATTGAGAGTCACGCGGCTCACCGGGTAAGGGTCCTCCAGGGACCTCTGGCACAGGGGATGGCCGTCCAGCTTGCTGCCTGAACATTTCACGTGGGTCAGCAGTCCTCTGGGACACCAGGGAAGCGGCCTCCTGGAAATTCAATGACAGCTTATAATGAAAATCCCACATCCATTATCACACAAAGGGTTAATGTGTCACAACTAGTGGATGTAAAATAACGCAAAAATGTCTGCCAATTTAGCAAACTTTCAATTTCTTGCCAACGGACTTAATAAGAAGTGATTAAAGGATTTGAAATAACCAGCAGATGGCTCTATTGATTGATTTTCAGGGAGCTTAAGCTAAGACGTAATAGATTGGTGATGCTGCAGTTAGCACACTGTACGATTAATCCAATGATTTTGGACTCAGGCTAACATAAACAGCGAGCCATACCTGAATCGGTCCTGGCTGCCCCCTTATTCACCAACCTGCACTAACCAGGGTGGTAAAATGTGGCTAAACAGCATGGGTAGGCTTTAATTCAGTCATGTACTTGCAAAGAGCTATGGATTTGGGATTTGAAGTCGAGCCAAATTTAATTCAGCGTTATGCGACAGCCGCACTAAGTGTACAGCATGATCTGCTGCGGCAAGCTAAACACAAACGGCCGCTCGTGGCTGATGATGCAACGCAAGCACAAGGAAAGAGCGATTGCCACATTTTACGTGTTGGCGATTTGGCACTCACCGCGGCACTGCCTCCACCTTTGTTGCTCCCGCGCTGCCGATCTTCGTGGGCCTGGCGCTCTTGCTCTGCCTGCCGGCAGAGCAAGGCAACGAACATCCGCGCAGTCGGTTTGGCGTTAACGTCAAGACGGGTTCCATGATTGAGCACGCAAGAGAACGGTGCAGCGAGTACTGCACCCAACTGCCTATCTCTTCGCCCAGTACTCAATGTGCTCGTGTTAACCAAACACCCTGTCTACTCAAATCTTCATGCTTAATGGACCTACGGGGCAAAGTTTTCCAAATTTCAGTCCTTAGTGACCCACGCCGTCCTACCCCACGGTTACACCTTTCACAACGTTCAACTATCGCTCATATACAAACTAATTCTGTACATGCTGTGGACCCCTGACGGTTGCTGAACGCGTCCCCTGTAATTCGGGAACTACGCCTTACTTAGAAACGGTGCTCTCTCCATTACGCGGGACGTGCGGGACACGGGTGTACACACACGATATCGATCTAAATGTGAAGCAATGCATTGTCACACGAGGCGTGTTTAGAAATCACCAGGCGCATGCAGTGTGTGCCCAATTAATTTTGTTTGAATGGAAAATCTCGCTAAACAGGGGAAGGTGACCCATCGTGGCTTGCAAACACCGCAGCGTGGAAAGTCCCGACCTCGGGAATACCTATGCCAAGTACACAAACCAAATTGCACTTCTGTGATCGGCCAGTAAAGGAATGTGTGTCACGCGGTAACCGCCAAACTACCAAAAACAAATCGACGCGTTCCAACGAACACCGACACATAACCGAACCACTGCAAGCACACACACAAACTCGCATTTACACACTTGACTACGATGGGTACAAGATCACAGACGCACGTCGCATGTATCAACGGTGTCGTTAAATCGGCGCGCAGCCACCACCGATGCAAGGGAGGCTCACAATTACACAGGCGGAGCGCCACTGGGGCATGCGCGCAGGGGTCACTGCAGCGCGCGTGAGCGCGACAACGAAGGGAACGGCTGTTTTGCAGAGTCCTCGTGCCCACTGCTCAAGGACTGTATCGCCCAATGAAAGTATAGGAATTTGGACACAGTTCAGAAGGAGGCCGGTACTCAAGAGAGAGATAAATGTGTGCGGTCAAACGTTCCGGCAAGCTCACCCATTTTTCTTTCTCTCGCGCTTGCTTCTCCACCTCGGCCTGCTCCTCAATCCCCCTGCGAGGAGACAACGAGCTTTCAACAACGTCTGCCGCTGGAAATGCTTCGCGTTGGGTTTCACGCGAGCGGCGACTGCAGGCAGGGCCAACACATTAGGCTTGTATTCGTGTAATTTATATGGGTGCCATGAATCAAATTTACATCAGACACCAACAGATAATTCAACTGAATCACATAAGTCTTTGTTGATGCGCCAAATTGTCTGCTGCTACTACTGCTGCATTACAAAACCCAATTGTTGATAATTACCAGTGGCTAAGGGTTTCTTTGATAGAGCTTTCATTGATCCATTTGCATTTTTTAATTGGTTTGGCACACATTCACTCGTCAAGGAAACAAAATAAATTCAATATCAACCAAAAAAAGCTCAGAAGAGACCATATATACAAGTCAACATTGTCTATTATGTAATGTACCATTTCCTCATAACTGCACAAATATAAATTGAGATGTTTATTTTGTAACATGCCTCGCAGTATACAAGAGAAACTCAATGTGTTATTGCTTAAATGAAATCTTAAAGTGGAAGTTAAAAAACTTGTAAAGAATCTAGGACAGGTATTGTGATGTGAAAAAAACGAACAGATCTTATCCAACAAATGCATTATAAGGGACGTTCTGGAAAGAAACAAACCTTCATAAGTCACATGTAATTGTAAGATAACAATAATTGCTAACGTCATATCCTGAGAAGGCCACGTGACAAGCTTAATGATTCACTGTTATAAAGCACTGAATCGTCTATTAATAAAACCCTACTTTATGGGCAATGCCTAAATGTGCGTTGTTACATTTTCCAAGAAACGAGGCTCAACGGAGAGAGGGAGGACAAATCAGCCGTGTGCTGCCGGACTCTCACCGCTGTTGGGAGATCATCTTCTCCTTGCTGCGGACGGCTCTCTCACGCTCCGCAGCCTCCGCTTGCTCGCGCTCCCTGCGCTCGGCCTCCAGGCGCTTGCGCTCCCCTTCCTCTCGCTTCTGCTCCTCGGCCTTCCGCCGCGCCTCTTCCTCCTGCGTAAACCGACCCGGGCTATTTCAAGTGGCCGCCAATCTTTTTTTAAACGTAAGATCTTTTTTTTTTTTTGGAATCGAAATGCAACACAAGCTCAACCACCAAATATTCCACTTTACTAATACCTCCCCAAAAAATGTATGCTATGTACAACACTCACCTATGTCTGGTGACACCTGTGCTTGCTGCACACTATCTCTGAACTCCTTTTCACACTATATCTCATATATATATTTCAATGTTAATATCCATTGTTCGAGACTGACCTGTCGATCGTGATCGACTCGCTGGAGACCACTGAGTTATTAAGTGCCCGGCTCATGACCAAATCACTCTCAGAATAAAGCAGGGCTGTACCTCGTTAAGCATATGGTTGGGCGAGTGCCTGGGAATATAAGGTGTTGAAGAGTTATTCCGTGTGAAAGCAAATGTAATACGATGGGGTATTTCACGGCCAGGCTGAGACCACCAACTCGATGAAGGTGCCCTCTTGGAGCAGCACCCGGCCTTGAACCATGAGCTCAGTGGTGTGAGCTCAGCCCTCTGAATTCTGAGCCACCTCGGTACCTCTCTGTATCTGTAAAGCACTTCGAGAGATCGTAGCAATCTCTCATTGCCATTTACAGTTGTTCATTTGCAATGAGTGCTACGTCGCCATCTCATCTCGGGGACGAGATCTCTGTAGCAATGATAAAGCAAGAACTGTCATTGTTGTTTCTAAGAATGTATACATAGGTAAACAGCATTAATAATCCATATTAATAATAGATAAACGCAATGAGCCAATGTTGCAAAGGGTTTTAGTCTGTCCTAAAAGCGCTTAAATAAGCACAAATATCACCAAAAAGCATTCCTTTTTTTTACAACTGCAACTTCACGGTTCGATGTCAGTAGGTGCGAAATTCTTAGCGATTCGGCCAGATTCACCGAAAACACTACGCGCTGCGTGGTCTCAATTTTAAAACTGATCCCGACCGTGCCCTGTATTTGTCGCTCAAAACGCTTCGCCACCAATCCGTTAAATGCACGTTTTATTCATCCGCTGACCAGCTCCCCCCCGGCCCCACACGCAAACACAACCCCTCAGTGCATATCGCTCACACTCACTTGCGTTTTTGCCCAAAAGCCATCGTCCTTCACCCTGCGGATTTCGCTGGCAGCATCCGTCTTCTTGTACACCGACGCCTGGATGGCGGCCACGAGCGCGCAATTAAAAGTGAACGCTCGGCAAAAAAAAAAAAATCACTTCGGATTTCGCACGCACAGCAACAACACGAGGAGCCCTCAAGCAATCTTCTTTATACATCTCATCTCATTGTCAGAAACCGCTTAGTCCTGTACGGGGTCGCTGTGACCCGGAGCCCATCCTCGCAAACACAGGGCGCAAGGCAGGGACACACGCACGATGGAACGCCAGTCCATCACCGGACACTGCGGGCAATTTAGTCTGCGAGCCAATTAACCTATGCAGCGGCACGTTTTTGGGCTGTGGGAGGAAACCGGAGTGCCCGGCGAAAACCCACGTGGACACGGGGAGAACATGCAAACTCCACATAGAAAGGCACCTGAGCCGAGATTGGAACCCGGGACCTTCTTGCTGTGAGGCGACAGCGCTACCCACTGGGCCACCGTGCTGCCCCTTTATACATATATATTTAGAAAAGGAAATCTACTCTATCCACTTGATAATACCATTATGTAGTGGCTCTCAGCTTCCCCGCTCCCCCACATGGGTCGTGCACCTCTCTGGCGACGTGAAAGCCTTATGGGAGGGCTGGGTGGGCGCAGGCTGAGGAATGGGCACCGTGCAAGGAGATATCTTATAAGATTGGCACCACGTTCACAAGAGATGTAAAGATATCATCTGCATGATGATTGCCTTGAAAAGCTACTCTCTCCGGACAGCCGCGTCGATCGCTTCCTCTCTCTCCATCGCGACGTTTCGCCTCACACGTTAAAGGCACTGTGTGTGTGTCGTGTGTGACTCCTATTTATATGTAGGTACTGTGTATCGGCATACAAATAGGAGTCACACACGACACACACAGCGCCTGAGGATGCCTCTAACGTGCGAGGCGGAACGTCGCGATGGAGGGAGAGCGAGCGATCGACGCGGCTGTCCCGAGAGAGCAGCTTTTCGAAGCAACCATCATGCATCGAGCCGTGAAAACCTACATCGTTACATGTCACCTGCACGTTTTGGCCTCAGTAATCTTGATGGAATGGGAGTGGTTCGAAAGCCACTGCAACAGATGAACGTTCGTACATTCTTGTGGTGTGACGAGAGGCATTGCACGCTCCGTAGCGAGCACGCGAGCGCCTGCGTGTTCATTGAATTCCCGTACCACAGGTCCCTGGGGCTTGTTGTCAACCACGCGTGGTTTCTCCTTGTGGACGCTGTAGTTGGAGCCCGACGCTTTGGCGACTTTCTCCCTGATCTGGTCGGGGTCGACGTCGTCCTCCGAGCGGGCGTTCACCGTGACGTGAGCGCCCTGCGGAGCAAACGACGACAACCATTCAAAACGCCCCGCGGCTCAATGCGAAAAGCCGTGGCAGCAGGCCGTAGCTCTTTGGCTGGCGGTCCGGACGTGGCTGACAACAATGCACGTGAGATCCGCTGAGCGGACCTGCACGCCAGGATTGCCGGGAGTCATCCATTCCTGCTGTTTGCACGCACACCTGCGCGCGTGACAATGATTCGTTTTTAATAGAGCACCTTTTATAGCCGGGCGTCTGAGAGCTTTACATGAGTCAGGATAAATGGCGGCACGTGTCAACATGCCACAAAGAGAAGAGACATCCTACTCTGACACGATGAAATCACATTCCGTCTCGATATCGCTCATCCTATTTCTGTCTCTCGCTTTAGATCTAGCCTTAGATCGATGCCATTGGCTTCAATGATGTATCTGCATGCCTCGTATTTCCCGGCAAAACAATATGCACACACACGCACTGCACGTGCAACATTGGCGGAGGTAACGGAGCAATTTTATCGACTAAACATTTACAAAAATGCAATTGCAGCGCCAAATTAAGCAGACGTATTTTTAGCAATTTTATTTACATCCGGGCAACGGGATTGTAAAAAAAAAACCCACAGCAACGTGACCACAGTAGGCGCTAGATGCAGTTTTTATGGAAAGTAGCACCTGCCCCAAGCTCTCATAAAACATATAATGTGAAGCAAATTTCTGAAAACGGCAAAAGCTTTTCTTTCAGCATCGCATTTTTCCAGAGCATTAACGGTAACAGACACCCGTAAGAGCGCTCATTAATGGCGGACATCAATAGCGGCAGTGAATTCCAATCCGCTGTGCCCCCGTGCCTTGCCCTCGCGCTCCGCTGTCAATGACCGGATGCTTCAGCGGCGCGCGCGCGGCGACGTAAAACATGACGCGCGGTGGCGTCGGGTTACACGTATCCCTTCACCCCCAGACGCTATTTTGGGAGCACTCTGCAACGTTACTCGGCACACACGACAACAGACTACGGCGTCGGCCTCGGTGACTGCGAGTGGCCTCCCGCTCTCCCCTTTTCCCTCCCACCCTTCTCCTCCCCAACTGCTGCAGGACGTCCTTCTATGCCCTCCCGGCAGCAATTCAAGTTTCCGCTGCATTCACAAACCTCACGCCGCTCATTGAGAACGCCGCCAATTTCAGCGATGATGCAGGCTAGTTGGCCGCTGTGACGTTGTATCGGGGACTCTAATGGCAAGCGTTTTCGTCGGCATGTTTATGTCCAACGAGACTGAGTTCACGGTCAAATTATTTTAAAGGACCTTTTTTTTTTTTTAGAATCTTATCCATTATTCAAGCCAGACGTGCCAAATAGCTGGAATACCTTTCTGCAGCTCAGGACCACATTGGCATCCCCTGGGGATAGCAATGTCATGGCTGAACTGTGATATAAAGCAGCAGCAGCAAGCTCTGTTCAGCACATAGAGAGCCAGATGTAAGGGAGTGAGTCGTGAGGGTCACACTCTGCAACCAAAGAATACGGTATGATAATGTACCACACGACTCTTACAAAAACCAGTCCACAATTGTGAAATACAACACAGAACCCCACTGTCAACAGCCACATTTGCTGTGTTCACACTCGCACAGGATTTGAGACTTTAAATTACTAAAGCAAGGCGATGAAAGTGATGAGTTTAAAACACATGTGTAAAGTAATGTCAAAGGTAACAGTGAACGTGGATTAGTATCACCGTCTCTGTGGTGTACGTGGACCGTTATTTTTTTTAAAGGTTTTGCCGATCAGCCAACAGTTGCTGCTAAGATTCAAGGCTGTGATGCCATGAATGCGATTTTTACGATGAGCTGTTTTGCAAGTGTGATTAAAATGACAAAAAAATTACTGTAAAATTATTAATAATAACAATTACCAATCAAAATACTGAAAGTGACGTTGTGGCTTATTTTAAGAAAAATGTAAAGCAATTTATCAACGATGACATTTAATTTAAATCGTCTCATGCACATTAACGAAATGCAATTAATGAAGCTGCTCACGTTAACATTTCTGGATGTTTCAGTAATCCTTCACATTCAAAAGGAGACTAAACAAATGTTTGTCTTTATAAACGTATTGTATTTATAAATATGAAGCTTCATGAAATATTATTAAAGACTTTATTTATATCATCCACATTCATAAGCTTTCTTGTGTTCATGTATGTTGTCATGCATGTGTGTGTGTTGACGTATGTGCTTGTCCGAGGACAAC
>JAZEWT010000017.1:14687992-14699576 GCA_036362905.1 Mordacia mordax
ACCCTTGTGTGTAATGATGTTGTATTATGCCAAGCAACCCACCGTTATTTGTCACATTTACTCAGTTCATTTGACTATGGCAGTAGAACACATCTCCTTCTTTAATTTATCGGAATACATGGCGAAAAACATCCGGACGTGCTCAGTGTCTCACCACGATTAAAACTGGAACGACTCTTTAAAAGTTGGTAAACCTTTGTTTAAAACTGGGACAGTAGATTTTAAAGGAACACAAACGCAACAGTAGGAATGTATTTCCGCATACAAATTGAAAGGCATACAAATGACAAATGCGTTGTGCGGATGTCATTCGTGCTCGGGGCATCAATGTTGGGATGCAACAATCAATCGTTGAACTAAATAAATGCTTTAAAGCAGAGTAAAGTCTGGACATATCGCGCAGACGTTTCAGGCAATCGCCCTTATTCGGAACAGAAAAGACATTAAATATTAATACAGAAGTCGAGACTTTTATTTCGCACTGTTGGTATCACACTGTGGATTATCCTAAACGGTCAATTCAAATACGAAATGGACTTCTGTATTCCCCCATCTAAAAAGGTGTTATAACAGATGTCACGATGTCCATTTGCAAATTCGAAGCTCCCCGCTCTGGGGAGCCCCGTGCAGTCGCCAGGGATTCACATCCGCCTCTGAGCTCCGGGTATTCCGGGCAAGAGACAATGGTACACAGGGACAGATGTACAGACATCCTCACACTGCCCGCGCAACTGGGTGACTGCAGGAGAGACTGTTGCTTGGCTGAATGAGATCGCTATTAAGCTCGGTGGCTCGCACATTGGGTTTAGTGGTTGCCCATCATGGTGGATTATTGAACTTAAATGACACCCACATGTGGTGAGCGACTGAACAGTGAGCTGGGTGACTGGTTGGTGATTTGAGTGGTCGGCTGATGACCCGATCGCCACACCGGCAGCCAGGCCTCTAGCACAAGGTTGCCTGACATGATCTCTAACTTTCGCATTTGCGCTCTCTCTGCTCCAAATAATGAAGGCTAAACAGCCCGAAGCGACCTATGTATATCACACGTTGTTGTGTGCGCTTCTGCTTTATGAAAAAATGGTGATGAAAAACCAGTTTCCTTTCCGCCCTGCTCGTATGCACCGATACCGACGTAGCCAATGCTTGTTGTTTTACGTCGCCGCGTTATTTTTCCATTGATTACAGGTAATTCACGTTCCAGTAATTGGCACACGGAGAGCAGCGTGCGTGCAAATCACCCGCGCAGCCCAAAGTGGCGACCACGTGCTTATGGGCGGGTACGCTCGTGCTCGTGGTGTGTGTGGCTTATTTTTTTATGAATGAAACGTGACGTGCCGCCGGCGCCCGTTGTTTCCGCGCAGCGACCAATGAGCGCGCTCGCTTGTGAGCCGTGACGCGGCGACGTCGGCGTGCGCGGTGACGTCGCGTCGGAGCGCGTATGTGTGTACAGTATATAAGGGCGCGCGCGTGCCGCTCGGCCGCTTGTAGGCGCGAGGCGGTGAGGGGGGAGGGGCGGCCCGCGTTGTGTGTTTTTTTTTTAAAAGCTCGACGGCGACACAACATTTTACTACTAATATCTTGGCCGGTGGTTTTTTTTTTAACGTCGTCACGAACGACGTCGCTTGAACTCGCGCGTTTTCCCCTCGCCTTCCAATTGTTTGTCGCATTTTTCCGACCGTTATTTATATCCGCCGCCTCATTTAGTCGCGGTTTTCTTTCCCCTTTCTCACCCGTCCCCCGCCGCTGCGGTTAATTTAGCCCATTTGGCCTCGATTGTTCAAGTGATGGTCACGGTGATGGGAGTGATGATGATGATGGTGGTGGTGGTAGAAGTCGCGAGGCGCGCTGTTTGTGTGTGATGGCCGGGTGGTGCTGACCGCGCCCCTCGTCATCACCATCATCATCATCACCATCATCATCGTTATCGGCAACATCTTCATCACCATCATCACCATCATCCTCCTCCTCCTCATCAGCATCCTCGCTGCACACTGACTCGATTGGCTCGCACCGCTGTGTCGCCTCTTTGCCGCCCATTGCTGCGCGCCGAGGCACCGGCAAGCCGACTGCGGTAAGCGAGCACTGTGCCAGTGTGTGTGTGTGTCGGTGTGTGCACGGAGTGGGTTGTCACAGTGTATGTGTGTGTGGGGCAGTGAGTGCGTTATGTGCGACGGTGCGTCGTGCATGTGTGTGTGTGTGATGTGTCGGGGCGTGCATGTGTGTAAGCGCGTGCGTGTGTATGTAGGCTATGTGTTTGTGTGTCGGTATGTGCCTGTGTGTGTGTGTGTCGTTCAATCCAGTGTGTCAGGGTATGCGTGTGTGTGTGTCGGAGCATGCGTGTGTATAGGTGCGTGCATTTGTGTGTGTGTTGTTGCGTGCACGTGTGTCAGCGCGTGTGCGTGCGTGTTGCTGCGTGCGTGTGTGTCAGTGCCTGCATGTGTGTCAGTGCCTGCATGTGTGTGTCAGTGCCTGCATGTGTGTGTCAGTGCGTGCAGTGTGTCAGTGCCTGCATGCGTGTGTGTCAGCGCGTACATGCGTGTGTGTCAGCGCGTGCAGTGTGTGTGTCAGTGCCTGCATGTGTGTCAGTGCGTGCAGTGTGTCAGTGCTGCATATGTGTCAGCGCGTGCTGTGTGTCTGCCTGCATATGCGTGTGTGTCAGCGCGTACATGCGTGTGTGTCAGCGCGTGCAGTGTGTGTGTCAGTGCGTGCAGTGTGTCAGTGCTGCATATGTGTCAGCGCGTGCTGTGTGTCTGCCTGCATGTGTGTGTCAGTGCGTGCAGTGTGTCAGTGCCTGCGTGCATTGTATCAGTGCCTGCATGTGTGTGTGTCAGTGCGTGCAGTGTATGAGTGCCTGCATGCGTGTGTGTCAGTGTGTCAGTACCTGCATGCTTGTGTGTCAGTGCCTGCATGTGCGTAAGTGCGTGCAGTGTGTCAGTGCGTGCAGTGTGTCCGTGCCTGCATGTGTGTCAGTGCCTGCATGTGTGTCAGTGCCTGCATGTGTGTGTCAGTGCGTGCAGCGTGTCAGTGCCTGCATGTGTGTCGGTGTCAGTGCCTGCATGTGTGTCGGTGCCTGCAGTGTGTCAGCGCGTGCATGTGTGTCAGTGCCTGCATATGTGTCAGTGCGTGCAGTGTGTCAGTGCCTGCATGTGTCAGTGCGTCAGCGAAAGCATGTGTGTGTCAGTGCCTGCATGTGTGTGTGTGTTTCAGTGCGTGCAGTGTGTCAGTGTCTGCATATGTGTCAGTGCGTGCAGTGTGTCCGTGCCTGCATGCGTGTGTGTGTGTGTGTAGCATTCACGGGGAATTGCGTGTCAGTACGTGCGAGTGATGGTAGTTGTCCGTACATACTAAAGTATGTATATGCATGTGTTTCTTTGTGTCAATGCAAGCGCTCTATAAGTGCAATTATTATTATTATTGCTTGCCACTGCGTGCCTGTGTCTTTTGTGTGTTAATGAATATGTCACTGTTGGCGTCAGTGAGTGTGGGTGTGTCTTTGTGTCCGTCTGTGTCTCCGTCTGTGTCTGCATGTGAATGTGTGCGTCATTGCGTGCATTTGTCTGTCGGTGCGTACATGTGTGTCGGTGCGCACATGAGTCGGTGCGTACATGTGTCATTGCGTGCACGTGTGTGCATGTATGTTCATGTCCGCGTCGAGCGTCAATGTGCGTGTGTTTCCTCAGCAGACTTTGTAGGCTGTACGAGGCATCTTTGTCTTTGTGTGTTCGTATCGGTGATGGCTCGTTTTTGTTCCCTCTCACCACCCCACCCACCCCCCGTGTGCCGTGCCGGCCTTGAAAGCAGCGGTTGACCCTGCAGTCTGCCGAGGCTCTGCGGGATCTTTGTGTCTGGTGGCCCATATGGTCGCAGCGGGGCCAGGCTATGTGGATGGATGAACAATGCTCTGGGTGACTGATTAGCTATGTGCTGGCTTGTGTGGCAGCTGCTAATGGGCTGGGTGACTCGATAATTGGCTGAGTGGCAAGGGTTATGAGCTGGATAACGCGCTGGTTGGGTAACGGAATGAGCGACTAGGTTATGGGTCGTGTTATGGCCTGTCTGTTAATGGGTTGGATGACTGGGCAATGTGCTTGGTTACGGCTTGTGTTGTCTAGACGTGTGACCCGGTAAATAATTGGCTCGATGGCTAAATGACCGCTTTGATGCACTCATAGTCTCCGTGCTGTGCTCATTGGCGGACTGCGTGGGTGGATTATGGACTGATTGTATCTGCTAACGGGCATGATGTCAGGGTGGATAATGGGAAGGATGGATGAATAATGGACTGCGTGGTTGGTTCATGGACCTCGAGGCGGCATGATGGGCTTGTTGGCAGGGCGATTGACTTGGTTGATGCGCTGTGGCGTGAAGGCGGCTAGCTCCCTGGTGGTGTTATGGATGGATCATGGACTGGATGGATGGATTGGGTGGATTCACCAGCATGACTGTTAATCTGGATGCCTGGCTGAACGGTTCAGAGGGTCGCTGATGACTGGATTGGCAATTACATTGGGTGACTGGAGAGAGGTTGAGGCTTGGCTTGCTTCAGCTCAATGGCTTGCATATTGGGTTTAGTGGTTACTTAGAATGGTGTCTTATTTGACTAAGTGATTTGCAGATGAGTTGAGTGGCTGAAACAATGAGTTGAGTGACTAGTTTATGGACTAGCTTAATGGCTGGTTGGTGGTTTTAGTGGTTAGCGGATGGTTTGATCGCTGAAAAATGGGTTGAGTCGCTGTATGAAGTGCCTTTGCTGTTAATTGGCTTAGCATATTGCTCGTGTAGGATGTTTGATGGCCTGGGTGGCTTTCTTATTGGTTGAATGGCAGGACAGGTTGCCTGGTACAAGATTGTGATTTGATACAAGAAACAATTCGCTTTTTTCTCTCGGTTTTCACTTCTCAGTTTAGTTTCATGTGTTCTTCAATTGCGTTTGTGCAGATTCTTCACTCTATTAACCCAATTTGTATTACTGCAGAAATAGATATAATTATAAATGTAATTTACAGTAAATAATGTTCTGTATGTGTATTGTGAGCGTAAGTGTAATTTTTAATCCGTATCGGTCTTTCGTTACGGGCCAATTAGAGTGGGTGGTCGACTTTACTTGATTGACTGTTAATTTGAGTGGATGGCTGATGGGTCACCTGGCTGTTGCAGAGTGCATGGGTTAGCGAACTGGGGTTGTAGGCTCTTGTGCCGTGCAGATTTGTAGACGATCTGAGTGGCTGGTTGATGAGTGGTGGTTTAAAGGTGAGCTGAGTGGCTGGCTCCTGGCTTGTGTAATTGAGAGGTGACATGAGTGGCTGGTTGAGGGGTGGTAGGGTTGTTGGTAGTTGACCTGAGGGGTTTGGCAGTGGACTCTGCTGTTAAATTGAGCTGTATGGCTGTTCTTGTTGTTTAGGTTCGTCTCACGTGTGTTGATGCTTTGTAGCTCCGCGTGCGTGGTTACACGGTGTTCTCCAATTATACCTGCGTGAGCAATGTGCACCAAGCTGGCTACGTGTCCCAGATGTGTGAGCAGAATAGTGTGGGCTCTCGGGCTTTAATTTTCCCCCGGCTACTAAACCGTTGTGAATATAGGCCGTAGCGCATTCTCATAGGCAAAGCACGTGTCACTAGTGTAAGTAAATCTTCAACTTATGGAATGCGTTATAAATATGAAGAGTTTTATTCGCTGGCCCAGGGCCACCTTTTAATAGTGCAGCTGTCGAGTAACTGAAGTATATATTTTTAATTCAGTTCATAACACACTAATTACACTAATATTATAATTGGTGTAGGGCCATTCCAGTCTCAGGTGCGGCATACGATCAAATATGTGCGGCAATAGTTGAAACCGTTGCGTAATACTCATGGCAACAATGTTGTAGTTTCCTATGACATTATAGTCGTTTGTTTACAAGGTATCTGTGGCACCTGAAGTAGGGCGCATGGGGCTCTGCTTTTATTCCTTTGCTTCCTTTCGAAACCTAGAGGTGTCGGTACTGATAGCGATGCAAAAAAATATGCACACTCACTGATGTTTTCACGAGTAAAAAGGCGTGCCTGCTGTCAATTCTATTGACATAAAGGCAATGTCGGTGTTGTAGTAATCCGCAACAGGAAATGCTACCCCATCCATAAAAGCAATGTCTCATCAATTATTTCTTGACACTGCGTTGGCTGCTGTGCACGAGCACAAATGATACAGTAATAATACCAATCAACACAGCGACCAAAAATACGACCATTCGTGCTCAGTTTGGCCACTTTGTTATGGTCATGGCCAAAGACCTTTAAAGGATATACGTGTGCTGTCCCAACAATGTTGGCAACGTTATAATACGGACTGGTGTAATAAATACAAACTGACATAATAAAGCAAGAGCGCCGTAATGGAAAGCTATCGTGCACCGTTCCCTCTGGTTGCTTACCGAGCAGTCGGTCAGGCTAACGGGAGACGCCCTGTTAAACAGTTTTGGACACATATAATTTGTTCAACGTGCAAGACACGTGTGAAAACCTATCCAAATGGGCGGATTTCATTACTGTGAAGCCCATTTAAATATGGTGCGTGTCCTGATTTGGCAGCCATCCCTGCTTTGTTTGGTAATTGCTGAGATACAATAAATGAAAACATAAATGTTCATTAAATATAGATTTCACGATGGCACATACTGGGGTAAGGCAGTGGGGGCCTATATACATTATTGTTTTAATAATGGCAAAATTACTTGCCTTGGATTTCCTACCCTGTGTGAAGGGGAGAGAAAAACCAGATTTAGCCATACGAACAAAATTAATAAAACATCGGCGATGGTCCAATACCGTTGCTATACTCTATCTCCCGGGAACCTCTCCTTTTCAGAAGTGCGCTTGCATCGCCTTCCCAGAGCAGCCAATTTGCATGCCGGGGAGCGCCGAGATGGGGCCTAACTTTTGCAGATGGAAGGAGGGAGGGATGTTGCTGTGCCGTCGTTTCGGAGCCTGGCCTGAGATCGTAGATCGTGGGGCTTCACCGCGGGCGGCCAGGTTTTTTTTTTAAATCCGCAAGATTGTAACCTTAGGTCCCCGCTTGAAAGGCGCGAGTTTGTCTGCGCAGAGCGCTCCGCGGTGTTAGGCGATGTTGCCCGTGTGAAACGGCGCCGCAATAGGGGCGCAATTGCGTGTGAAGCAAAACATTGTTGCTTGCCGATATGTTTTATCCTTCCACTGAAAATTGTGTCATTTAGCCAAAATCTGAGCGGTGCTTGTAAATATATTGATATGTCAAAATATGTAGCCTTTTCTCTCAATCCACTGCATAATGAAGGCCTCTCTCCCCATACAGTGTTGGGCATTGCAGGTTGGTGAACAGGAGTGGTTCATTTATTAGCATAAGTAATTCAATCTATGTAAAGCAGTGTACTTTGGGTTTTTTTGCATTACTAATCGTGTTAAATTTACTGTGATGGCTTCCCAGTACAGTAATCCTGGGAGTAGTATGACCACCTTTATTGTCGTCTCCTCTCTCATCTCATGTACAGGGTCGCGGCAAGCCGGAACCTATCCCGGCAGACACAGGGCGCAAGGCAGGGATACACCCACGATGGGACACTAGTCCATCACCGGGCACTGCGGGCAATTTAGTCAGCAAGTCAATTAACCTATGCAGCAGTATTTTTTTTCGATTGTGGGAGGAAATCGGAATGCCCGGCGAAAACCCACGCGGACACGGGGAGAGAACATGCAAATTCCACACAGAAAGGCACCCGAGCCGAGATTCGGACCCGGGACCTTCTTGCTGTGAGGAGGCGACAGCGCTATTCACTGGGCCACCGTGCTGCCCCCTTTATTGTCATATCTTGTCAAAATATTGTGCCGACCCAGGGCTCCGGTAAATATTTGCGTGTTTCTATATAAATATTAGGGAGGACGGGCGCTGGTGCTGCTCTGCGTGTTTATGCTCCTGTGAAGCGTGCTGTGTACCGTTGCCTCCTTCACCATGGTGGTGGTGGTGGTGGTGGCGATGGTGGTGGTGGTGGTGGTAAGATTTACACAAATTCGGCGCCAGCCTGTCCCGGCTCCAGTGGTGAAATACGTCTCGAGCTTTCTTGTCACGATGAATGGTTGTCAGCAGAGGGAAGGCAATGTGGGGGAAGGAGGGCAGTTGGGAGGGGGAGGCCTTCATCCAGCAGTAGACAGAACACTGCTGATTGTGGTGGCGTTGACAACAAATATATGTTTCACGTCTTACTGGGTTTGCCTATTTCCTTTATTACCTCCCTTCAGGTTGGTCACATAGGTCAAATAATCTTCATGACTGACACAGCATGGGGGTGGCCTTCATCTAACAGTGGACCAACAATGGCTGTTGATAATTTGTTCGCGATAATTTCCCTGTCGCCAAAATATTGCAAAGCGCTGTACAAAAACAAGATTGGATGGAAAAAAAAATGTTTATCGGTTGACTCTGCGGCGCTGATAAAGTTGTGTAGATTTTCACAGTTTGCGCCGTATAGCTCCGATGTGTTTGCGGGTTGTAGCACGGTGTTCAGCGTGATGTCCAAAGTTACGCACCAGCTGTTGGCAGCTTCTTCGCGAACCGAATGCAGTCGATGACGACGACGATGATGAATTCCGTTCGTGGAACAAGCTCTCAGTACGTGCGGCTAAAACCTCAACATCAGGCCGATTGGACGTGCGGCGGTACAAACCCGAAAAGCCCCCATAGGTAACCACAGAGAGCTTGGCGCTTGCTCTGCACTTGCTAAGGACCGGGCGTGCCGTTTGCGTTCACCCCGATGGCTGCAGATGGACATCGACATGGACTACGAGCGTCCCAACGTGGAGACGATCAAGTGCGTCGTCGTTGGGGACAACGCCGTCGGGAAGACTCGTCTCATCTGCGCGCGCGCCTGCAATGCCACTCTCACCCAGTACCAGCTGCTGGCCACACACGTGCCCACGGTCTGGGCCATCGACCAGTACCGCGTGTGCCAGGAGGTGAGTGCTGCCCGCTGGTCGCCAACATTTCGCTGACGTGCCGCCCGACGCACCTTGCCAACTGTTGCATCGCAGGAAAAGGACCGTGATGCGGGCGGGAGGGGGGGGGTGTGTTCGAGGTCAGTGTCCTCTAAAATAAGGTGGTGGGAGAGGTGGCTGGGTGACCTGGAATTCCCAGTGCTCAGCTGGTGCCATATTGGATGCGCAGGTTGTTTTATCATAACTTCTTAATGCCGGTTATTGTGGATAGGTGGTGTTGCCAGTGGGTGTCAGGACCGGTTCAGATATCCCTCAATACTGGTGTTAACCACAGCTGGCAATTAAATTAATGCCGCCGGGCTTCGAGGGCATTGCGCAAAGCGAGAATTGACTCTGGATAAATGTTAGCATTGATACGTGCCAAAGGGGTGTATTTAGAACCTGCTTTGTGAGTGCGTTATCGAGTACAGTACGTGCACAGGCACGCACGCGTCATGCCATGTAGTCTACGGCTTGGGTGCCTTCGAGAAATCTTTTCAAATTAAATTCAGCACGCGCCGCGATGCGACTCGATGCACGCGCGAGCGCGTTCTCACGCTGGATTCCTCGCGCGCCGCGCGACGCACTCGGATGCGCTTCTCCAAGCGCGGTCCGAACCCCGTGCGCGATCCGCCGAATAGTGACCACTTCAGTTCCGAGCGTCCGCTGCAGGTGGCGAACTCGCGAGCCTCGTTCCTGCTGTAGGAAAAAAAGATCTCCTTGGCCCGTTTGTGTGACTTTGCAATTTGCGTTTGAAAATAAATTTGCTCCCGAAGTAATGGGATCAGGGTTGTCGGTCATTTTAAATTTAGTCGGCCAGTGATTGGAGACACGGCAGTGTCTTGGAGAGATTGCACGGCAAAAAAAAAGACTGTTGCATCCGCCGTAGCAAACACCTGTTGTTGGTGTTAAATTTACAATCAAAAGCATGAGCTTAAGTAGGATTTATGAGTGATTTTGAACGACTCGTGTGGGCAACGCTTGTGGATGGGCACCGAGATGTGAAATGACATGGTACACATTATTTAATGCAATTATGGCTCGCAGGTAACGATTGGCATCAAAATTGAGATGGCTGTGTCTCGGAAGCTATGGTTGGAGAGCCCTTTTTTTTGTTCTTCTGTTTTTAACGATTGCATTTTTTTTCCAAAAATTGCATTTCATTTGAAGAGTGTGCGAACTAAATTCTCCGACAGATTGCATCCCCTGTAAACATTTTAATAACGATTTTCCAGCATCTGCTCCAAATTGATGATGAAATCAAGTTTGTGCGCTGCCATATTTCTTTTGCATCTTGCCCCCCCCCTATTTTATTCCCATTTCTCTTGTATCCTGGGCGATGCCCAGGCACAGTGCATAGCGCCGCCAGCGCGGAAAGGTCCCGGGTTCAGTTCACGTGTCTGCGCGGATTTTTAGCGGGTACTCTGGTTTCTCCCCGCTGTCTAAAGACACGCTGCTGCCGAGGCTAATTGACCTGCCGAGTAAATTGCCTCAAAAAAGTGCCCTGCGATGTACTAGCCTCACATCCTGGGTATAGCCCCGCCTTTTTCTCGGTGCCTGCCAGCATAGGCTCTGGCCCCTTCGCAACCCTGTACAGGATTAAGCGGGTACCGATACCGAACCGATTCTCTCGCATCCCCACCGATCTCCCGTGCCGAAGCCGGCGGTGCGTGTGAACTTGCGTCCTATCTCTGTGTCGTTTAAACCCTGTAGTCGGCACTCCAGCTTGCACGTTGGCCGTGAATGAATCGGCGCTTGCTTTTGTTGGCGCGAGTGTTTGGTAACGGGACACCTCGCCTGGACTCGCCGCAGCATTCGGAAAGTTTCGAGGGTTGCCCCCTCTCTCCCGTGTGAATAAAATCCGAGCATGCTTTATCCAGCTGTGAAAACTAATGGTTCAGTTATGAACTCTTAATTGCAAAATGGGGTGGTGGCACTTCTTGGGAGGGAGAGCCGGGTCAAGCGCTCATGTTCCGCCTCTGCCTTGTTGTCCCTCCGGGCCCCGTCTCGCGGCTCCCAGGTGTTGGAGCGCTCGCGGGATGTGGTGGACGAAGTGAGCGTCTCTCTGCGCCTCTGGGACACGTTTGGAGACCACCACAAGGACCGGCGTTTCGCCTACAGCAGGTACGGACGTGTGCCAACACGACTCGAAGCGTGGCAGAAATGAATGGTGGCAAAGACACAGAAATGGCCTCTACATTGGGCAAGCAAGTGGACCAACTCGCCTCTACTTGATCACTCACTGGCGATGAGTAGTGTTCTCTTGCTATATTCAATCATTATCAATACACTCTTAATCCTGTATAGGGTCGTGGGGGGCTGGAGCCTATCCCGGTCGACAGAGGGCGCAAGGCAGGGGAATACCCAGGATTGTGACGTCAGTACATCGTAGGGCATATTTTTTGGGGAATTTTCTCAGCAGGCTATTTAACCTGGGCATGAGCGAGCGTGTCTTCGGACAGTGAGAGGAAACCGGAGTACACGGCAAAAAAACACATGGGCACGGGGAGAACACGCAAACGCCACACAGAAAAACATCAGAGCGAGGAATCGGTGCTCGGGACCTTCTTACTGTGAGGCAACAGCGGTACCGACTGTG